>BKCH01000894.1:0-184837 GCA_008635985.1 Ficus erecta | reverse complement strand
GGTGCCGGGCGTTCGGTGGGAGAGGGGAGAGGAGAAGAGGGAAAGGGGAAGAGAGAGAAGAAAAGAGAGAGAAAAATGGTCGCCGACGTCGGCGGCGGGGCTGGGGGCCGGAGGTGGGTCGCCGGCGTCGGTTGCCGGCGGCGAGAAAATCGCCGGTGACGGAGAAGAGTTTGGGTGGGAGGGATTGTGTGAGGTAAGGTGTATGATAAACATAATAAATCAATAACATTTTAACCGTCCGATTTAATCGGACGGTCAAAAAAAAAGGGATGTATGGTAGAGACCCTCAAAGGGTCTCTACCACAGCCATACCCTTTAATAAATAAGGTGTTTAATTTCTTTCTAGATTTGTAAAAAGAGTCTTTTCTTGTGAAATAATGCCGACACAGCAATAACACAACCCCCAAACTTTCCTCATCTCTGTTTTCTTGTAAGTTTCAACAGAGAGCTCTCTGAACTTTCCTTTCTTCCCTTCCTTCCTTCCTTCAACAAAAACAATGGCTGAAGTTGATCTTAGAGATCTGAACCAAATGCGCTTTCAACACCTCAACTTTTGTTCTAGGGAAGGATTCAGGAAAATAATCTAGTTCTATGAATAAAAAGCTAATTATACTAATATCTATTATTTTTTGGTATGATTTACTTTCTTATCATTATTATTTATTGACTTTAATAATCACGGGAAAGAATGTTTAACATTATTTACTTTTTTAATAAGGTAAGATGTCATGCTCCCCAAAATGCAAATGCTCTCTTGATATTCAAAATTTTCATAGGAATGAAAATGCTCCCAAAAATAATTAAAAAAAAAAAACAAAACAGTTTAAGTCATAAAATTTATATTAAATGATGATCAATTTTACCCCTCATATAAAATCAGCATATTCATATGGGGAAATTTCAATTTTTGTCAACATGCTTTGTTTTATGATTTATTTTCTCTTTTTTCTGATATATTTACTCATTCTCTCTTAAAGAATAGTGAAACCATAAACTCAATAAATAAATAAATACATAAGATTATTAGAAAAGCTTACAAGGTGATCATTTATTTTGCACAATGAGAGAAGCTTATCAGGAAGTTGCCTACCATTTAGATTTGGTACTGACTTTTTTTTTTTTTTTCCACAAAAATTGCATAGAAATTTACATATTGATGTGGATATTAAATGAGTGGCCTGAGGAATCCGTGTAGCACAGTAAGAAAACGAGGGCATGTGTTTTCTTCTAGTTTAAATTTATTGACTACTATTCTAGACTTCCTTCTTTCACTCTCGGAATTTAGGTAATAGCTTATTGGAAAATGATATATCTATAGATGTGTATATATATATATATATATTTATTTATTTATTTATATATTAGTTGCTACATTTAATGAGGTACAACAAAGAAAAAGTTTTTTTTTTTTTTTTTTGTTCCTTGTCAATAGCACAAATTAAATGCTGGAAAGGGACACGAATCAAAGTAATTTAGAGAAATACAACCAACTGACCGAACTAGCCTTCTAGTTCAATGAGGCCGTATATTAAAACTAAATCTTGTATGATAATTTTATTCTTAATACAATCAAAAATTTCTTATTTGATGTATGTGTCTAATGAGTTTGTAGGAAAAAGAATAGAATTTTTAGTGGAGTTTGTATTAGATAATTAATTTTGAGTGTGGATAAAAAAGAAAAATCATTAAAAAAAGACTAAATTTTAAAATAAGAAAAATTTAATGGGGGTGGCAGCCCCACTCTGCACATTGTAAACTTTGATTTGAATTTGAGTTCAAATGTTATGAATTGTGAAATATTTAAATGAAATATTTTACCATCAACTAAACACATGTTATATTAAAAATAAATAATTATTATTGTAGATCAAAACGGTAGGTTCAAATATGATAGTTTTCCTGGTACAATTATGAGAAAAATTAAAAGCCGGGAAAGCTACCAACCATTTGCATTTAGTTCTGACTTAAATATGATACATGAATTGGTATTCAAAAAATTAAGATTGGAATTGTTTCTGTAGCAATTCACTTTTTTTTTTTTTTCCTCTTTGAGTTTTGTATTCTTCACGATTTTGTAAAATTGAAAACTTTGAATATTTGCATCCTTGATTTTGTATCAATTATACTTTTTCCATGTTTCACTTTTTTTTTTCTTTTTTGTTTTTTAGCTTTATACTCTTCTTGATAATCGGTAATTTGGAATTTCTGCAAAATGTCACTTTCAAATCCGAGTCCTCAAATTGATCTACTGATATATAAGAAAAAGGACTCGTAAATGTTGGTTGAAAATTAAAATTTTCACTCTATAATAAACAACAAGCTATCAGTTTTCGGGTTGATTAATCAAGTTATCAAATTCTTACCCCTCACTCATTATCACTCTCCTCTGCGCTTTGTTTTGATAAGCATCAATTTTAGGTTTTACTAATTTCTGCTTTAGGGTTTGGTTAATTATTATTATTATTTATTTCTTTTCATTTTTTTTCACGGCTTTTTAAATGGAGTTTGGCTTTGTGGACAGCTACTGCGGCACCTCTTCATTGGACTAGTAAACCGGTACGTTTATCATTAATATTTTCTCTGACAAAATTTAAATTTATTGCTTGAATTTTTCGTTTGAACCTATTTTACAAACGAGCATTTCTAACTCTCTAAAGTGGGAAAATTTGTAAATAAAAAAGTTGGAGCTTACCAGACAATGGTTTCTTACAAGGAATCCTTTAATTAAGCTTTTGAAAAGCAAATAACATTCTGCAAAAAAAAAAAAAAAAAAATCAAGCAATTCTTTCCTTATGAAAAAGATAATAAAGGCAGATTAAAATTGAACAATTCTCTTCTGCTTCCCCATTTATATAAAATATATTTCTCATTCAAACACTTCCCTCTTTCGTTCTCAAATTCTCACCCTTCTCTAAACATCTCTCCTCACAGCGCATTTACCGTTACAGTACTGTCAACTTCATCACCGCCGGTTGCCGCGCTTGTTTTGGTGAGTATAGATTTTAGGTTTATTTATCAATTATTTCTGCTAAAGACTTGGTGGGTGTGTGTGTGTGTGTTTTTTTTTTTTTTTTTTCACTGCTTTCTAAATGGAATGCGGCTGGCCAGCTACTGCCGCACTCCGTCATTGGACTAGTTCACAGGTTTTTTTTTTTTTTTTTTTTGTTAAATAAATTTTTTGGTTATGTAATTTTGATTATTTTTATGTTTTGGGATAGTCATCAGTTTTATTCGTTTTTTGGGTTAATTATGTTGACTGTGATGAATTGACTTGTTATTTATTGACTTTGATAATCACGAGAAAGATTATTTTATATCATTATCTAGTTAAAATGATTAAAAAAATAGTTTAAACAATAAATTTTATATAAAATGATGATCAATTTTACCCTTTATATAAATCAGTATATTCTTATGAGAAATTTTGATTTTCGTAAAATGCTTCGTTTGATGAAATTTACTAATTCTCTCTTAAAGAGTAGTGAAAACATAAACTCAAAAAAATAAAAATAAATAAATAAACACTAAAAATATGATAAGAAAAGCTTAAAAGATTTTTTTTTTTTTTTTATGAGAAAAGTTTGCCGGGAAGTTGCCTACCATTTACCTTTAAGTACTGACTTTTTCTTCTTTAGAAATCACATAGAAATTTATAAATTGACGAGGCTATAAAATGAGTAGCCCCGAAGAATCTGTGTAGTACTGCATGAAAACAAGGTCATCTTTTTGTTTTCTAATGAAATGATACCCCCCTTTACTTTACTTTAATTTATTGACTACTTTTCCTTAACTTCCTTCTTTCACACTTGGAATTTAGCTAATAGGTACTTGAAAAGTGCTATGTGGGTTGCTATACATGTAAAATGAGGTACCTTTTCCTTATAGTGGCGTGCAAATAATAATAGTATTAGTTGAATGGAGTTATATATATATATATATATATACACACACACTTAACATAATGTCTTGTATAGATGTAAATTAGCTCAAGGTGCGAATTTTCTCTCATGAAATTCACTCTCATTTCCCTTCCCTTTCCAACCATCAAGGGCACGTTTCCTTGCAGTGGCGTGTGAAAAATAATAGTAATAGTCGAATGGAGTTTTACATATATATATATATATATATATATATATATATTATTTGTGTAAGTAACAAAGACAAGAACAAAAAGCTGAATCTATAATTTTTTGATATGATTTGCTTCCTTATTCTTGTTATTTATTGACTTCAATAATCACCAGAAAGAATACTTTATATCATTGCCTTGTTTAATAAGGTAAGATATTATGCTCCCTAAAATGAAAATACTCTCTCTCTTTTTATTTTATTTTATTTTATTTTTTGGGAAAAATGAAAATTCTCTCTTGATCTTGAAAATTTTAATAAAATGAAAATGCTCCCTAAAATGATTAAAAAAAATTTAAGCAATAAAATTTATATAAAATGACGATTAATTTTACCTCTCATATAAATCAGTATATTCAGTATATTCTTATGGGAAATTTTAATTTTCGTGAAATGCTTTGTTTTGTGAATTATTTTCATTTTTTCCAGATATATTTACTCATTCTCTCTTAAAGAGTAGTGAAACCACAAACTAAAATAAATAAATAAATAAATAAAAACTAAAAATAAGATAAGAAAAGCTTAAAAGAAGATTATTTCTTTTGCATAATGAGAAAAACTTGGCAGGAAATTGCCTGTCATTTACCTTTAAATACTGACTTTTTCTTCCTGAGAAATCACATAGAAATTTATAAATTGATAAAGCTATCAAATCAGTGGTTCCAAAAAAGAGGAAACAAGGACATCTTTTTCTTTTCTAATGAAATGATACCCCCAATTACTCTATTTTAATTATTGACTACTTTTCCTAAACTTCCTTCTTTCACACTTAGAATTTAGTTAATAGGTACTTGAAAAGTACTATATGGGTTGCTATACATGTAAAATGAGGTACCTTTCCTTACAGTGGCGTGTGAATAATAATAGTAATAGTTCAATGGAGTTATATATATATATATATATATAAATATAATATTTGTTTTTTTTCACTTTAGCCAAATTATCCGCACCACATGTTTGTCAACTTTTTAGCTCAGCACAGTTCAAACGTTAGTCTTTACGTCAGTTCGCACTACCCTACAGGATAAGATTTCCAGCTCGAACTTCGACGACCTGTTAATACACCTCGTTCATGGTAATTGTCGTTTTGCGTCGGCAAAATCGCTTTCACGTTTGTTGCCCTCATGCTAGCCAGCTATTTTGCTTTTAACTTTTTCATTTTTTATTTTCAATCCTTTTCTGCTTTATTCCCTGAAGTGCTTTATCCTTTATTATAATTTAATAAATAAACTGTTTAATTTCTTTCTATGTTTGTAAAAAGTAACAGTGATAGTTCGTGTCATGTGTCGGATTCGTATCGTATTTAAGCTGTATCAAATTTTTTTTTCCTCAATCCGAACACGACCCGTGACACGAAAACGACACGAAACCGTGACACGAACACGACACGAAACCGTAATGGCTTGACACGACATGACACGAACTGGACCCGCGACACGAACTTAATCCGCAACACGAAATTGACCCGCGACATGAATTGGATCCGCGACACGAAATTGACCTGAAATGGACACGCGACACGAAATTGATCCGAAATTGACACGAAGTTGACACGAAATTGATTCGAAATTGACACGCGACACGAAAATTGACCCAAAATTGACTCGAAATTGACATGAAATAGTGACCCGAAATTGACACGAAACTGACACGAAATATTGACACGAACTTGACACGAATTTGACCCGAACTTGACCCGAAACTGACACGAAATTGTCACGAAAACTGATACGAAATTGACACGAAAAAAACTATTCCAACCCTAATACGACCCGCGAAATTTTCGTGTCAAAATTTTCCAATCCGAACACGACCCGCCACCTATTTTTCCTAACCCAAACCCGTGAAATTCGTGTCGTTTTTGAGTCGTGTCGTCGTGTCGCGATCCATATTGCCACCCCTAGTAAAAAGGGTATTTTCTTGTGAAATAATGCCGAGCCCACCTCAACTATTGATCTAGGGAAGGATTCAGGAAAATAATCCAGTTCTATGAATAAAAAGCTAATTATACAAATATCTTTTTTTTTTTTTATATATGATTTGCTTTCTTATTCTTGTTATTTATTGACTTTAATAATCATGGTAAAGAATGTTTTATATTATTGATTTTTTTAATAAGGTAAGATGTCATGCTCCCTAAAATGCAAATGCTCTCTTGATATTCAAAATTTTCATAGGAATGAAAATGCTCCCAAAAATAATTAAAAAAAAAACAAAACAGTTTAAGCCATAAAATTTATATTAAATGATGATCAATTTTACCCCTCATATAAAATCAGCATATTCATATGGGGAAATTTCTATTTTTGTCAAAATGCTTTGTTTTATGATTTATTTTCTCTTTTTTCTGATATATTTACTCATTCTCTCTTAAAGAATAGTGAAACCATAAACTCAATAAATAAATAAATACATAAGATTATTAGAAAAGCTTACAAGGTGATCATTTATTTTGCACAATGAGAGAAGCTTACCAGGAAGTTGCCTACCATTTAGATTTGGTACTGACTTTTTTTTTTCCAACAAAAATTGCATAGAAATTTACATATTGATGTGGATATTAAATGAGTGGCCTGAGGAATCCGTGTAGCACAGTAAGAAAACGAGGGCATGTGTTTTCTTCTAGTTTAATTTATTGACTACTATTCTAGACTTCCTTCTTTCACTCTCGGAATTTAGGTAATAGCTTCTTGGAAAATGATAGATCTATAGATGTGTGTGTGTGTATATATATATATATATATATATATATATTTATTTATTTATATATTACTTGCTACATTTAATGAGGTACAACAAAGAATTTTTTTTTTTTTTTTTGTTCCTTGTCAATAGCACAAATTAAATGCTGGAAAGGGACACGAATCAAAGTAATTTAGAGAAATACAACCAACTGACCGAACTAGCCTTCTAGTTCAATGAGGCCGTATATTAAAACTAAATTTTGTATGATAATTTCATTCTTAATACTATCAAAAATTTCTTATTCGATGTATATGTCTAATGAGTTTGTAGGAAAAAGAATAGAATTTTTAGTGGAGTTTGTATTAGATAATTAATTTTGAGTGTGGATAAAAAAGAAAAATCATTAAAAAAAGACTAAATTTTAAAATAAGAAAAATTTAATGGGGGTGACAGCCCCACTCTGCACATTGTAAACTTTGATTTGAATTTGAGTTCAAATGTTATGAATTGTGAAAATATTTAAATGAAATATTTTACCATCAACTAAACACATATTATATTAAAATTAAATAATTATTATTGTAGATCAAAACGGTAGGTTCAAATATGATAGTTTTCCTGGTACAATTATGAGAAAAATTAAAAGCCGGGAAAGCTGCCAACCATTTGCATTTAGTTATGACCTTTTTATGTAAATATGATACATGAATTGGTATTCAAAAAATTGAGATTGGAATTGTTTCTGTAGCAATTCACTTTTTTTTTTTTCTCTTTGAGTTTTGTATTCTTCCCGATTTTGTAAATTGAAAACTTTGAATATTTGCATCCTTGATTTTGTATCAATTATACTTTTTCCATGTTTCGCTTTTTTTTTCTTTTTTGTTTTTTAGCTTTATACTCTTCTTGATAATCGGTAATTTGGAATTTCTGCAAAATGTCACTTTCAAATCCGAGCCCTCAAATTGATCTACTGATATATAAGAAAAAGGACTTGTAAATATTGGTTGAAAATTAAAATTTTCACTCTATAATAAACAACAAGCTATCAGTTTTCGGGTTGATTAATCAAGTTATCAAATTCTTACCCCTCACTCATCATCACTCTCCTCTGCGCTTTGTTTTGATAAGCATCAATTTTAGGTTTACTAATTTCTGCTTTAGGGTTTGGTTAATTATTATTATTATTTATTTCTTTTCATTTTTTTTCACGGCTTTTTAAATGGAGTTTGGCTTTGTGGACAGCTACTGCGGCACCTCTTCATTGGACTAGTAAACCGGTACGTTTATCATTAATATTTTCTCTTACAAAATTTAAATTTATTGCTTGAATTTTTCGTTTGAACCTATTTTACAAACGAGCATTTCTAACTCTCTAAAGTGGGAAAATTTGTAAATAAAAAAGTTGGAGCTTACCAGACAATGGTTTCTTACAAGGAATCCTTAAAGCTTTTGAAAAGCAAATAACATTCTGCAATAAAAAAAAAATCAAGCAATTCTTTCCTTATGAAAAAGATAATAAAGGCAGATTAAAATTGAACAATTCTCTTCTGCTTCCCCGTTTATATAAAATATATTTCTCATTCAAACACTTCCCTCTTTCGTTCTCAAATTCTCACCCTTCTCTAAACATCTCTCCTCACAGTACATTTTACCGTTACAGTACTGTCAACTTCATCACCGCCGGTTGCCGCGCTTGTTTTGGTGAGTATAGATTTTAGGTTTATTTATCAATTATTTCTGCTAAAGACTTGGGGGGTGTGTGTGTGTTTTATTTTTTTATTTTTTATTTTTTCACTGCTTTCTAAATGGAATTCGGCTTTGTTGGCCAGCTACTGCCGCACTCCGTCATTGGACTAGTTCACAGGTATTTTTTTTTTGTTAAATAAATTTTTTGGTTATGTAATTTTGATTATTTTTATGTTTTGGGATAGTCATCATGAATAGGAAAGGTATAGTAATGCTATGAATGACCCAATAACGAATACTGGTAATAATATCAGCAAAAGAACGTTCTCATGTGCTTCCAGACATGTTAAGCTCCGCATATTCTTGTACAGTTATGAATGGTTGATTCTTGTGTAATACACTTTTGATTTGAGCGAAAGGATTTTACCAATTCCAAAAGATTTTACTTTTGAATATATTCGTTTTTGGGTTAATTATGTTGATTGTGATGAATTGACTTGCCTTTGTTATTTGTTTATGCAGCAGTTATTGCAACAATATATATATATATATATATATATATATATATATTTCTCTTTGGGTATATTATTAGGTTAGTTACTGAACTTTTAACTTTATGCAATTTTAGTCCCTATATTTTTTTTCATAGCTGGAATCTCTTAAACTTTTAAACTGTTACTACAATAGTTCTTCATGTTAATTTTTGGACAAAATCTATTAGTTAACATCACTTTTTGACTAAACTACTAACATATTCCGTTTAAAATTAACAAATATGACTAATGTAGCAACATTACAATAGTTTAAGGGCATTTCATATTCTTTTTTTTTTGGTATATGGAATGATCATAAACTATTAAAAACATTGCTTTAGTAATTTTTTCTGTTAATGTTTTTTTATGGAATCTAAAGTTAGTATCGTTTTTTGATCAAATTACTCATAGATTCCGTTAAAAAATTAACATAAAAGAGTATTGTATCAATATTTTAAAAGTTTAAGGATATTTCGACTATGAAAAAAATTCATAAACTAAAATTATATAATATTAAGAGTTTAGGAACTAAATTATCATTTTTCTTTTTCTTTTTCCCTTTCCTCGTTTCCCACACGCCAACAATACTAGATTAGGCATTTTAAATATTTTTTTCTTACCTTGTGTATCTTTGCATTTTTCAATAACGGAGAAATCATTCCCATATATTTAATTTTGGTTTCAAGTTTGGGTATTAAAGCTACTAGGTATTGACCAGATTTTGGTCCAAGGTTGCTTTTATTAGATTTACAACATATGCCCTCATTTACTTGTAAGGGAAAAAAAAAGAAAAAGAAAAAGAAAGAACAACAACAAACAAACAAACCTGATCGAGTGAAATTCTCTTATATATAATAAATAGGATTACTTTCATCTATACCCTGAATTTTAAGACCGCTGTTATCTTGTCATATAAATTTTAAAAACAATCACTTTACATCTTGAACTTTGAATTTATTGCCATTTTATCTATTCTATAAGAATTCAATTAAAAACAGCTGAAAAACTTTTTCTGTTTGTTTTTAACAAAAATCCTTATATAACGGGCTTAGTAAAACTAATTCCACATTATTTTTATTTATTTTTTTACTAAAATTCTAATAGAAAAAAAAAAGTGAGCTTAAATTCAAAATTTTAAAATAAAGAGGAAGCTTTTAAAGTTTAGAATGGAAAGTGAGAGTTAACCTAAAATTTAGAAGGAATATATAAAAATAATTTTAATAAGTACTATTTTCATCGAACTTAATTATAGTAAAATGATTAAAGACAGTCAATGTCATAAAATGTATATAAAATGATGATCCATTTTATCCCTTGTGCAAAATCAACGTATTCTATGGGAAACTTTGATTTTTAACAAATGCTTTGTTTTATTTATTGTCACCTATGTCCCCTCCTTGGATCCATTTACAAGCCTCACAATCATAGAAGTTTAAAAAAAGAAAAATCAATTTTGTTTAAATGTCTTTGCTTTTCTTTGACATTTTTCTTATGCTACACTTAAACTGACTACAGATTCATAATTGATCTTTGGATTTAGTTCTCATGTTTTTCATTTCTTGTATTTTTGCTAATATTTAATTAAAGTTTTTGTCCTCCCTCTCCTGGTGACGTTTTCCATTGATTCATACTTCTCCTATTCAATTAGTCGTTTTTTAGCACGATGCGTTTTATTTCTTGTCGTTTCTATTCATATTGTCGTTATTTCATTCTTACATTGGATTTCTTTTGTCTCAAGTTTTGTTTTGTTTTTTTTTTTTTTTGCAATTTCTGCTGCCGCTTTTCTTCGAATTGTCGTTGCTCATTTTTCTTTTCGTTTCTTACTCTCCTATCACAAGTCTTTCAATATCTGTCCTTGTTTAGTTACTTGTCGTTTACTGTTTCTGGCTGAAGTTGTTGTCGTTTTCACTAACGTTGTCGTTTTTACTTTTATGCTGTTTACACCATCTTTTCTTCTCCCAATCTTGTTGTTTGTACTCGATATTGTCATATAATAGAAGGTCAATCTTGTTGCAAGCACACACATAACATAACGATTCAATTATTTTTAAGGGTGTTCTGTTACAATCTTTTTTTTTTTTTTTTTGAATAAAAAGACTACAATTCATATATATATATATATATATATATATATATATATATATATTGGCTTGCATCTGATCAAAGTTGATATCACCATTTGGAATTTCAGATCACAAAACAATGGCAGAAAGTGCTGTGAATTTCTTAGTGGAGAAGTTCTCTCTCTTGTTGGAGGAAGAGGTGAAACTCTTAACAGGGTTTCGAGAAGAAGTTGTTTCTGTCAAAGCTGAGCTTGAAAGTATGAGGGCCTTTTTGCGAGCGGCTGATGCAGTGGAAGACGAAGATGAAGAAATCAAAGTTTGGGTTAAGCAAGTCAGACAGGTTGCTTTCGATGCAGAAGACATTCTCGACGAATACTTGTATAAGTTTGCAGATCAACATCAACAACGTCATGGCTTCTATGGCTGTTTGTATAAGATTGCCCACACTATCAAGACCCTGAAATCTCGCCATCGCATTGCTTCTGAATTGCGCAGCATTAAATTAAGAGTATCCGATATTTCTAACAGGCGTCAGAGGTATCAACGCAAACCAAACATCATAATGGAGGAAGGCTCGAGCTCAAGTACTAGTACAAAAAGCACTTCGTACGAGCTACGTCGAGATGATGCGCGCCTGCTGCATGAGTCTCAGCTAGTTGGCATTGACAACCCCAAACAAGAGATTATTAGTTGGCTTCTCGAGGATCGAGTCTCCAATGTCCAAGTTATTGCAGTGGTGGGAATGGGAGGGTTAGGCAAAACCACTCTCGTCAATCAAGTCTACCGAATTGCGGAAGTGAAGCAACGTTTCCAACACCGTGCTTGGATCACTGTTTCCCAGTCCTTCAATCTACAAGGACTTTTGGTGAAAATCATTGAACAACTACTGAAAGGGATCGGGCAGCAACTTCCTAATGAAACACATTTCAAGGATATACTTTCACTCAAGGAAGACATAATTAATTTCCTTGGTGATAAGAAATACTTGATTGTGTTGGATGATCTATGGAGCGTGGAGTCATGGGATGATCTCAAGACTGCATTTCCAACTAACAACAATCGTGGCAGCCGATTAATGGTCACTACTCGCAATGTTGAAGTAGCCTTCGCAACAGGGAGAGATCTTTTTGGAGGTATTACGTTTCCTTTGAAGCCTTTGTCTTATGAAGAATCTTGGAAGCTGTTTTGTTCAAGAGCCTTTCAAGGAAGGTCATGCCCGCCCCATTTAATGGAAACTTCTGAACATGTTTTGAAAGGATGCATGGGATTACCACTTGCGATTGTTACAATTGGTGGTGTATTGGCTACAAAAGACACTAATAAAATAAGTGAATGGGAAATGGTTAGACGCAGTTTGGGGGCTGAATTTGACAGGGACGACAAGCTCAGGAATATGAAAAAGATACTCTCTCTTAGTTTCAATGATTTGTCTTACCAATTGAAGTCATGTTTCATGTTTCTAAGCATGTTTCCGGAGAACTGGTCGTATAACAAGAACTATGTTATTCGATTATGGACTGCACAAGGTTTTGTTCAAGACAAGGAAGGTAGAACAGCAGCAGAAGTTGGAGAGTTTTATTTCAGTGAGCTTTGCAATAGAAGCTTGCTGCAAATAGTCAAGGAAGACATTCATGAAGAAGTAAATCAATTCTGCATTCACGACCTTGTACGGGATATCATCCTTCAAAAGTCCAAAGATCAAAATTTTGTTGCAGAAGCCAGTGAGCAAAACCCAATCCTATTGGAAAGTGTCCGGCATTTATTGGTGTCTACGAGATTGGAGGATTTGCAGGGAGACCAAAACAACTTTTTTAGACTTCGCACCTTGCACCTTTTATGTGCAGAAGGTTCTATTTCTACTTCTTCTCTCTCTGCATTTTTCAGTAAACATGGCGGATTAAGGCTTCTCAAGGTGTTGGATTGCGAAGGATTACCTTTGGATACAATTCCTAAGTGCATCACCAAACTATACAATCTGAGGTATTTAAACTTGAAAGGTACCAAGGTGGCATCAATTCCACACTCCATTGGAAGGCTTCGAAACATTGAAATTATCGAACTTGAAGAAACTTTAATTGAAGAGCTGCCAGCAGAGATAACACAACTCCATCGTCTTCGCTTTGTCAATGTGTTTCATTCCATCAATGATGGTTCTCTGTATATAAAAACTATTGGAGCAAGGGTGCCAAAAGAAATAAGTAAATTGACATCCTTGCAACATCTTTACATGATTCAGGCAAGTGAAGGTGGTCATGATTTAGTCAGATCCCTTGGAAATCTGAAACAACTGAGGGTGTTGGGCATTCAACAACTAGGAGCAGAGCATGGACCTGCTTTATGCTCATCAATTGAGAAGCTGAATCACCTTCGTGTGCTTGTCATGGAAACAAGAGAAGAAGTTGAAATCCTAAAAGTGCAGGTTATATCATCACCTCCTCAATTCCTTGAGCGGTTGTTTATGTATGGACGTCTGGAGATGCTACCACAATGGGTGCCAAATCTTTCATGCTTAGAAGTATTACAGTTGAGGTGGAGTAAGTTACAACTTGATCCACTTGAATCTCTGCAAGCTTTGCCCAGTCTACAGCACCTTGAATTTCAGAAAGCTTACGATGGAGAGGAGTTGTGTTTCAGAGCTGGAGGTTTCCAAATGCTCAAGAGCTTACTATTTTGCAGCTTAGGCAGATTGAGAAAAGTGAGGGTGGAACGAGGGGCAATGCCACGTCTTCAATTCCTACGGTTGGAAGACTGCAAATCATTGGAGGAAGTGCCAGCAGGTGTTGAATTTCTAACTCATCTCAAAGGACTTAATTTCATCAATATGGGGGATCAGTGGCTCACAAGGCTAAGCTCAAGCATCCAAGATTCAGACTTTTCAAGAGTGAAGCACGTGCCAAATGTTTTTATAGGTTCGCGAGATGCTGAGGGGTTGCATGGACATTATCTCAAAACATAAAATCTGGGAAGGAGGGAAGGTAAGAATATGGGTTTCATAACTACATGATTGCAGATTTACTATTTTTTGTTTGCTTTAAATTAAATTTTTGTTTTTTTGTTTGTTTTTTTTGTTTTTTTTTGTTTTTGTTTTTAACTTACTTTATTTTACTCTTCTTTAATGAGCTTAATTACTTATTTTATTTAGAATTTAAGCAGAGACATTTTTTTAGGTAATCACGACCTCGATAAATAACACGACATTACTTAGGGGAATCCTAGTTTTTTTCTCTTTTCAATACTCTCATACCCTTTAATTAGACACCAAATTTTTATAAAGAGTTGATATTATTAACAATATAATGACTATTGTTTGACTGAGTAAAATAGAGGAAAGTTTCATTATTCATCTAGTGGCTGAACTTGAATTTAGAATGAATTCAAAACCATTTGAGGCTGGAATATTACTTTGTACATTTTAACCGGTTACTCCCATGTTGCAGGGATTTAGGTACCCTTCCTACGGATCGTTGTGAAGTTCAGTTAACTCGATGTGCTTTGAAAGATTCTTCTCGCGCCTGATTTATTTTGTGCTCTGGTTACACGCTATCTGCGACATGCATTGGAAGAAGACCGTTTTGGCTTAAACTTTCGTCTTCGTTCCGCCATTGGTGTAACTGCAGTACCATTTTTATTCAATGTTGGTTTGTGTTCTTATCGATTTAATTTGTTTGTGAGACTGAAATACCTTGTTTGGCTTGCTGGTATGTCTCTTGTATTCTGTTGTTTGGCCTTCTCTAGCAAAACATTTCTTTTTTATAGAAAAAATTATGAAATTTTTTTTTTTTTTTTTTTAATTTTGTCAGATAGCTTTATCATGCCTTTCATGAGTTACGATATCGTTTTTCAGATGACAATTTTTGCTCATCTCACTTACTGCGTTCATATTGTTTTTCTATTTTATGTCGTTTCTCTAGGAAATGTCGCTTTTTTGCCAGGTTGTTGTCGTTTTTTTTTGTTTTTTTTGTTTTTTGTTTGTTTTTTTAATGTATGGTTCTTATTTATTGCTGGCTTTGTCAAAATCAAAATCGAAGTTAAAATTAGGTAAATGGCAACAATATAAGAATAATCTGAATCTTCAATGAGCTAAATGGCAACAGTTGAAATTAGATCTTGAACAAAAATAAGAAATATAGCAAATAAAGTACACAGAATAAGAATAACCACCAATCTTTACTGTTGATAATAGAGAAACAAAAAAGAAAAAGAAAACTTGAGTGTTTTAATCTACTTTTGAAAACTTGAAAAAAAAAAAAAAAAAAACAGGAGAGGAGTACTGAATATTCTTGATTTACACATTTTCTTCATCTAAAAAAAATCAATAAAAAAACATGCCAAACCTTTTTCTCTACTTTCTAAAGATATTTTAAAAAAAATTAAAAATTAAGAACGTCATACGAAACTAATGAAAAAATAAAGGATATGACTGTCAATATAAATTAAACACTCTAATTCTATATTATTGATGGCAACAATATAGATAATGCAGAATATAGAAGTCTCATGAAGGTTCGTTTTAATGATAGACAAGTACTTGGATATTCTCTCAACCGATACCAGATAGCAGACAAACTCTAAAAATTTACATTTTCCAATTCAAATTCTATTATATAGTGCTTATTGTCGCAGGGGGAAAAAAAAAAAATTTTTCCAACCAATTTGACGTGGTAGACAACCATTAGTTTAATGTTGCTAAAATTGACCAATCATGGACAGGGGAGATGGATCTTATATTTTTCCAGTCTTTCGATGAATTAAAAAAAAAAACTACAAATAATCGTTGATAGAAACATCAAAATTAAGCATTAAAGTGGTTGTAGGTATAGCCTATAGCAATAATTTCATTCATGATTTTACTGTAAGATGAAGAATTCAAAACTCTCTATTCCCGAGTTTAAAAATATAAATTAAATTAAAATTAAAGTTAAAATTAAATTTAAATTTAAATTAAACAATATAAATCCTCTTTTTACCTAAAAAAAATTATTAAAATTTCTAAAATTGATGAAATTCACTATGTCAAGCTGGATGCATCTATGAGTGCATAATGCAAAAATCTAAGGAATTATTGGAATGAGGCACTATTTTCGAAATGAGACATAATTATTGAACAAATATATATATATATATATATATATCACATTATATTAAGGTCGAGCACAGAAGCTGAATACAGGAGTTCGGTGAATCTTGTTGCTGAGATTACTCGGTTGAAGTCACTCCTCTCAAAACTTGAGAATCTGTTAGACGCGTGTATGCTTTGTATTGGTTGAATGACTAATCAGTTGTCAACTCAGACTATTCATACAGAATTCGTTCTCCTCCCTTGTACACACACACACACACACACACACACACATATATATAAATGTTCTTGCCTTGTTTTGTAACCTCTTCTCAACAATTTCCACAAAGAATATTATTTTCTTTTGAAAAGCTAAAAGAATCCCTTGTTTCGCAAGAAAACTTAGGTCTAGCAAGCTCAAACTTGAATCCCTGGTTTCGCAAGAAAATTTTTGTTCTATAATTCTTTCACTTAATTTAGAGAGTATGCCATGGAAGTTACGTTTAGGAGAACGCAAAATTAATCTTTGGGTGAACTAAGAGATCATGAACTTGGAAAAGAATAATAACCCCATTATGTAAGATATAGTAATATATGTGGTTCATTTCAAAAACCCGCTTCCCGTTCCAATTGGTAAAAACCTTTAAAGCAACTCTTCGAAGTGGACATAATGCGACGCAATGAATATTGGCAGCCGGTGATAAGGTGCATACTGTGCAGAAAGGACTACGTCGCCCTTGACGACGCTGGCATATGCAAGAAGTGCTACACGGAGGACAACTACGAGACGGCAAAGGAGCTCAAGACCGAGATCGACTACCTCAATGCCAAGGTCTCTTTTCTCGGATTCCAGCCCCTTATTGAATCCCCTCTCGAAGGCCCTTGCCCTTACCTTACTTGCTTCTCCGATTTCACTTTGGTCGCCTCCAGTGACGACTCCTCTGGCCCAGCCATCCCCATTCCCGCCCATAAGGCCGTCCTGGTGAGTCGTTCCCCGGTCTTCAGAGCCATGCTCGAGAATGAGATGGAAGAAAGCCTAAGCGGCACCATAAAGATCAACGATGCATCACACGAGGCCCTTTTCGCCTTTGTCAATTACTTATACACCGCGGAGGCATGCCTCGATGAGGATATGGCGTGTGAGCTTTTGGTATTGGCTGAAAAGTATCAAGTGCAACATCTTAAGACCTTCTGCGAGAATTTCCTTATACCGAAGCTGAATTGGGAAAATTCCATTACGAGCTACGCCTTTGCGCAGCAGCACAATGCCAAGCCTTTGATCGAAGCAGCCTTGTCAGTGATTACAAGCAACATGAACAAGCTTACTGAAAGGGATGAGTATTTGGAGCTTAAGGTGAAAGATCCGCGGCTCGTTGTCGAAATCTATGAAGCTTATCTCTCCAAACAGATCAAGTGAGCAATCCAGACGGATTTTCCCCCTAGAAAAATGCAAAACTACAATCAGTGTGAAGAAATTGAGTTTTAATTAAGTTGGAAAATATTAATGGAATAATAATATGTTAAGATATAGTAATAATATGTTTGGTACATTTCGAAAAAAACCTACTTCCTCTGTAAGATCTTGGCTTCCTATCGGTTTAATGGGACAAACATTAAAAAATAAAGTTTTTAAAATGAATTATGTAGGGATAAATAATTTTTTGTAGAGGTAAAATTTGATAAAAATAGTTTTTAAAGATAAAAATATGGGGAAAAAAAAAAAGAAAAGAAAATTTTCAATGAGTGTATAATTCTTGTTTAAAGAACTTTTGTGCACAAAATGTAAGAAAATTTTTTCGCAGAAATGGAATTGTATGTTCAAAGAAAACCCCATCAATAAAGTAAATGCAATTGCAAAAGTTAAACCCAATAAAAGCAAGAAGAACTACCATCAACCCAACTATATTTTATTTTCCATTCTACTTGCCATATGAAGGTTCTCTTCATTTATATCTCTGTTTCTTTTGAAAAAAAAAAAACAAAAACAAAAACCCAATCTATAAAACGACATTTAAAACAAGGGGAAAAAAAAAAAAAAGGCACAAGTACAAAAGAACAAAAGTATAAATGGACAATAATATATGCCCTTGTTTGCATTAATCATTGAAATTTTTTACCCTTAAATACAATATGTGTTAACTAATGGTGAAACATTTATGTGATTCTTCTTTTTCGCAGCAATTTAACTTAAATCAATCTAAACTTTTACTTTTTAAAAATATGTAACACATTATTTTTTTATATTTACACTATTCAAATATTACATTTAACAAAATTAATTAAACACATATTTAATTTGAATACACAATTCAAATTCTACATTTCGATTCATGCATTTAATTTAATGGCAACATTAGTTCCGTTTGGGGGGACATTTAGAGACAGAGTTCTGGAGGTTGGGTTGAAAATGTGTGTTGTGATATAAAAATTAGTGCAAAAATTTGGAATGTATCCATAAAAAAATTATAAAATAGATATTGTTTTATTTGTCTAGTCGTTGTGAGCATTTTGTATGAAGAATCATTTTGTTCAATTTGAAATAAAAAAGTTATGGATTTTTAAAGTTTGCGCTTGCTATAGACATTGTGATATATAAATAGTGAAAAGTAATTCTGAATTGAAGAAAAAGACAAATATATATATATATATATATATATATATATATATTAAGAGATGGAGTTGGAGATGGCCTTCTAAATGTAAAAGAATCAAATAAAATTTGTAATCCAAACAGAGTCACTCACACACATAGACCAAAAAAAAAAGTAGGATTTATATTGGAAAATGATCTCTTTTTAAGCTTTTTTTTTTTCTTTCATCAAAATTTACAAGATCTCTTTTTTTTTTTTCTTTTCTTTTTTTAATTTAATTTTTAATTTTTTGGGAGTGAACTCTATCAAAAAAAAAAAAAAAAGTATAACTTGTCCATTTAATCCTTGAATTAGAAGTATTATGTTATTTTGGTATATTAATTTTTTATTTTGATCAATTTAGTCCTTGAATTTTTAATTTTTGACAATTTTAGTCTCTCGCATTAAAATTGACGGACAATTTCTAAAATATAACATAAAGAATCATATTACTATCGCATAATAACTAAAATTATAAAGAAATTACCACAATAAGCTCAAAATGCTTTAGTTTTTAATTAATAAAAATAAGGAGGAAATTTATTTACTTTGTGTAATTATTTTTGTAAAATTTTGTGTTAATATGAAGTTGAGACATGGTTACACAAAAAAAAAAAAAAAATTAAAAAATTCATCAATTTTAATGTGAGAGATCAAGATTGTCAAAAATTAAAAATTTAAAGACTAAAATAATTAAATATAAAATTTAGGGATTAAAATGACAAAATGTTAGTTTGGGGAGTAGACCAACAAATTACCCAAAAAAAAAAAAAAAAAACTTTTGTTATTATCTCTAAGCTTTATTCGAGGGTCCATGTTAAAAAGCTAAGCCTTCCCACACTTGATTCTTACATCCAAAACCCCCACTTTTTCTCTCCTCTCTCTTCTGTTTCTTTCTCGAGTTTCCCAAGTTTACTCTCTCTCTACCTCTCTCTTTCTTTCTCTAAACTCCATTTGCGATTACTCTAATTTCTCGTTAATTCCTTTCTGTTCTTCCTTTTTGATCGGTAAGTTTTGGGCTTTATGTTCGTTTTTCTCTTTTAATTTCGATTTACCACAAAAATTCAATGAAATCTTCGAAGTTTTTTTGGGCTCTAACACTGATTAAAGTTTAAATTTTTAGGTGATTTTTTGATTTGGGTGTTTGTGAAATCAGGTATTTGTGTGAGATCTAGACATGGCGACAGAGCCCAAAGCAGCTACTGAAGAGACGAAAGTTGATCTCTTTGAAGACGATGACGAGTTCGAAGAGTTTGAAATCAATGAAGGTCTGTAAATTTTCATTCATTATAGATATATGTATTTTTACACATACACACACACACACACATATATATATATATATATATGTATATATTGTGGCTCAAATAGTTGCTAAGTTGGTTCTCATAAATACGAAGTGAATTGAATTTGTTCTTAGAAAGACTTAGGGGCCGTTTAGATAATAGGTTGGAGTTGGATTTTTGGTGTTTTTTTTTTTTTTTTTTTTAAATTGAAAATGAGTGAATGTTTGAAAGTATGTATTTGGTTGAAATGTTAATCGAAAATGAAATGTGATATGTGAATGGTGTAAAAACCTGAAATGTGTTTGGATTCTAATGAGCAATAATAATTTTATTTCGTACTCCACATTGTTTTGAGCCTTTAGCAAAAAGAATCATCTCATTTCGTCTTGAAATAACAAAGTCATGGACTTTTAAAGTTCGATTTTCATGAAAATGGGAGAGAAAGTTATGGACTTTGAGATTGAGATTGGATGAGATTGGATTAGAGGTGATCTGGAAATCAACCACCAAAAGTGAGATTGGAGACGGAGAACCAAATGGGGCCTTAATGTTATGCTTGGTAGAGGTGAAAAATGAGAGGAAAGAAAATAGTGGAGGGATGTTTGAAGAGAATGTAGAATTAAAGGTTGTTTGGTAGGAGAGATAAGTGAAGGACAGTAGTGGAAAGATTTGGGCTCATTGTGAAAGGAAAGAAAACAGGAAGGAATGAGAATGAATGGGGTAAAAGCTTTCAAATCTTTAGAATCCCAGTTTTAATCTCTCCAGACGGAAACCATACCGAACAGATGCTATTTTCATTGTGTAGGTTATGTCATTTTCTCATCTTCCCTGTTTATTTTCCCTCTTTCAAACATAGCCTAAGACTTGTACTAGTCTATTGTTTAAGGAAAAAGGTACTGTAAAATAACTTCTTTTTTTCAAATGAGATTTGCCTATAGAAGGATCGAATTGCATCTGAGGAACTGGGATACAAAAAGTAATAAAAGAGGGACGCAGGCCAACCCAGGCTTGTAATCAAGACTTGGAGTATTATGAGAGGGCTGTCGAACTGGGTTTTTCCAGCCTTATAAGGCTAAGATGATGATCTGAGATTGGAATCAGGATGAATGATTTACTGGTTTCCCAGTTTCAACTATTTGTTGGAACTTGGAAGGCTTTTTAGCACTTGTGTGTACTGTGTCCTAAACCTTTTTAGCATTTTGGTTAGTTTTTTTAAAAGCAATTTAGTCTTTTAATTAACAAAAAACTACTACATTTAACCCTGATTATCAATTGGCATTATATTTATTAGCACCTTTGTTTTTCTGAACCTCTCATAGTTCAGCATTTTCGTTCGGGACATGATAATCTTTTTGTCAATATTCTCTGCACTATTTGCTGAATTCATTGAAGTTTAACTTGGTTGATTGTTACTTTTTTGAGAATATAGAAACCAACTTGTCCCAAAAAAAAAATAAAAAATAAAAATTGGAGGGTAGAGTCCGATCACCACAAATAAAGAAAACCAACCCTTGCAATTTTTATGATAGCTTTCCTTGTAATTTTGTTTATTTGTAGTTATGATTTTCTATTTTGTAACCTTCTTTTTCTTTGTTTCTGATTCATTAACCAACAAAAGGAAGTTTTCTTATTTAAAAAAATGCTAAAAAAATCCTTTGTTGGAATTGGAAAAGCTCTTCTTTGTAGTTGAAGACTATAGCTTTTATTTGTTTCCTTTTGTTCTAATAGTTCTCTGACTCTCTCTCTCTCTCTCATATATATATATATATATATATATATATCTGATAATATATTTATAACAATGACAGAATGGGAGGATAAGGAGGAAGGAAAGGAAGCGCTCCAACAATGGGAAGATGATTGGGACGACGATGATGTGAATGATGATTTCTCTTTGCAGCTTAAAAAGGAACTAGAGAACAACCAGGACAAAAAGTGAGACTCTTGCCACCCAAGAAATCATTCTCTTCTACCCACCACCTTCTCATTTTGCCACTCCTGTGGTTTTGTTTTGTTTTGTTTTGTTTGTTTGTTTTTTTTTTTTCTTCCTCCCTAAAACTTGATGCTCACTCAGTTAGATTGAGATTTGATATATCATATGTACTGAATTTGGGCCTTTTGGACCAAAGATTTGTATAAATATTTATGCGTTTGCCCTTTTAAAGATATTACAAGATGAAATATGGAAAATGCCATGTTTTTAAAGTGTGTTGAAGACTCTCCTACGGGACCAAACTCCAGAAGGGGCGTGTATACTTCGCATAAAAGGAAAAGAAATACGCATAGTCATTTCCTGCTCCGAAGGCAGCAATTGACTAGCAAGTTGGGTTGACTTTGATTCTTCTTGTTCCGCTGTGAATGGTATCTTTCCCATTTAATCATGTGTTTATTTACAAAATATGTAATAGGAGTTCGGTAGGTCTTGCATAATTAAGAGAATAAAGAAAGAGAATGTCAATCCTTGTATTTCTCTTAGTATGAATTAGTTCTCATGTACCATGATTGATTGTACAAAATGATATTTTAATCATTACGTGGACAAGATTAACTTCCTAACTTTAGTAAATACTAAAAATGAAATAAGATTGTTTCTGTTTATACTATCTAATAGGTCACTGGCATTAAGAAAAGTGTCAATGATCATTCTTATTACTTTATTTTCCTATTCAATCTTATTATTTTTTACATTACATTTCTTTACGGTTTGATTAATGTTTATTATAAGTCTTCAAGGATGGTATTGCAAAGTTGCCGTTAAAGATACCGCTAAAGATAAACCAGTGTGTTGATATATTTTTTAAATTATGTGTCCATGTATTTGTATCATCATTGAGGAAGAACGTGCATAGGCATATCACCTATCGAAGGTTTGTCGATTCTACTACATAATTTACTCAAATTGTTAAATTGGGGTTTTTTATTTTTTTGCCCTACTTGCTTTTGTTAGTTGATATTAGTTTGAAAGTGCTCTTTAAAGTTAAGAAAATCTTTGCACATTATTTATCCAGTTTTGGAAAATCTTTCCACATTATTTTCCCAATTTATAATACTTTCTTAAAATATATGAGCACGTTTTGGAGATCTCTCTCTCCCTATTAAAATGAGTGCAAGATACATATATATGGATCCATAACATAACATAAATAAGAATCATGGGTACAATCATATAAATAAAAACGACATAAAAGCAAGTAGTAGGAGAACTATAAAACCTTACAAATCACTCTGTAAAAACGACAAACATAATAGCGTCTAGCAAAACACAAAGTGAAGCAAACGACAATGTAAATATTATGTTGGGTAAAGTAGACGTGTATCGCCTATATATAGATATAGTGTGTGTGTGTGTGTAAGTAATACATTGTATCTTCTAAATAAAACATCAAATTGAGTGAATGGCCTCAAGGGCTAGTGGTTGAAGGTGGTGGGGAGAAGAATGGGATGGAGGGCAAATTAGTGGGGATAGTGGGAAATGGAATGTTTGGAAGAGAAGTCACAGCAGGCAGAGGTGGGAGGCCCATGCCCAGATTTGGGAATGTTGGCCCAATGGGCAAAGTGGGCTGAGGCATCGTTGGGCCTCTAGGTAAATTGGGCTGAGGCAGAGAAGGGATGGTGGGCAGTGGTGGCAAGTTGGGCCCAGTTGTTTGCAGAAGATGACGAGCTGCTGCTAGACCAACATCGAGACTCAGGAAGGTAAAACCAACAAACAACACCAATGTGAAGCGACTGGGGTTGAATGCCATATTGTCTGAATCAAAATTAAAGATTTCAGGCCAAAAGTTTACGTGAAAGAGAGGATGTGAAGTACTTTTGGTTTGTATGAAGGATGTGGATTAGTACATGGTTATATATATATGTATATATATAGATGTAGTGTGACGTTGGAGTTGAGTATGGATATCCGGGTAGTTGAACTTTCTTACCTTCTTGTTTTGAAAACATGACAAATGTAAGTACAGCTAAAATGTTGAAAAAGAAAATAATAAAGGAGTGATTTAAAAATAAATAAATAAATAAATAAATTGACTAATGGTATAAGGAAGTCATTGGAATGATTTGTTGTTTGTGTTTGGTTATCTAATATAATTAAGTTTTGGAAGTTTAGAATAAGAGGCAATTAGGCGAATGCATCAGTTTTGCTATCTTTCCTAAAAGAGGTGGATAGAGTGATTGAGGGCTCGCTTTTTAGACTCCGACTAAAAAGAGATGTCTAAGGCCGAGTTCCCTACTTTGGCTTGAAGTGTTCTTAAAAACTAGGAAGTGAAAGGACTGCCACCCCAAAATCCATTTTTCTTTAGAAAACAAAAACTTTTTAATACCTTCAATGAAAGACTTTCATATTTCTTTTCCTGACTTTTTTTCGTCTATTTTTCTATGATAATTGTAGTATCCTTATTGTTTAAGTAGTTTTCTAGAGAAATTAGTAGCTGACATTGTGGCCGAAATCACTTAGCGGGTGACCACCAGTCATTCGACGGCCTCTATCATATGAGTCAGATATATATCTGTTGTGCCAATCTACCAAACCAACTTACTAATTTATGACTAACCATCACCCACCTTTTTTATTGTCTTTTTTTTTTTTTTTTCTGCTTGCTCATTTAGGTGTCTCACTCATGTGTCCAAATTCAGTAGGTTTGAGTTTTAGGTCCTTATTTTCGTATTTATTCTTCTGTAGTTTATTTCCCTTTACTTTTAAAGGGAAATATATATACCTTTTTTTTTTTCTGTGCTTGCTTAAAAAAATATATATATTGCTTTATGTTACATTGACTCGTTTTTATGTATTTTTTTCTCTGTAAAATGGATCCGCACAATATTTAACATGCACAAAGTGATCTCATCTAAAAACAATACAAAAAGAAGTTGCTAGCAAGAACAGTTACTTTTCCTTTTCTTTTTCAATATTTTATTTGTTGGTATTTTGGGGACAAGTAGACGCACTTCACGAATAACTATTCTTAGCGACCTACAAATAAACAATGAAATTACTTTAAAAGGTTATTTACTTTTTTGTACTCTGTGTTTTATTTTTATTCAAAAAATATATATTGCATTTTGAATTTTTACATTTGTATATTATCAGATTACGCTTAATATTCAAATCTAACAATTTCTCAGTGAATACTTAATTTTGACCTTATAATACCCAAATTACCCTTAAAAAGACTACAATTATGTATTATTTACAGTTTCATACCATGCATTTTGTTTTCATTTAAAATACCCAAAATATTTTCGAATTCAAAATTAAAAATAATCAAATAAATTCTAATTTCCAATTTCTTTTTCCTAATTTGACAGATTGTTAGTTGTGATTCTATAATAATTATAATCCTCAAAGTGAATAAAAGTATTAAGTTACTTGGAACATTTAAAAGTCTGAGAGCACTTCAAGCTGTTAGACCAATATCAAGACTCGGGAAGGCAAAAGCAGCAAACAAGGCGAATGTGAAGTGGCCGTGGTTGAATGCCATGTAATTGTCTAAATCAAGATTAAAAATTTTATAATTAAAATATATCTTTCAGGAAGAATATCTATCTAAACTTGTTTGTATGAAGGACTAGGATATAAGTGTTTGTGTTATAGATAGACATAGATAAGTGTGTGTGTGTGTGTAATGGTATGGGCTGATGACGGATGCTTGGTTTGGAAGAAAAACATAGAATTGAACTTTTGTAATTGTTAGTTCAACTTTCTAGTTAAAATTCAAGCTACAAAGAATAAAATCATAAAAAAGTAAGCTAAAATATTGAAGAAGAAAGGGGGAAATTGTAATTTGGAAGTGATTGGAATGTTTAGTTGTTTGTGTTTGGCTATCTAATATCAACAAAATTTTCATTTTTTTTCATTCCTTAACAAAATAATTTGAACGTTAGATTTTTTTTTCTTTTCTTTTTATCAACTCTTGTTTTTTTTTTTTAATTTTTTTTTATACATATATATTCCTTTTTTCTAAGTAAATATGTCCTATATGATCACCATCAAACATAAAGATTGTTGCAAGCATATAGCTGTATTGTTAATATTGAGGTTTAGAATTCGAAACGTATACATCCAATTTAAAAATAAAAATAAAAAGAAAATTGAACAAACTCGTTTTTAATCATTGATTGTGTCTAACATGAGAGAAACTTGGACATTTTCTTCTTCGTATATCTGAATCTCCTCATTCAACTCCTCATTTATTCTCTTTCGATTTGTAGAATCGTCAAGTTCTGTAGTTACTGTCTATAATTGCCATTGTAAGGATAAAAGTAGACGTGATACGACTGATGATCTTAACAATGGCAAAAGGGATCATCAAATTAAAGGAACTAAAATCCCCACCCAATTGCTTTTTTTTTTTTTTTCAATCCCATATATCTCGATTTGTACTTGTCATCCTTGCTGGGAACATGCTAATCTACTATGCATTGTTTCAATTTTATCGGAAATCCTTGAAGGGACTTTTTTTTTTTTTTTTTTTTTTTTTTTTTTTCAAATTACATGTTATAATTCAATTCGTTTCCCTATTCGCCTCGCTTAAACACTATTCTTTCTTATTTCATTTTTTTCCCCTTCTAACATTTGCAATTATTTCTTCCTTCAATTTTTATTTTTGTCAAAAATTATTCCCAAAAAAAAGATCAGACCATTAGTACTCCCAACGACTAACTTGTGTACTTACAAGTCTAAATCAAGACGACAATAAAAACACTCTTTTCCCTTGTTCTAATATTTCCTGACGAAAATGCCAGAAAAGAGCATGTGAGAAAATGCCAGAATTATAGTTTAGATCTAGGACATGTGAGAAAATGCCAAAAAAGAGCATTTTTTAATTAATGTCCCAAATAGTGTAAATAAGAAGAAAGGCCATTTCTTAAAATAATGGATCACTGATCAATATCAAAATGTATTCTTAATCACGGAATATTGATTGACCGGATGGGTCAATCAACCTTCTAATGGCTACTGATCATATTTTACTAACAAAACCGGTCATTTTTTTAAAATAATAAGTGTCCAAGAAATGTTCATATCATTGGGGTTTCTATGATTCAAGTGCATTATTTATTTATTTTTAATTGCACAAACTCGTGTAGATTTGTAAATATATATACGTGTGTTTGTTTTTCTAAGACAAGGCAAAGCATGAAATTTAGTTTGAATATAAGGAATTTATATTTACCCGCTTTAATGGAATACAGTGATCTCTAGCCGATGAACACATGGCATGATAATAATAACTCTATTGTACATGTGAAAGTTTTGTTTTAAACCAATATATTGCCATCAGAAACTATCAGTTTTATATTTCTTTTCTTTTTAATATTGATATAGTTGCTAATATCAAACATTACATTCAGAAAATATCCAGGCTGTTTTTGGTTCGTCCGCTTTCACTTAGTTTTTATTTTTAAATTCTGAACATTTTATGCCGTAGAATTGTTAAAACCTTTCGTTTCTTTATTAATAAAGTTTTTCTTATTAAAAATAAATAAAAAATCAAACGTCAAGCTCTTTTCACACGCAGGATATAAATATAAATTAAGCTAAATCACTCATGGAATTATATAAATCTTACAAATACAGAAATGAAGTATAAAAAAACAACACCACACAAACAATGTAAATAGAGCTAGAGCTCATACAAACTCGATTTACTCATGTAGGAACAAGTAGACAATCACAAAAACCTAATATGCTCAAAGCAAACGCAAAGTACGTAGAGAAACACCCACAATAGAAATGCATGCATGCATGCATGCACGAACGTACGTACGTACGTACGCATGTCTCTTCAAGGGCTAGATGTTGAAGGTGGTGGGGAGAAGAATAGGTTGAAGGGAAACGAGATCGGAATCGAGGCAATGGTCGGAATGTTTGGAAGAGAAGGCATAGTTGGCAGAGGCGGAATGTTTGGGATCGTTGGCTGAGGCAGAGTTGGCCCTCTGGGCATATTGGGCAAGTTGGGTTGAGGCAGAGACGGTATGGTGGGTATTTGTGGCAGGTTGGGTCTTGGTAAATTGGGTGCGGTTGGTGTTTGCAGAAGATGACGAGCTGCTAGACCCACGTCAAGGCTCAGGAAGGCAAAAGCAGCAAATAAGACGAATGTGAAACGACTGTCGTTGAATGCCATGTTGTCTAAATCAAATATCAAAGATTTCAGGACAAAGATTGTAAGGAAGAATCTGTAAAGTTTTTTTTGTTTGTTTGTTTGTTTTTGTGAAGGGCGTAGGAGAAATGTGTTAGGGTTATGCATATTTATAGTCATGTAGTGTAGGGCTTGGAGATGTTTGGTTGAGCAGAAAACATACAAATGGACCTGTTAGTTCAACTTTTCTACTTACCTTCTTACTGTCAAAACATGACACATGTATGGTTAGTACAGCTAAATGTTGAAAAAGGCGAGAAAATAATGTTTTTTTTTTTTTGGGTGATTTGTGGAATGGTTCATAATTACAATTGTGACCGTGTTTGGTAATCTAATCCCAATTTCCGTGGCTAAATAATCTGTATGGTGGATGTTTTGAATAAAATTAATTGGATACTTATAATTTATTATTTCTCTCTCGAAAATTAGTTTTTGTACTCGATTTGTTTCAAAAATATGGTCCCTGAAATGGAATCCCATCTCACACGTGGCCTCTTTGTCAAACATATTTTTGCATGTGGAAAACGTTAAAATACAAGTAGTAGTATAAAAAAATTTAATAACACGCCTCAAATGAATTCATTTGATGTCCCTTTTTTTTTTCTTTTCTTTTCCTTTTTTTTTTTTTTTTTTTTGGCAGTGAAAACTTCAATCATGCAAACTTTGAGTGAACATAAATGTTCGTATCATCCTTTGTACTATGATAATGATAAATCCTACGAAGAACTACGATTATTAATTATAATTATATTTACTAACCAAGAAGTTACATCTTTGTTTTATGTATACACATATATACGATATAAATATATGTTGCTCCCGTTCGTGATACTTTACAAAAATTCACTCAGAAGGATTGAGCATCAATCTCAGCACCAATCTAGTGGATAAGTCGAAGTAGTTGTTTCTGATACAGTTCCTATAGAATTCGTTGATTCTGAGTCAACTAAACGAAACACAAATCTTGAAAAGGAGCTTTGACTAGCAAACCTGAAAACCCGTCACATGGCCATCTCTATGATAGAAGGGATCACCCATTGGAGTGAGCCAATTGTAGGTGCGCAATAAGAACAACAATAAAAGGCATCAATGGTGTTAAACATCACATACTATGGATTAGTTGTGACACACCCTCTATTAGTTGTGATATTTAACATCACTAATGCTCCAAAACATTTTGAGTATAATAATATTGGGAGTCCAAAATCTTACTTAAATGTTTTCTTTTTAATTACTTGATATGAATTTCTTTATTTTCTCATATTTACCAGTGTTAAAAAAGCCATTTTTAGTTATTAAATGTTAGTCCCCAAACTTTAAGCGCTGCCAGTTTTGTCCCTAAGTTTTTGTTTTTGTTTTGTTTTTGACAATTTTGGCCCTTAATTATAACATTGATGAATGATTTTTGAAATATGATAAAGACAGGATAGCAAAATATTATAATTTTTAAGGTATTTAACAACTATGAAGAGATGTGTATTTAATGTGATTTGAATACATATATCTTTGTTATATTTCAGAATTCATTCATGAAATTTATAATAAGGGACCAAAATTTCCCCAAAAAAAAAAATTAAGAACTAATTTGTTAAAATAAAAAGCTCAGGGATCAAAGTGATAGAATCCTCAAAATTCAAGGACTAACAGTGCACCCCTTTTTTACAATCTGCACCTAATTGTTTTTCATTACAACATATTTGCAGTATCTCCAATGCATACATATATACCATATAACTCTTCTTTCTTCAATATATATTTTTTAACCCAAATTTACATATATATTTCTCGAAATATTTTATGTTAACAATGAACAACTTGCATTGTTTGGGGATATGAACACGATATATAGAAAGAATCATCCAGTTCCGGCTAGGTTCTATTGATGATGTTCCCTTCCTAGTTGCACTCTCGGTTTTATTTTCTAAGCCACGAAGAAATAGAAATTGTCGTTTTAGATTCTAGCAAAAAATTAATAATAATAATACATGGCAGTTTTGGACGTTTTTGAGAACAAAATTGAATAAAGAACCTGACAAGAAAAAGTCGTCCTACAAGCTTAGGCTTAGTTTGGCCCATTAGTTCAAACTCATTAACATCAACTCAATTTTTGTCTTTTTCCCCAAAAGTTTTTTTGTTTTTTCTGAAAAAATCAACCAAAATTACTATTGAAACTTAAAAATCTTAATTCAAATTCATACATGAAACACTCTCTTAGCGTTCATAATGTGAAAGGCTTTAAGTCGAGAAAGTTTTCTCATTGGCTTCTTCTTTTTTGTTCTATTTGCATGTGTTTGCTTGCTTGTCTTTTATTGAATTTTAGACATTTTATTCTTTAGGATTGTAAGATCTTTTCTCCTTTTATTTTTTTACATAAAATTTTTCCTAATAAAAGAAAATATCTTAATCATATCATCAAACACAGGATATATAAATATATTAAATCACTCATAGAATCATCATATAAAACTTATATATAGGAAAATGAAGTATACAACAACAATTCCATTACAACCAAAGTAAATAGCTAGAGCTCACACAAACCCCATTTAGAAACAAGAAACATAGAACTAATATTCCGCAAAGCATACGCAGATGTGGAGGTATATGTGTGTGTGTATATATATATATATGTATGTATGTATATGTAAAGTACATGTAAAGAACTCCTTAAAAAGAATATGTCTAGCTCCTCAAGGGCTCTTGGTTGAAGGTGGTGGAGAGAGGAATGGGATGGAGGGAAACGAGGTAGGGATTGTGGGAATGGATGGAAAGTTTGGGAGAGAAGTCACAGCCGGAAGAGGTGGGAGGCCCAAATTTGGGACCGTCGGCCCAACGGGCAACGTCGGCTGAGGCAGAGTTGGGCCTCTAGGTAAATTGGGCATGTTGGGCTGAGGCAGAGATGGTATTGTGGGCATTGGTGGCAAGTTGGGCATCGGAAAATTAGGCACGGTTGTTGTTTGCAGAAGATGACGAGCTGCTAGACCAACATCAAGACTCAGGAAGGCAAAAGCAGCAAACAAGGCGAATGTGAAGCGACTGTGGTTGAATGCCATCTTTGTCTAAATCAAGATAAAAGATTTCAGTACAAAGATATTGTGTGTGTAAGGAATGATATGTAAAGTTCTTTTATGGAATGTATATGAAGGAGTGGAGATTAGTTTTGGGGTTATATATAGATGGCATAGAGTGTTGGGGTTGAGTAACATTTGAGTTTTTGTATCCTGTTAGTTCAACTTTCTTACCACCTTTTTTTTTTTTTTTTGGAGAATATGACAAGTAAGTAAGTACGGCTAATGTTGGAAAAGAAGTAGTTTGGAAGTGATTCGAATGCGTTGTTGTCTGTGTTTGGTTATCTAATATCAATTTCAGACGTTATGGTGTTGAATAATCCGTGCATATACATATATATATATATTTATATATATGTTGTGTGTGTTTATATATATTATTCTCTATATATAGTTCACTCATTTAGGTGTCCTATGAGTCCAAGTTGGTGGCCTTTGAGATTGATCAACGGTATATAAACCATTTTAGCATTTAACTTAAAAACTGTTTTTCTTGTTTTGTAGGTCCCCTCCCCCTTTCTTAAGTAACATTTATTCTCATATATATATATATATATATATATATATATAAATGAAGTAACATTAAGTTTATTTTAATAAATAAAAGTTTCATTTTATGTGTTCGTTCATAAAAATAAATAAATAAATGCTAAGGATCCCTAATTTTTAATATACCAAATTTACCAATTAACTGGACATATAAATTATCTATCTTTTAATATTTGTGACGTATCAATTTTTTTAAACAACCTCTCTCTCTCTCTAATTCATTTATAAAAAGAGAAAAAATAAATTAAAGAGATGAAAATATAGTTATAAAGGCTAACAAAACAAGAAAAATAAGAAAGATACAATTAATAAAACAATGGCAAAATGAAAAAACAACTAGAATGAAAAATGATCTATTCCCTTAAAAAGAGAGAGAGAGAGAGAGTCCTCGTTAAAGTCTTCTACCGGAAAACACTGGGAAAGCCTTTCATATATAGAGGGAAATTAAAGAGTGCATGCTGTTTTTATTTATGCAGTTTGACTCCGTTCTTTCTCATTTCAAACACAAGGAGCATAGGCTTTTGTCTTTTCATCAGGATCAAAAATCACTTTTTTTTCTTTCTTTTTTAAAAATCTTAGAATCTGTTATTATAATCAATGAGTAATAATCACTTCCTCTTGCAAATTATTATTAAACAGTTCGGATTTCTAATATTATTCTTCTAAAAATATTCGGATGGACTCTCACTATTAAACATTACACTTGATGCTTTCTTGCACTTCTTTAATATTATTATTATTTTTTTTCATTTCTCACACGTGATTACAAAACACATTTGTTGCACTTCTTTCTTCACTATTTTTTTTTTCAATACTCACTTGTTAATTTCCCTAAATAAATTTACATAAACAACGTATAATTTGTAAATTTTAATTAGGTTAACAAGATGTAGCCAGCCTAAAAAAAAAAAAAAAAGGATTAACATGATTATCAGGCCACAATATTATATTCTTTTCTCCCTTTGTTTTAATTTTTTTTCCCAACGGATTTTTCATAAAGAAGATTTCCTACGCGACATCCTTTTACCAAGCGTAATTTGTTTCCTGCTAGAAATTCGATATCATATTTGTTTTTTTTTTTTGTTTTGTTTTTTTTTTTTTTGTGTTTTAATCCTCTAATTTGTTAGCTAGCTAGCTTGCTAGTTTTCTTTAAGTGATTACTTCTTAGTTGTGAACTCATGCCTAAAAGTCGTGATTATTATTATTATTTTGTTTGTTTTTTTTTAATTTTATTTTTTATTTTCTGTTGGTAAATTTGAAAAGTGGCAAATGATAATCGATAATTATTTGTTTATGCTAAATTAATACACGTATATGCTATTATTTTTTAAGAAAGAAAAAGTAATTAAAGCGTCGAGTTTAACATAAATAAAAGAGACATTTTATTTATTTATTCCTAGCATTAATGAAATACAATCACAAGAAGATGAATACACGAAGGGTATAAAAATATAGTGAAACGACTCTTGTAAAAAAAAAATATAAAACCAACTATAGCAAGTACAAACAACGTCCCCAAATCCTCTCTTGACTTCTCAAAACTCACTATTAATACATATAGAGATAAATATAATCAAACAATGCAAATAGACTCGAGCAAACTCCATTTAGAACAAGTAGAATATGTCTCTTCAAGGGCTAGAGGTTGAAGGTGGTGGGGCGAAGAACGGGATGGAGGGAATCGTAGTTGGAATAGAGGGAAATGTCGGAAGCGCGGGGAGAGGAGGCAGGCTCATCCTTGGGATAGACAGCCCGGGCGCCATGGGAAAGCTGGCAGGAAGCGGAGGCAAAGCCCCGGGCCTAGGAAGAGATGGGAAGGTTGGCTGTGGCAAAGATGGGACATTAATATTGGGCAAAGGTGGCATGTTTGGCATGAAAGGCAGGTTTGGGATATTGGTAGTAGGGGTGTTAGGTTGAGTTGTCGTTTGCATGAGATGACGAGCTGCTAAGCTTACATCAATGCTAAAAACGACAAAAAAAGCCAAGATCAAACAACATTTTCCTGAGGCCATTTTGTTATAGCTAATTTTCAAGATTAGAAGCTTGGAGTAACCAAAAGAATAAGCAATGATAACGAAAGAAGTATTAGATGGGCTTTGTGTTGGAAAATGGACAATAATATTGTGTTTATATAAAGAGCTAGAGATCAGGTGTGCTTTTTTGAGAAAATTTTGAGAGCACCCGTTGATTTTTTTTTTTTTTTTTTTTTTTTTTAAGTTGGTGATCTAGATTTTCTAATGAGTTGATCAACTTTCTTACCATCTCATTGGGAAGAGGACACATGTTTTTAGATGAAATTGTAGCGTTGAAGTACATAATATATTGTAATAGAAGTAGTTCAGAGGTGATGAGATTTGTTGATAATGTCCTGGTATGGTTACCTAACACCAGTTTTAGTTTATTGGTTATATATGGTATATTTTTAGCAACTCTCTCTCTCCCCTGGTGTAAACATTTTAAGCAACACTTAGAATCCAATAATTTAGGACTCATATATTGGGTTGCTTAAGCTATTAGGAAGTGAGTTAATAATAATTTTATTTTCAACACTCCCCCTCACGTGTAAGTCAAACAATGGGCAAACGTACGGACATATATTAATTTGAAAGTCCAACACAAATATTTAAGAAGCCTGAAATATATTAAAATCACCTGAAATATATTAAAACCAAACACACGATCATATTAATAAGGGAGTTAAATAGTGCAATTGCAGAGGTTTGAACTTTGAACCTCGCTCTCTGATACCATGTTAGTTTACCAATCCATCCCAAAAGCTTAAGCTGTTAGAAAGTGGACTAACAATAGTTTTATATTTCAACACCGTCTTTCTATTAGTGATGGAGTTTAGCACCGATAATTAATGCCTAAAATATTTTTTTCATAAAAGTAATAAGACAAGAGGCTGAGTACTATGAATATGTTCTTATATAAATATAAGTTACAAGTATACAGAATCAGATAAGTTACCAAACACTAACAAATCTACTAAAACCAAGATATATCTTACATTATAATAATTACAAATTAATCAAAAGTTCCTAATAATAATAATTATATACAAAGTAATAAATTTCTTGAAAATAAAATACTTTTCCTAATACAATTTTCTTCTTTAATGTTCAAGCTCAAAGTAATTAAATACGATTGGTGGTTTTTTAACATTGAGGCCCCAAGTGTACAAGTTATGAATGTTATAAGAACGTTTTGAGAGAAAATATTTTTTGAGGAAAATGATTTAACCAATTTTCATTGATGAGGGAATTACGATATATATAGTTATCAAGATCGATACACAAAAGGAAAGAAATAATTCTCCTACCACTAATTGCTAAAATGCAACAAATATAATTGATAAACAACTTATCAATAGTTGACTATACAATTTTCCTGATATGTTATTAGTGATTTTAGTTATAGTAATCTGAATGCATATTTAAGTTATTTGAGATTGCAATTTCACTTTTAGATATAGTTCAATATAACCAGAATCAAGCTAAATACTCTAGTAATCTTCTATTGCTTTTTTAGAGTAATACTATTTGCACTTTTAAAATTCATCAATCCATCCACCAAATCAAAATAAATCTTTATTACAATTATATCCCATACTAAAGTTACTTTAATACCCTTTAAAATGCACTTTGATATATACTCCAAATCCAAAAAAGTCAACCCGATAATAACAGCAATGAGTACAAGTGAAGTATATCATAATGAACAGATGATACCAAAAGTCTATACGAATGCGTTGTATGATCCTTTCGTGTGTACATAAACCATGATCTGTTTGGTGAATTACATAACCACAAGTAGGGGTTTTACCCCTGATCAAAACAAAATAAAAAGGTTACTAGAATTTTGGTTTGTTAGTCTTTTTTTTTTCCCCTTAATCTTTTAGTTGTATTTTGGTGTTTTCCCCAGTAATACTGATTTGGTGATGCTTATATACATTATTCCCTGGTTTTTCTTTCTTTCTTTATTTCTTTTTTCTTTTTTAACTACAAAATTTGGCTTTTGAGCGGCAAGAATTCTTTAAAACTTTGATGTTTTATGCTCATATACAGGTGGGTTATTATTATTATTATTATTATTATTATTATTATTATTAAAGTAATTATGGGTTGTATTTTGGTGAATGAAGTTTTTTTAATTAAGATTTGTTAACTGTTTTTTTATAAAACAAATTAAAATTAAAATGAAAGTTAGATACAAGAGGGTTAAATTCGGAATTATAAAAAATATATATATGTAAAAAAGGATAGATTACTTGAATATATATATATTAAGAAATATTAAGAAAGTGGGGACACTTATTAATTTAAGGGGTGCAAATATAGGCACTCATTTTTTATAACTCAAAACCCAGAGCCGCACTTTGTATATACATGATGTGAAACAGGTATAATTGCAATGTCCCAACTGAATCTATTACATATATAAGAGAATAGGTTTCTTAAGTTCATTTCATGCCTTTCGTTAAAAGCCGTTTTATATACAAGTTTTGTTGCGTTTCTTGCTCTCATTTGCCACGTTTAATACCGTATTTCTCGGCTTGTCACGCTCTTTCTCTTTCTCTGAATTGTTAATTTCCATTTTCTTTTCTTCACCTTTCTTCCTTCGTTTCCTTTTTTCTCCCTTCCTTATAAGCTTATGTAAAAAAAAAAAAAAAAGGAGTTTTTGTTTCGATGTCATATGATACTAAAAAATATGCACCCGCTTGCCAAACTCCTCCTAGTAAAGGGCGGGTGAAGGCAGCTTTTTTAGTAGGTAGAGACGGGGGACGGTGCAGGTGACTTGGGAGAGTTGGCGGGTTTTAAGTGCAGTCCTAAGTAAAACCCTTACCATTCTCGCCAAATATCTTAGAATATCTGGCTTTTAAATTACACTTCTACTCTTCTCTATGTACGTGTACGAAGTTTTGGTATGCTTCTGTTGTACAAGATATTGCCTTAATTTTTATGATCATTAGTTTATTGGTCTAACGGTTTGGACAGTTAGAGTTGATCTGTGATAAAAGTCGGATGTTTATATCAAAAAAAAAAAAAAAAAAAAGAACGGAGAAGTTTAGCAGGACTAGGAAAATAGAACTATAGAACCTAGAACGAGTAGTAAATTAAGAGCACAAGCAAAACTCAGAATCTGTTCAAATACGCAAAACGAGAGGTGTGTAGTGTTAGAATTCTTAAATAATCATGTGTAAGATCAAAATCCATAAATCAAATTGACAATAACGTGTAAAATAGACAAATAAAATAAAAGAAAATATACAACAAAAAAAAAATCACTTGACATTGACTGCAGTCACAAGATAACTATTGGAGGCAGGACGAAAAGCACATTCGTACTTAATTATAATTAAGGATAGGAGATTTCATCCTCACCCACACAATAATTAGGGGTGATAGAACAACATTTATATGTTTAAGAAGTATTATAATATTATCTGAGTTTTTTCATTAGTTCTAGAACCTATAATTAAGCTTTCAATTTTAATATTTGTCATTATCATCTGATATCAACAAAAACACCCTTTAATCTAAAAAATATAATAAAAAGTAAAAAAAAAAAAAAAAAAAAAAAAAAAAAGAAGTTATTCTCACCTTCTTAGAAATATGACACTTAATTTTAATCCTGCTAGGGACTTTAACTTAAATATACGTGTATATATATATATATATATATATATTTCCAACTATAGTTATCAATTTTTTATTTTGAGAATTTATACTCTAAACTTAGAAATCTATAATACTTTATCCTTACTGACAACATTGTTAATTTTTTGAAGGAAATAAAACGTGACTTACACGTAGGTTTAATTTAAAAACATGAAAGGTCTTTTTTTTTTTTTTTTTTTTTTAATCAATCTTAACTCATATCTATATTTGAAACATAGTAAATTTTAAGAATTTTTATATAGATAAAAGTTATAAATTAAAAATCTTAACCTCAATAAATTTGAGTTAAAAACTTCAAATAGATTTTTTTTTTAAAAAAGAGAGAGATTATTTTTGCTATTAATTGAGAACTGATACTAATTACATGCCAATTTTATATATAAAACAATTAACATTATTATATATGGGGTAAATTATTATAGATTTGTAAGTTTAGAATTTAAATTATTAAAACTTAAAATTAAGGATATAAATTATAATTGTGTCATAAATTTAGAGATATCACTTCAATTTAGCCTAACAAGATGAATAAGAAAAGAGTAAATTGTTGGTTTAGTCCTTCAACTTTATAAATTTATATAACTTAGATTTTTGATCTTTTTTCACAACAGAATGTTTCTGAATTATTAAAATATTGCTAAATAATTATTTTATTAAGTTTTGATGGAATTAGTTATTAAATTGATTAACAATGATGTTAATTAATAAATTTTATTAAAAAATTAATTTAATGATTATTACAATAAGGCTTTTAATAATATATGATCACTCTAATTATAATAAAAAATCAAGAAATCAAATTACACAAATTAAAAGTTCAGTCAAAATAAATGAATTCCTCGAGTGAGTGTCGTTTTGAACCCATTAGAGACTTCAGTCCAAAACGACCTTCCACTTCCCATTTCCATGGCGACCCAGTTGCTGAAATCCCTCACCATCTTCATCACCACCACCACCAAGAATCAAACCCAGTTCCAGTTCCGCCCCAAAACCACCTCTGCCCAGTACGTCGCCGCCAGAGCCAGAGACCCAACTTTCGAGAAATTCATGGACTCCTACAAAAACCTCCTCAAAGTCTTCTCCATCCAAGACCTCATCCTCGCCGACCCCAAAAACGCCGCCGTTTCGCTCCCCTTCCTGTCCGACCTCTCCCAGAAGCTCCACCTCAACCGCGGCGCCGCCGCCTTCCTCCGCAAGTACCCCCCACATCTTTCGCCTCTCCCACGACCCCAAAACGACGCAAATCCTCTGTCGTTTAACCCCCTCCGCTCTCGAGATCTCCCACCAAGAGTCCCGCGCCATAAACGACAACCTATCCATCGTCGTCGACAGGCTCTTGAGGCTCTTAACGATGTCCGTTTCCAAGGCTCTGCCGCTCAGGGCTGTTTTCAAGGTGTGGAGAGAAATGGGTTTTCCTGATGACTTTGAGGACTCGGTAATTGGTAAAAATTCTCATCTTTTTAGAGTTTTTGATAATCCCCAAGAGCCCGGTACTCATTTCGTGAAACTTGTTGATAAAAATGGTGTTTTTTTAAGTTCTTGTTTGAGTTCGTCTGTTGAGAAATGGAGAGTCGAGGAGTGTTGTAAAGAAGGAGTTGATTTGGAGGAGATTAGGTTCAGTTTCAGACATGGGTTTCCTCCGGGGATGAGGTTGAGTAAGGTTTTCAAGGCCAGAGTTAGGGAGTGGCAAAAGTTGCCTTATGTGGGTCCCTATGATAAGGTGAGTTTGAGTGAGGTGAAGAAGAGGTCTGATAATGGCGGTTTGATGGGGTTGGAGAAGAGGGCAGTAGGGATTGTTCATGAGTTTTTGAGTTTGAGTGTGGAGAAGATGGTGGAAGTGGAGAAGATTAGCCATTTCAGGAAGTGGTTCGGGATCGAGTTTAACATAAGGGATCTGTTTTTGGATCACCCGGGGATATTCTATTTGTCCACCAAGGGGAAGAGGCATACTGTTTTTCTCAGGGAGGCATATGAGAGGGGGTGCTTGGTTTGCCCGAATCCGATTTATGATGCAAGGAGGAAGCTTCTTGATCTTGTTCGTTTGGAACGGCGGGGGTTTGGTTAACAGTGAATCGAAGTCGAAGGATGTGGAGGGTACTGAGTTGCTGGTTGAAAACAATGCATCAAGTTGATGGCTTTTTCGTTATACTTAGGACTGCCTGTTTCAGGGTTTCTCTGTTTCCGCTGCTAAAAATTGGAGGAGCGTGTAGTTTAAAATCAGCCTTATAGGGTAGTTATGTGATTAAACTGAGGGAAGAGATCTAAGGATGGTTTGATGGCATTGGAGACGAAGGCAGTTAGTTTGCACGAATTCGGTTTATGATTCTAGGAGAAAGCTCTCTGTCTCGTTCTTTTGGGATGACAGGATTTGATTTCTTACGACTTGAAGTCGAGAGACTTTAGATGAACTGAGTTGCTAAGTAAAAAGACCAAAGACTGAAGCTTATGGATATTTATATGGTTCTCTCCATCACATTTGGGGCGGTGTCACTATTTCCTCTGCTAAAAACCGGAGGGTATATCTTCTGATAATCAGCACTGAAGGGTCCATATTATCTCACCGTGTTTTAAGGCCAGAGACATAAAGCTGCACATCTTGGGAAGGTTAGACTCTCTCTCTCTACTCGGTAATTGCAAAAACTTATCTTTGCCTCTAAGCTGTTTCTTTTCTCAAATTTGTGTTCCCGGATCCTTGTTATTTATATTTGAGCCTGAATTGGTATCGTTTTGACTGCCATTTTGTTTTGAGTCGTTTTACAAATGTCTTCCTATTTGTTTTGTTTTTCAATTTGACCAACACTAATCTTAATCTCTGTAAAGTAAATGCACTACCTTTTTTTCTGTGTTCTGATTCTAGCTCTTAATCGAGATATATTTTGGCATATGGTACTGATTCCAAGTAAATAATGCTATTCACGTCTCGTCCAATATGAAATGAACTTATAATTACATAATCAACTCTGAATCCAAATGAACCCTTTTTTCTAATTCGATGCGAGTTTGGTGGCTGAAAATGCACAGGCTTTTGTCACAGACTTGCAGTTCATATCTTGAAAAGCAACCTCGTTATAAGGATTTTTGGCTTAGTTTTTAATTCTTTTATGTGTGTATTTGTGTATGAACATTTTTTCTTGAGGCCTTCTTAATGAATTTATTTATGCATTTGTACTCTGAAAACCTACAAATGTAATTTAGGCTCATATTGGATGGAACATGGTCTTGAATACTTATTTGACGGAAGCTATTGAAACTATATTTCGTCAAACTTCATTCTGAAACTCATACAACTATTTGTTTCCACCGATGTCCATGAGCCATTGTTCACTGTTTGAAGCTGCTCGTATGGCTTGTTGTTTATCATTTCAGGCTGATGATGTGTTTTTGGTTATCAAAATTGATACTCTCTGCTTCACCGATGTATTTGAGATAATCCCCAGCAACTATATGGTCAAACGATAACATTTCGTTCTCTAAATACAAAACTAGTTGTATCTGATGTTGTCTCGCCAAAATTTTTCTATCCTGTATTCTTCCTTGTCTCTATCCATTCCCTCTCTAACTTTGGGTGTCTAAGCCAGAGTATATTTTTACAATAAAGCGCCTTATTTTCTGTGAATTTATGAATTGTAGAACAATGTTTTGTTCGGTGTGCATACTAGAAATTGCTGATTGATTCTTGCTCTGTTTGCCATGTTACCATACGACCCAATATGTGCAGATGTGTCTAATGATGTTCTGGATTTGGCCATATTCTTGCTGTTCAACTATTGACCCTGGTTGGCTTCAGCTGAAAACCAAAAAACACAGATTGAACCTATTTTTAAGGATTCACGGTGAACGCTACACATTCATTCTTCGTGTCAGCGGCAGGTAACTTCCATGCATTTGCTAACCAGAGCTGGTGCTGTTGTGATGCGTTGCTAGTTGGGACTCGTTAGTCTAGTGGTTGTTTTGGGATCATAGACTTGCATTAAGGTTGATTTCGGCGTAGAATGCTTGTCCTGCATCTGCAAAATCATAGGACCACATTACTGGTTGTACCAAATTCATTCCCAGCATAGGTCTTCTTTAAGTGAAAAGCCTAGAGAGTAGACACCTTTAAGAGTTGATGTATTAGAAACCAACGAAAAATGAAAGGGTTTTGCGAGTTGAGCTTCGAAGTTGAGCCTCTAAGAGTCATTTTGTTTGAAAATTGTGCTTTCACAATAGATTATCTTTTGTATCCTATCATAGAATTCTCATAATAAGTTATCGAACGGTGTTCGAGAATTTTGCTTGACAAGTACTCTTCGTCTCAATGCGGATCCACTCTCCATCAAAGCATCGGGGATCCACCTATGCTCTCATAAGATCTCAGCGCAGAGATGAATAGTATTGCTCATTTTAGCTTGGTTTAATTATTATTAGCAATTTTTTAGGCCAATATATTCCATAGCATTTATTTGATGCTATGAAAGATAATTTTTTTTTTAATTTAATCAACTAAAGATTTATCTATATTAAATCGTTAAAAAATTAATCTGAGGGTAAAAAAACAGTAATTATTAATAGCATGAAAGAGAAGGTGTTGCAATAAAAGCTCACACAAATCTTATACCTTTCTTTTGGTAACTCAACAGTCTACACGTGTTATCCCTTTTGGAAGGTTATTAAGCTGGTTTTCTAATTATGGAATGGTCGGGGGGAAAAAAAAAAGTGTGATTCGAACCTTAATTACAACGCTCTGGGGACTAAACATGAAAAAGAGACAAATAGAGTACTTGAGGTTTCAAATTCAAAGTGAAAGAGAATAAAGAACATGAAAAAAAACCGCATCTTTGTGTCTTATCTACAACTTTAAACGTTTACATATACATATACTTTGAAAGTGTTCCTAGAGGCTTTAACCCTTTTGTTCTTTCACTTTTTTTAATTTTTAATTTTTATGATAATCACTTTGTTCTTCTTTTATACATGAATTGCTGCCAGACCAAGAAAAGCATGTCCCCTCAACCACACTTGATGATAATTAACTTAAATAAATTAACCATATGAATGTGCTTATGAATTCCCTCTTAAGATTTTTTTTTAATAGAAATTTATGAAAACATTTTATTTATTTATTTATCTATTAATTTTAAGTTTAAATTTCCATCATGTTTATTCAAATTTGTCTTTTTTTTTTTTTCATTGAATTATTCTGATATGATCTAATTTTCAAAATGCACAGAACGATACTCTATCTACCAAAGTAAGGAAAGATAATTGCATATTTTTGTTTTTTCAACTAAGCTTAATCATGAACTTCTTAATTATTTTCACCAACTCTGCAAAACAAAAGGTTTTTCTTTTTTTTTTTTTTTTTTTTTTTTTTTTTTTTCATTTATTTGACTAACATTATATAAATTCTTCATTCTTGACCAACATGACACAAATTTTAGTTAATTTTAGTTTAATTTTGTATCATATTAGTTTAGTATTAATTTTTTAAGTCATGTTGATGCGACTGTCTTTAAACTTATGCCATTCGAGTGTTTTTCCTTTCATTTTTCGTTATTATAAATGGGATCAAACCAAATAGACTTAAAAGGATGTTAGGCACTACTTTTTCTTTCAGACCACATAATCTTTTTTTTTTTTTTTTTGAAGAAAAAATGAAGGGTAATTTTGATGAATGTGACAATGAGACTAACAAAAAATGTTAATCACAAACAATTAATGAAAGTTCAAAAGTGAAGTTTGCTCCTTAGATACAATTCTTATATATTTATATATGTACGTCCATAGCGTAATCACAAATGCATACGTGAAAATATAAAAATGTTATGATTGTAAGCATAATTTAGTGACTATTTTATTCTTAACTTTATCATAAGACATATAATTCGAAACTCTTATTCAGAATTTCTAAAACAAAAAACAAAAAACAAAAAAAGTTTTGAAGAAAAAAGTTAGGAAAACAACCAAATCACCTTGAATAAACTTGGACTCATAGCACAGCGAGAGCCATTTTAAAGAAAGGAATTTGAATAGCATTTTTAATTTAATTGTACGAGATTTAAACTCTACGTCTTATGATTAAGATTAATAAATGCATTTAATTTTTAAAACAACAACGATACATTCTTCCTCAGGATGGCTAATTAAGCTTCACTTTTCTCACTTTGAATAAACTTTTTTTTTTCTTTTGCTTTTCCCTCCAAATTTATTTATTTATTTATTTAATTTTAACTCTGGGTTTCCACAGAACTCAGCTTCTCCCTCAAAGCTTCTTTTCTTCAACAACACAAAGAAAGAGAACAGCCACTCACAAACTGATCTCTCTGTCCACAGAGAACCTCACAAACTCTACTCACTTTGCTTCCGATTCGAGTTTTCGCGGTTTCTTTAATTGGATTGCTTTTTAAGCTAAGAATACACCTATAGATACAGCAATATGAAGCTCGTAATTCACAATATTGCTCATAACCAAAACCTTAGCCGACCGAAAACTACTCCAAACAACCTTAACCCTATTTCGAACCACAAAATTTTTGTCCGATTTCGTTGTAGAAATGCCGATAGAGAGGCGGCAACGAGGCGTCCCGTTGACGATGCACCGGATTGACGAACCGCAGGGGGATCGGGACGAGGACTACGGTATCAAAGACACCAATCCGGAGCTCGGAGAGCGGTGGCCGAGCGGCGTAGGCGGAGCTTTTGGCGGGAGAGGGTGGATGAACAGTGAGCGGTACGCCAGCACCTACGATCTCGTCGAACAGATGTTCTATCTCTACGTTCGAGTGGTTAAGGCGAAAGATCTTCCGCCGAGCGGCATCACGGCGAGTTGTGATCCTTATGTGGAAGTGAAATTGGGCAATTTCAAAGGAAGAACAAGGCACTTCGAGAAGAAGACGAACCCGGAGTGGAACCAGGTTTTCGCCTTTTCGAAGGACCAGATTCAGTCCTCCACATTGGAGGTTTTCGTTAAGGATAAGGAGATGATCGGCCGAGACGAATACCTGGGCCGAGTAGTCTTCGACCTCAACGAGGTCCCAAATAGGGTTCCGCCGGACAGCCCGCTTGCGCCACAGTGGTACAGACTTGAATACCGCCGCGGAGAAGGGAAAGTGAGGGGAGACATCATGCTCGCCGTGTGGATGGGGACGCAGGCCGATGAGGCCTTCCCGGAGGCGTGGCATTCGGAGTCGGCGTCGGTGTTCGGGGAAGGGGTTTTCAACGTTAGATCCAAAGTTTATGTGTCTCCAAAGCTGTGGTACCTCCGAGTTAACGTGATTGAAGCGCAGGATGTTATGCCGAACGACCGGAGCCGGTTGCCGGAGGTTTTCGTCAAAGCTCAGGTGAGGTTCAACATCTTTTTCCCTTCTAATTTGTAAGGTTTTGCTTGTGTTCATAAATATGTTTGCACGTAGTTATATATATTTTTTTTCCATGCATAATTCTGCACATTGATTTAAAACTAATTTTATGAGCCCTTATGATATTCCAATATTTATTATATCCTTTGAAAGTTATTATTATTATTTTTGGTTATTCTCATTTTACTTTTTGAATTTACAAACTCTCACTTTACTTCTAAATTTTGAACTAGTTCCACGTAGTCCTTTCTATTATAATTTATATTTGTTTTTTAAAAAAGCACATTAGCAAGACTAATTTCTTTTTTGCGGTATATTTTTCAACTAAAATTTTAATAAAAAGATTAAGTGAGACTAATTTAAAATTCAAAAAAGTGAAAATTTTTAAAGTTTAGATGTTTAAGGGAAAACAACCTTAAAGTTCAAAGGTATAGATAAAAGTAATCTTTTTCTTTTTGAAGGTAAGTTAAAATTTGATTATGATGAAGCGTAAATAAGGATCAATCAAAGGTTATGAAAGAGACTGTTGAGACTAAATAGCTAATTACATAACAACTAATTCTGAAACTCACATATACGTTGCTTTATTGTTATCGAAATAATAGTTCAATCTCACTCCCAATTATTAGAAATCACATCGAAATAAGAAGATTTTATGATAGGAATTATTCATTTTTAGTTTCGATATGAAGCGTAATTTTTATTATTATATTAACTTTTAAACAGTCTAATTTATAAATAAAAATAGTTTTATGATGTGTACATGTTATATTTTTTAAATTGAATTACTTGTAAATCAAGTCATTAAAGAGTAAATCTAATAACTAAAACTGTAATTTTTACCGATAGTATTAAAAAAAAAAAAAAAAAAACTTCGCAAATGACAAAAACAGTATTAGAGTAGTTTTATTTGTTTCCCCAATTACACATCATCTTTGCAAATTTAATTTGAAATATTATCATTAAATTTATGAGTAAAATCATTCCTTAATCAATGAATGTAGGTGGGAAACCAAGTTCTAAGAACCAAGTTATGCCCAACAAAGACTACTAATCCACTTTGGAATGAAGATCTAGTCTTTGTAGCTGCTGAGCCGTTTGAGGAACAGTTAGTTATTAGTGTTGAAGACAGAGTTCACCCCTCCAAGGATGACCTCTTGGGTAAGATAAGCCTTCCACTCGACTCTTTCGATCGCCGGCTCGATCACCGCCCTGTCCATTCACAGTGGTTTAACCTCGAAAAGTATGGTTTTGGCGTGTTGGAGCCCGATAGAAGGAAAGAGCTCAAGTTCTCAAGTAGAGTTCACCTCCGAGTTTGTCTCGAAGGCGGTTATCATGTCCTTGATGAGTCCACCATGTACATAAGTGACCAAAGGCCTACGGCGAGGCAGCTTTGGAAGGCACCGATTGGGATTTTGGAGGTCGGAATCTTGAGCGCGAAAGGCCTTCTTCCTATGAAAATGAAGGACAATAGAGGGTGTACCGATGCTTATTGCGTGGCGAAATACGGCCACAAATGGGTTCGGACGAGAACGATTCTCGACAATTTTAACCCTAAGTGGAACGAGCAATACACATGGGAGGTTTATGATCCTTGCACGGTTGTTACTCTTGGGGTTTTCGATAATTGCCACCTCGGTAGTGAGAAGCCTAATGTGGGCGGTGTCGGTGGAGGCGGCGGAGGCATGGTTAGGGATGCTCGAATCGGGAAGGTTCGAATTCGACTCTCGACACTCGAGGCTCACCGGATTTACACTCATTCCTACCCTCTCCTAGTTCTTCACCCTCAAGGGGTGAAGAAAATGGGAGAGCTCCAATTGGCGGTTCGCTTCACGACTCTCTCTTTAGCCAACATGATCTATGTCTATGGACACCCTTTACTTCCCAAGATGCACTATTTGTATCCCTTGACGGTTAATCAAGTGGACAACTTGCGGTACCAAGCGATGAACATCGTGTCGACAAGGCTTACCCGGGCGGAGCCGCCGTTGCGGAAAGAGGTGGTGGAATTCATGCTTGATGTGGATTCCCACATGTGGAGCATGAGAAGAAGCAAGGCCAATTTTTTCCGAATCATGGCCTTGATCTCGGGAATGATATCGATGTGTTGGTGGTTACGAGATGTTTGCCAATGGAAAAATCCGATTACTACCGTTCTTGTTCATGTTCTCTTCTTGATCCTAATTTGTTATCCGGAGTTGATTCTTCCCACTTTGTTTCTCTACATGTTCCTTATAGGAATGTGGAACTACAGGTTTCGCCTGCGGCACCCTCCCCACATGGACACCAAGCTCTCGTGGGCGGAGGCGGTTCACCCCGACGAGCTCGATGAGGAGTTCGACACGTTCCCAACATCGAGGCCTAATGATAATGTCCGGATGAGGTATGATCGGCTGCGAAGCGTGGCCGGAAGGATCCAAACTGTGGTTGGGGACATGGCGACACAAGGGGAGAGGGTTCAATCTTTGTTGAGTTGGAGAGACCCCAGGGCTACAAGCCTCTTTGTGGTGTTCTGTCTCTGCGCCGCCGTTGTTCTCTATGCCGTGCCGTTTCGGGTGGTGGCATTGGTCACCGGATTATATCATCTCCGACATCCGAGGTTTCGAAGCAAGTTGCCTTCTGTGCCGATCAATTTCTTCAGAAGATTGCCTGCACAAACAGATAGTCTTCTTTGAACATAATAAGAAGAAAGATGACAACATTTACTATACAGTGTTGAAAGGCCTACTAATGCTACTCTTTTACTAATGATTTGAGAAACTTTAGTTTGTTGTAATTATTAATAGTTTTCATTTTGTTGGTTTAATATATGTTCTATTTCCTAATTTGATGATCAATTTGAATAAAGGTTGTAGCAAAACTAATTATGCATGGATTAATTTTAAAAATCCCCTCCCTCATGAATTATACACCATTTTTTAATTTTCGCCCTGATTTTTCCAAATCGTTTAGAATGCCTCTAATTTATACAAAATGGTTCAAAGAGCTCAATGTGTCCACTTCCGTCTACAAACTTAACAGAGGCATATATTATTTCAAAATCCTTGCGAACAATCAATCGAATATCAACCTTTTGAATTATTGATCTCATGTAACTTATCCCCTAATTTTTAAATATGGTTTGCACCTTCAAACAAATTCATTTTTTTTTTCCTTTATTGCAATGATCTTCATTTTTTCAGTTTAGTTATTTTTAAGTCTTCTAAAAGGCCTGTTGAGAAGGGTCTCCTTATGATTTCAAAACAAGAAAATCTTAATTAGTTTAATTATAATAAACTAGTGAAAAATTCAGCATATTTAGCTAAACGTTTTTAATTAGGATGATGATTTAGGAGGGAAAGATTCTGATAATCTAAAGAGACTTTATTTACTTAGTTATTTAATATTCTTACTATTGTTATTTTGGAACAAATAGGAGAAAAACAATACAATTCAAATTCGAATCATGAAGATGATATTAATGTGACACCAGGAGATACGTGAATTGATCTTGTAGTAGTTCATCAACTTAGGAGAAAGTAATGTCACAACTGGTAAGATTTCATAACCAAATTTAACAGAAAACGATTAAGGGCCGAAAATTGATAATTATATTAATAATCGAATGGTTGCTCAGAGAGAAATAAAGATAGTCGTCTCTCTGTTCTTGAGCTAATTAGTTGGGTGATCTTGATAAAATGCAAAAAGACCATGACTAAAGATTCATGAAAGAAGATCAATGCTTATGATATTTGGGATTGAAGTGGAAAAGATTTTAAGATGCAGAAAGTAGTTCTTCAATTATGGACAGTAGGTTTTTTTTTTTTTTTTTTTTTTAATTCATATATTTTGTCAGTCTAAGTTAGTTTACTTTTGTTTTTTTTTGTTTTTTTTACTTCATTTTAAATTTTTTGATTTTCTTTTTCTTTAAAAAATTCAGTGGGATGTAGGAAGTAAATTTTGTTCTGAGTTTTACTCTCTTTGCTGAGTTAAAAAAAAAAAAAAAAAGCCAAAACAAAATAGACAATATTTAGAATTCTCCATAATGCAATAATTTATTTTTTATGCAATAATAGAGGCTTTTTTATAGAAAAGTTTTTAAATTTGAGATTTTAGAATTTGAAAATTATATTGTTTAAATTAATTAATCTTCTTTGCACTGTCATTTCGATCAAAATATGTCGGAGGAGATGTTTATAAAACGATTTGTGAAATACAAGGGATAAAGATAACATTCCTGAGAAATACATAAGATAAAACACATGTCACGCCCCGACCACCCACGTAGGACTGACCACGCGAATGACGGTCGTGACTATACTTACTTAACTTAACTTACCCAATTTTTAGAGTCAAATTTTTTTTTTTTTTTTTTTTTTTAACTCCTTTAAAACTTGAAAGCTTTAACTTCATTTTAAAATCGTGACTTAAACTAGTTACTTACATAAAACATGAAGCCTTAAACTTAGGCTTAAACATAAACTTAAACTTACGCCCCGACCACCCACGTAGGACTGACCACGCGAATGACGGTCGTGACTATACTTACTTAACTTAACTTACCCAATTTTTAGAGTCAATTTTTTTTTTTTTTTTTTTTTTTTTAACTCCTTTAAAACTTGAAAGCTTTAACTTCATTTTAAAATCGTGACTTAAACTAGTTACTTACATAAAACATGAAGCCTTAAACTTAGGCTTAAACATAAACTTAAACTTATACATAGGAACATATCTTCTTCGTATGTATTCACTCGAGTAGTGAGCTTTCACCTAATGGGAAAGCTATCATACATAAACGTAAATCGTGGACCAACCTGACCTAATGCGGATCAGTACAACACGAGGCAACTTGCTTGTCATACATATATAAACTTTGTCATTCATAGTTAAAACATCATGAAAACCCTTTTTCATTACAACATATTTTATATAGTATATTTTTTTCAAAACACGTGGCGGTGTCCATCCCACATTTCACAGTTCGCAGCACCAGTCTTCCACAGTATTGCATCAGAGATTGCTGGCAGGTTGCTTACCTACAGCATGAACGTAAGTAATGAGCTAAAAGCCCAGTAAGCACAATATTCAATCCGCATGCAACTAAAACACAAAATGCATGAGCAGGTTATGATTTCTTATTAATCAATTATGGTTCCTTATTATTTTACTCTATATCATGTGCGCATGTACTGTGGTACATAACCATGGAGTGGTTGAAGGCGGTCCGTCCAATCCAACTCAAACCATGAAACAAGACATTTAACATGGAGTAGTGAAGGCAACTAATCCAATCCAAGTCAAACCATGGAATATACCATTTGAACCCACCACAAAGGCAAGCCAGTACAACACAACAATCTTTACTTAACTTATCTCGTATCTTAAGAACTTATTCTTACCATATGATTCTTTATCAGTGAGCATGCTTCATGATGCCAAGATATCGAACATAAAACATAACATACTTTATCATAACATACTATCTCATAACTTAACATGAAACATGAACATACTGCATCTTAACGTAACATCATACATAACATACTTCATAACATACTACATCTTAACATGAAACATGAACATACTTAACATATCATCATGTCATAACACATCTTAACATAAACGTACTACTTCATAACATCATAAATCATGAAATGCTATTCATGATTTCTTAAAAACATCATATGCAAACAAACATGTGTTCATGCTGTAGGCGGAGTTGTACTTACCTCTCTTACTATGTCCCTCTTTAGTACTGTTCTCTTACTGGCACAGCTGCAGGCCCTTTCCTGCTTGAATAGGGACATAGGTGAGAGTTCAATTCTCATTGTGCAGTGTTGGTGTCCTAACCAACATGCTTACTAATTTCTAGTTGTATGTCCCCGATACTTGATATCTGGTTTGGTCACAAATATAAATCCTACTGTTCGGGAGGATTTATTCTTTAAAAGATTATTTTGGACAAACCCCTGGGCTAATTCTTTGACAAAAATGCCGGGTTTCTTTAAGACCTTGAGCTTTGGGACTAGGCCCGGTAACTCAGGTATTATCCTTGATTATCGTCCGTAATCGGCTTGATTACAATTTTTATCTTAAAAACTCTATTTTCTTATCCTTTTGCCATTTTGAGAGATTTAACTTTTAAATCCCTTCAATATTTTTGGTAAAAATTCCAATCTTTAAAACAAATCTTTATAAAGGTCGTTTAAGATTGAGAACTGCCTTTGGAATAGTTTTAAGCAAAAATACAGTTTTCTTTTTCTTTTGAAACTGTTTGTAAAACTTATGTGCAGGAATTTTCGGTTCCCTGCACACTCTTCATAAAACAATACCAGTTTAAAAATCCATTTGGAATTTGAAAAACTTGTCTTCATGAAAGTTGTAGCTCTCAAAAAATGGTAAAACTTTCATGTTTTACGAAAAATCCAGTTCTGCTTGTATTTGCGTCAGTTTTTGTTTGAAACAGGCTGATCCTGTAACTTGGGTCTGGGCAAACCCGCTACGGATTTTTGTAAAAACGAAGGCCATTGGAGCCTCATTTTTAAAATCTGCTCGCGTGGACTTCTAGGAAAAATCGTTCCGAGAAACTTTCGTGTTTTACAATTTACTCAATTCGTCCTCTAAATGCCTCTAATTTTTACTTTCCCGAAACTGACCAGTTTTGAATCCGAATTGGCAGTTTTGGTTGTTAAGTCCGTTTTACGTCCTATTTCGTGAAATCTATCTCGACCGATCACTTCGGGAGTCTATATGGCAAACACACAGCATTTCTAACGTCCCACATGAACCCTTAAATCGTCCAATTGAAACCATGCAAACCAAATTCAAAAGCCCTAAGCCTAGGTTTGCATTAACCCTAACTTGTTGCATACATCACCTACAAGCATCCAACCTTGCTCCTTAAATTAGCATGCTTCAAGCACTGCCCTAGGGCAGATTTTTGGACCAAATTAGGGGACACACAACCCTAAGCATCAAGCATGAAAATCAATCATGAACAAGCATAACAATGCAAGAATTTAAACCATACACCCCTAGATCTACAAATCAAGCACATACTACTAACTTAGGGCACAAAATAGGAAATGGACTTATGTCCTTACAACCAAATTGAACTACCTTTTATCTTTAAATTTGAACTCAAATAAGAGAGTTAGGGCTCTAGATTTTTACCTTAGACCAAAGTCAAGTTTGGTCACAAAACTTCTTCCTTCCCCTTGCTTCCTTAGCTCACGGCCACACCACCAAATGGCACTAAAAAAATTTTCTGATTGGTCTTCTTGGTAGATCCACTCCAAGCCAAGCACTTCACCAAGGTTTGGCCCCACAATTCTCAGCCTTTCCCCTTTCCTCACTCACACGGCCACACACCAAATGTCCCAAAAAAATTTCTAAACTTTTCTTGGCTTTATCCTAGCTCAAAACCGAACTCCTAGGAACAAATCCCCAAAGAAATTTTTGATTTCTCTCACTCCTCTCTCTCTCGGATTTTCTGCAGAAAAATGGCAAAAGTTTGGCCAAATTTTCTGATTTAAATGATTAAATGCCACCCCTATTTATAGGCAAATGCAAACTTTCCAAAAATTGCATTTTAGCCCCTAAACTTTGAGAAAATCATGCAATTGGCATGCTAGGTGTCAAGGTGGCCGGCCAAGACTTGGAGAGCAATCAAGGGATGACATCATGGCTTACATCATCGCTTACCTCATCGCTTACATCACCAAATTTCCAAAATTTGCACTTTTGCCCCAAAAGTGAAAATTCTTACAAAAATACCCCTTAGGTGGCCGGTTGCTTTCTTGGTGAACAAGCCAAGCTTATCTCATCATGATGACATCATCTTGATGACATCATGTGCTTACATCATCAATTTTCCAAAATTTACACTTTTACCCCAAAAGTGAAAATTCTTACAAAAATACCCCCTAGGTGGCCGGTTGCTTTCTTGGTGAACAAGAAAGAATTTTCTAGAACAAGACACTTGTCTTTAAAGGCTTGGTTCATGGAATTATGATGTCATAAATCCAAATAAGATGATGTCATAATTCTAAGATAGGGTGACATCATCATAAGGCCTTGTTTGGCTTTTTCCTTAAAATGCAGTCTATTTTCTTGCTAACACAGATATATCCAATACTGTGTTCACTAATACACAGTATAATTCAGTACTGTTATACTTGACTGCAGTCCAAAATTTATCTGCGTGAAAATGGACTGTAAAAATTTTCTTCTTATTTCTGAAAGTCATTAGGACTTTGATATCCAACTTAGTGTGCTTGATTTTTCTAGGGTGGTCTCTTAGCTTATTCCAGCTATCTTGTCCAAAAAGACAATTTTCGCAGTATATTTCTCATACTGCTTATCTCATTACTGTATAGTCATACCTTTGACTGTTCTTGGTCAACCCTTTGACTTTTTGGTCAACTTTGACTTCTCTGAAATTACGTCATTTTTCGTCCTTTTCGACTTGAAAGAGCGTTTTTCTAACCTTAAAAACCTATTTTGAGTCTTACTGACCCAAAAGAATTCACATAATCAAACAGAAGCTCTTACTTGAACTTTTTCATAAATACCTTCATGGCATATAATCTAATTTCTTAAGAAGAAATTAGTGACATGAAAAATATAGGTATTACAATCTACCCTCCTTAAAAATTTTCGTCCTCGAAAATTCGGATGTATCTAGGTGACTTTTCTCAAAAATCCACCACAGGTTCATAATGGTTCGTTCATGTTCCCATTTTAACACTTTAATGGGATCATATCTCTTATACAGAACCATAATTTTACATCTATAGCCTCATAATTCATACTTCATATCCTTTTACTTTCGTACTTTCATGCTTACTTTCATCAAACTTTTTTATCTTATCATCATACTTGCATACTTATCATACATACTTCATGCTAACATACGTACTTTCCTTTCTTACTTGTCATACTGATCATACTGCATACTTACATACTTACATACTTTCCTTTCCTATTGCATCACAAGAATCATTTACGTAAAAAGTTAAGCAAGTATATCATATAACTTGCTATGTTTGAAAAACATATCTTAGCATATAACTTTTTCATACTTGAAAAGTTTATCGTATTACATAATTTTCGGACTTGAAAAACATATCGTATCGTATATTTAGTATACTTTCTGAAAATAGTTACTTTCTTGAAACTTGATTTTTTATTATTAGAACCCTTTACTTTTCATAATGGCCCCTATCTTGGAATTCGTCCCTTTCTCGAAACTCATCCCTCAAGGATTCGGCCTATGGCCCCTATCTTGGAATTTATTTCCTCAAGGATTTGGCCTATGGCTCCCATCTTGGAACCTTTATTTTTCATGACAGCCCCTATCTTGGAATTCCTTCCTCAAGGATTTGGCCGTCTTACATAAAATAAGGGGTTTCTATTATACATAAGATCTTTTATAAAAATATTTTCCTTGAATTCTTTTAAAACCAATCTTGGAAAAGCATAATATCGTTCGAGTGATGCATTGAAAGGTACACTTAAAATATCCAACTACTTCTTGGATAGTAGAAGCTTTTCTCTTTGCTTCAAACTTGTCTTTCATAATCATAATTCTTAGGAATGTCTAAACTTCCCAATATCACTTAATTTCCCTTACTAGGGCATAATTTCCATAAATATGAAACTTTAGCTTTTATAGCATCGATCCTATCTCTTGTTGATAATCTAGCAAGTATCTTTGCAACTTAGACACTATAGCTGCAAGATTAGGCTTTTACGAAAAATTTGGTTCGGTCGTATCTGCGACAAACCAACTTCTCGTTTCTAATTCTAACGCCCATTCTTACTTTCATAACTTAACTTATCATATCGTAACTTGTCAACTTATCCTACTAGAGATTTCTAGCAATCTCTTCGTATCATATCGTAAATGTAGCGCATCCACCATGCTTTCGCTACGCAACTCTGATCCGCTAGCCGTAATAACCCATAGAGTTATTTACGCCAAGCTGCAACATAGTTGAGATATCGTCTCGTATACGCATCCTGGTATATCATGGAATCGTGACACTACCGAACATAGGCGGTCCTGAGTGTTATAAAAATAACATTTAGGAGTCTCCTCTCAAGTCTCCATGCTAAGGCCCCATACTCGAGCCTCATTGTCTTGTCGTTGGCTGGCAACGTAACATAGCCTAGAAATATGTCCTTGCAGCACATAACCGGAGAAGAATCCCCATTATGTGAAACCACTTCTTGGGTCCTGTCGAGGGTGCGGAGTCAGAGCTCCTCCTCTATTCCTTGAAATGCTAACGAAGTTTCACTGCCCTTTTCGATCCTGAAAATCTAACCTGGGTTTAACACCAGGTACATGTCTTTGTACTAATCTTATGACTATACATAACACAGAGTAAGAAAACAACTTACAAAACTGTGGCTCTGGCGGCAGAACTGTGAAATTGGATGGCAAGAACTCTGCTCTGATACCATCTCTGTCACGCCCCGACCACCCACGTAGGACTGACCACGCGAATGACGGTCGTGACTATACTTACTTAACTTAACTTACCCAATTTTTAGAGTCAAATTTTTTTTTTTTTTTTTTTTTAACTCCTTTAAAACTTGAAAGCTTTAACTTCATTTTAAAATCGTGACTTAAACTAGTTACTTACATAAAACATGAAGCCTTAAACTTAGGCTTAAACATAAACTTAAACTTATACATAGGAACATATCTTCTTCGTATGTATTCACTCGAGTAGTGAGCTTTCACCTAATGGGAAAGCTATCATACATAAACGTAAATCGTGGACCAACCTGACCTAATGCGGATCAGTACAACACGAGGCAACTTGCTTGTCATACATATATAAACTTTGTCATTCATAGTTAAAACATCATGAAAACCCTTTTTCATTACAACATATTTTATATAGTATATTTTTTTCAAAACACGTGGCGGTGTCCATCCCACATTTCACAGTTCGCAGCACCAGTCTTCCACAGTATTGCATCAGAGATTGCTGGCAGGTTGCTTACCTACAGCATGAACGTAAGTAATGAGCTAAAAGCCCAGTAAGCACAATATTCAATCCGCATGCAACTAAAACACAAAATGCATGAGCAGGTTATGATTTCTTATTAATCAATTATGGTTCCTTATTATTTTACTCTATATCATGTGCGCATGTACTGTGGTACATAACCATGGAGTGGTTGAAGGCGGTCCGTCCAATCCAACTCAAACCATGAAACAAGACATTTAACATGGAGTAGTGAAGGCAACCAATCCAATCCAAGTCAAACCATGGAATATACCATTTGAACCCACCACAAAGGCAAGCCAGTACAACACAACAATCTTTACTTAACTTATCTCGTATCTTAAGAACTTATTCTTACCATATGATTCTTTATCAGTGAGCATGCTTCATGATGCCAAGATATCGAACATAAAACATAACATACTTTATCATAACATACTATCTCATAACTTAACATGAAACATGAACATACTGCATCTTAACGTAACATCATACATAACATACTTCATAACATACTACATCTTAACATGAAACATGAACATACTTAACATATCATCATGTCATAACACATCTTAACATAAACGTACTACTTCATAACATCATAAATCATGAAATGCTATTCATGATTTCTTAAAAACATCATATGCAAACAAACATGTGTTCATGCTGTAGGCGGAGTTGTACTTACCTCTCTTACTATGTCCCTCTTTAGTACTGTTCTCTTACTGGCACAGCTGCAGGCCCTTTCCTGCTTGAATAGGGACATAGGTGAGAGTTCAATTCTCATTGTGCAGTGTTGGTGTCCTAACCAACATGCTTACTAATTTCTAGTTGTATGTCCCCGATACTTGATATCTGGTTTGGTCACAAATATAAATCCTACTGTTCGGGAGGATTTATTCTTTAAAAGATTATTTTGGACAAACCCCTGGGCTAATTCTTTGACAAAAATGCCGGGTTTCTTTAAGACCTTGAGCTTTGGGACTAGGCCCGGTAACTCAGGTATTATCCTTGATTATCGTCCGTAATCGGCTTGATTACAATTTTTATCTTAAAAACTCTATTTTCTTATCCTTTTGCCATTTTGAGAGATTTAACTTTTAAATCCCTTCAATATTTTTGGTAAAAATTCCAATCTTTAAAACAAATCTTTATAAAGGTCGTTTAAGATTGAGAACTGCCTTTGGAATAGTTTTAAGCAAAAATACAGTTTTCTTTTTCTTTTTGAAACTGTTTGTAAAACTTATGTGCAGGAATTTTCGGTTCCCTGCACACTCTTCATAAAACAATACCAGTTTAAAAATCCATTTGGAATTTGAAAAACTTGTCTTCATGAAAGTTGTAGCTCTCAAAAAATGGTAAAACTTTCATGTTTTACGAAAAATCCAGTTCTGCTTGTATTTGCGTCAGTTTTTGTTTGAAACAGGCTGATCCTGTAACTTGGGTCTGGGCAAACCCGCTACGGATTTTTGTAAAAACGAAGGCCATTGGAGCCTCATTTTTAAAATCTGCTCGTGTGGACTTCTAGGAAAAATCGTTCCGAGAAACTTTCGTGTTTTACAATTTACTCAATTCGTCCTCTAAATGCCTCTAATTTTTACTTTCCCGAAACTGACCAGTTTTGAATCCGAATTGGCAGTTTTGGTTGTTAAGTCCGTTTTACGTCCTATTTCGTGAAATCTATCTCGACCGATCACTTCGGGAGTCTATATGGCAAACACACAGCATTTCTAACGTCCCACATGAACCCTTAAATCGTCCAATTGAAACCATGCAAACCAAATTCAAAAGCCCTAAGCCTAGGTTTGCATTAACCCTAACTTGTTGCATACATCACCTACAAGCATCCAACCTTGCTCCTTAAATTAGCATGCTTCAAGCACTGCCCTAGGGCAGATTTTTGGACCAAATTAGGGGACACACAACCCTAAGCATCAAGCATGAAAATCAATCATGAACAAGCATAACAATGCAAGAATTTAAACCATACACCCCTAGATCTACAAATCAAGCACATACTACTAACTTAGGGCACAAAATAGGAAATGGACTTATGTCCTTACAACCAAATTGAACTACCTTTTATCTTTAAATTTGAACTCAAATAAGAGAGTTAGGGCTCTAGATTTTTACCTTAGACCAAAGTCAAGTTTGGTCACAAAACTTCTTCCTTCCCCTTGCTTCCTTAGCTCACGGCCACACCACCAAATGGCACTAAAAAATTTTCTGATTGGTCTCCTTGGTAGATCCACTCCAAGCCAAGCACTTCACCAAGGTTTGGCCCCACAATTCTCAGCCTTTCCCCTTTCCTCACTCACACGGCCACACACCAAATGTCCCAAAAAAATTTCTAAACTTTTCTTGGCTTTATCCTAGCTCAAAACCGAACTCCTAGGAACAAATCCCCAAAGAAATTTTTGATTTCTCTCACTCCTCTCTCTCTCGGATTTTCTGCAGAAAAATGGCAAAAGTTTGGCCAAATTTTCTGATTTAAATGATTAAATGCCACCCCTATTTATAGGCAAATGCAAACTTTCCAAAAATTGCATTTTAGCCCCTAAACTTTGAGAAAATCATGCAATTGGCATGCTAGGTGTCAAGGTGGCCGGCCAAGACTTGGAGAGCAATCAAGGGATGACATCATGGCTTACATCATCGCTTACCTCATCGCTTACATCACCAAATTTCCAAAATTTGCACTTTTGCCCCAAAAGTGAAAATTCTTACAAAAATACCCCCTAGGTGGCCGGTTGCTTTCTTGGTGAACAAGCCAAGCTTATCTCATCATGATGACATCATCTTGATGACATCATGTGCTTACATCATCAATTTTCCAAAATTTACACTTTTACCCCAAAAGTGAAAATTCTTACAAAAATACCCCCTAGGTGGCCGGTTGCTTTCTTGGTGAACAAGAAAGAATTTTCTAGAACAAGACACTTGTCTTTAAAGGCTTGGTTCATGGAATTATGATGTCATAAATCCAAATAAGATGATGTCATAATTCTAAGATAGGGTGACATCATCATAAGGCCTTGTTTGGCTTTTTCCTTAAAATGCAGTCTATTTTCTTGCTAACACAGATATATCCAATACTGTGTTCACTAATACACAGTATAATTCAGTACTGTTATACTTGACTGCAGTCCAAAATTTATCTGCGTGAAAATGGACTGTAAAAATTTTCTTCTTATTTCTGAAAGTCATTAGGACTTTGATATCCAACTTAGTGTGCTTGATTTTTCTAGGGTGGTCTCTTAGCTTATTCCAGCTATCTTGTCCAAAAAGACAATTTTCGCAGTATATTTCTCATACTGCTTATCTCATTACTGTATAGTCATACCTTTGACTGTTCTTGGTCAACCCTTTGACTTTTTGGTCAACTTTGACTTCTCTGAAATTACGTCATTTTTCGTCCTTTTCGACTTGAAAGAGCGTTTTTCTAACCTTAAAAACCTATTTTGAGTCTTACTGACCCAAAAGAATTCACATAATCAAACAGAAGCTCTTACTTGAACTTTTTCATAAATACCTTCATGGCATATAATCTAATTTCTTAAGAAGAAATTAGTGACATGAAAAATATAGGTATTACAATCTACCCTCCTTAAAAATTTTCGTCCTCGAAAATTCGGATGTATCTAGGTGACTTTTCTCAAAAATCCACCACAGGTTCATAATGGTTCGTTCATGTTCCCATTTTAACACTTTAATGGGATCATATCTCTTATACAGAACCATAATTTTACATCTATAGCCTCATAATTCATACTTCATATCCTTTTACTTTCGTACTTTCATGCTTACTTTCATCAAACTTTTTTATCTTATCATCATACTTGCATACTTATCATACATACTTCATTCTAACATACGTACTTTCCTTTCTTACTTGTCATACTGATCATACTGCATACTTACATACTTACATACTTTCCTTTCCTATTGCATCACAAGAATCATTTACGTAAAAAGTTAAGCAAGTATATCATATAACTTGCTATGTTTGAAAAACATATCTTAGCATATAACTTTTTCATACTTGAAAAGTTTATCGTATTACATAATTTTCGGACTTGAAAAACATATCGTATCGTATATTCAGTATACTTTCTGAAAATAGTTACTTTCTTGAAACTTGATTTTATATTATTAGAACCCTTTACTTTTCATAATGGCCCCTATCTTGGAATTCGTCCCTTTCTCGAAACTCATCCCTCAAGGATTCGGCCTATGGCCCCTATCTTGGAATTTATTTCCTCAAGGATTTGGCCTATGGCTCCCATCTTGGAACCTTTATTTTTCATGACAGCCCCTATCTTGGAATTCCTTCCTCAAGGATTTGGCCGTCTTACATAAAATAAGGGGGTTCTATTATACATAAGATCTTTTATAAAAATATTTTCCTTGAATTCTTTTAAAACCAATCTTGGAAAAGCATAATATCGTTCGAGTGATGCATTGAAAGGTACACTTAAAATATCCAACTACTTCTTGGATAGTAGAAGCTTTTCTCTTTGCTTCAAACTTGTCTTTCATAATCATAATTCTTAGGAATGTCTAAACTTCCCAATATCACTTAATTTCCCTTACTAGGGCATAATTTCCATAAATATGAAACTTTAGCTTTTATAGCATCGATCCTATCTCTTGTTGATAATCTAGCAAGTATCTTTGCAACTTAGACACTATAGCTGCAAGATTAGGCTTTTACGAAAAATTTGGTTCGGTCGTATCTGCGACAAACCAACTTCTCGTTTCTAATTCTAACGCCCATTCTTACTTTCATAACTTAACTTATCATATCGTAACTTGTCAACTTATCCTACTAGAGATTTCTAGCAATCTCTTCGTATCATATCGTAAATGTAGCGCATCCACCATGCTTTCGCTACGCAACTCTGATCCGCTAGCCGTAATAACCCATAGAGTTATTTACGCCAAGCTGCAACATAGTTGAGATATCGTCTCGTATACGCATCCTGGTATATCATGGAATCGTGACACTACCGAACATAGGCGGTCCTGAGTGTTATAAAAATAACATTTAGGAGTCTCCTCTCAAGTCTCCATGCTAAGGCCCCATACTCGAGCCTCATTGTCTTGTCGTTGGCTGGCAACGTAACATAGCCTAGAAATATGTCCTTGCAGCACATAACCGGAGAAGAATCCCCATTATGTGAAACCACTTCTTGGGTCCTGTCGAGGGTGCGGAGTCAGAGCTCCTCCTCTATTCCTTGAAATGCTAACGAAGTTTCACTGCCCTTTTCGATCCTGAAAATCTAACCTGGGTTTAACACCAGGTACATGTCTTTGTACTAATCTTATGACTATACATAACACAGAGTAAGAAAACAACTTACAAAACTGTGGCTCTGGCGGCAGAACTGTGAAATTGGATGGCAAGAACTCTGCTCTGATACCATCTCTGTCACGCCCCGACCACCCACGTAGGACTGACCACGCGAATGACGGTCGTGACTATACTTACTTAACTTAACTTACCCAATTTTTAGAGTCAAATTTTTTTTTTTTTTTTTTTTTTTTTTTTTAACTCCTTTAAAACTTGAAAGCTTTAACTTCATTTTAAAATCGTGACTTAAACTAGTTACTTACATAAAACATGAAGCCTTAAACTTAGGCTTAAACATAAACTTAAACTTATACATAGGAACATATCTTCTTCGTATGTATTCACTCGAGTAGTGAGCTTTCACCTAATGGGAAAGCTATCATACATAAACGTAAATCGTGGACCAACCTGACCTAATGCGGATCAGTACAACACGAGGCAACTTGCTTGTCATACATATATAAACTTTGTCATTCATAGTTAAAACATCATGAAAACCCTTTTTCATTACAACATATTTTATATAGTATATTTTTTTCAAAACACGTGGCGGTGTCCATCCCACATTTCACAGTTCGCAGCACCAGTCTTCCACAGTATTGCATCAGAGATTGCTGGCAGGTTGCTTACCTACAGCATGAACGTAAGTAATGAGCTAAAAGCCCAGTAAGCACAATATTCAATCCGCATGCAACTAAAACACAAAATGCATGAGCAGGTTATGATTTCTTATTAATCAATTATGGTTCCTTATTATTTTACTCTATATCATGTGCGCATGTACTGTGGTACATAACCATGGAGTGGTTGAAGGCGGTCCGTCCAATCCAACTCAAACCATGAAACAAGACATTTAACATGGAGTAGTGAAGGCAACCAATCCAATCCAAGTCAAACCATGGAATATACCATTTGAACCCACCACAAAGGCAAGCCAGTACAACACAACAATCTTTACTTAACTTATCTCGTATCTTAAGAACTTATTCTTACCATATGATTCTTTATCAGTGAGCATGCTTCATGATGCCAAGATATCGAACATAAAACATAACATACTTTATCATAACATACTATCTCATAACTTAACATGAAACATGAACATACTGCATCTTAACGTAACATCATACATAACATACTTCATAACATACTACATCTTAACATGAAACATGAACATACTTAACATATCATCATGTCATAACACATCTTAACATAAACGTACTACTTCATAACATCATAAATCATGAAATGCTATTCATGATTTCTTAAAAACATCATATGCAAACAAACATGTGTTCATGCTGTAGGCGGAGTTGTACTTACCTCTCTTACTATGTCCCTCTTTAGTACTGTTCTCTTACTGGCACAGCTGCAGGCCCTTTCCTGCTTGAATAGGGACATAGGTGAGAGTTCAATTCTCATTGTGCAGTGTTGGTGTCCTAACCAACATGCTTACTAATTTCTAGTTGTATGTCCCCGATACTTGATATCTGGTTTGGTCACAAATATAAATCCTACTGTTCGGGAGGATTTATTCTTTAAAAGATTATTTTGGACAAACCCCTGGGCTAATTCTTTGACAAAAATGCCGGGTTTCTTTAAGACCTTGAGCTTTGGGACTAGGCCCGGTAACTCAGGTATTATCCTTGATTATCGTCCGTAATCGGCTTGATTACAATTTTTATCTTAAAAACTCTATTTTCTTATCCTTTTGCCATTTTGAGAGATTTAACTTTTAAATCCCTTCAATATTTTTGGTAAAAATTCCAATCTTTAAAACAAATCTTTATAAAGGTCGTTTAAGATTGAGAACTGCCTTTGGAATAGTTTTAAGCAAAAATACAGTTTTCTTTTTCTTTTTGAAACTGTTTGTAAAACTTATGTGCAGGAATTTTCGGTTCCCTGCACACTCTTCATAAAACAATACCAGTTTAAAAATCCATTTGGAATTTGAAAAACTTGTCTTCATGAAAGTTGTAGCTCTCAAAAATGGTAAAACTTTCATGTTTTACGAAAAATCCAGTTCTGCTTGTATTTGCGTCAGTTTTTGTTTGAAACAGGCTGATCCTGTAACTTGGGTCTGGGCAAACCCGCTACGGATTTTTGTAAAAACGAAGGCCATTGGAGGCCTCATTTTTAAAATCTGCTCGCGTGGACTTCTAGGAAAAATCGTTCCGAGCAACTTTCGTGTTTTACAATTTACCCAATTCGTCCTCTAAATGCCTCTAATTTTTACTTTCCCGAAACTGACCAGTTTTGAATCCGAATTGGCAGTTTTGGTTGTTAAGTCCGTTTTACGTCCTATTTCGTGAAATCTATCTCGACCGATCACTTCGGGAGTCTATATGGCAAACACACAGCATTTCTAACGTCCCACATGAACCCTTAAATCGTCCAATTGAAACCATGCAAACCAAATTCAAAAGCCCTAAGCCTAGGTTTGCATTAACCCTAACTTGTTGCATACATCACCTACAAGCATCCAACCTTGCTCCTTAAATTAGCATGCTTCAAGCACTGCCCTAGGGCAGATTTTTGGACCAAATTAGGGGACACACAACCCTAAGCATCAAGCATGAAAATCAATCATGAACAAGCATAACAATGCAAGAATTTAAACCATACACCCCTAGATCTACAAATCAAGCACATACTACTAACTTAGGGCACAAAATAGGAAATGGACTTATGTCCTTACAACCAAATTGAACTACCTTTTATCTTTAAATTTGAACTCAAATAAGAGAGTTAGGGCTCTAGATTTTTACCTTAGACCAAAGTCAAGTTTGGTCACAAAACTTCTTCCTTCCCCTTGCTTCCTTAGCTCACGGCCACACCACCAAATGGCACTAAAAAATTTTCTGATTGGTCTCCTTGGTAGATCCACTCCAAGCCAAGCACTTCACCAAGGTTTGGCCCCACAATTCTCAGCCTTTCCCCTTTCCTCACTCACACGGCCACACACCAAATGTCCCAAAAAAATTTCTAAACTTTTCTTGGCTTTATCCTAGCTCAAAACCGAACTCCTAGGAACAAATCCCCAAAGAAATTTTTGATTTCTCTCACTCCTCTCTCTCTCGGATTTTCTGCAGAAAAATGGCAAAAGTTTGGCCAAATTTTCTGATTTAAATGATTAAATGCCACCCCTATTTATAGGCAAATGCAAACTTTCCAAAAATTGCATTTTAGCCCCTAAACTTTGAGAAAATCATGCAATTGGCATGCTAGGTGTCAAGGTGGCCGGCCAAGACTTGGAGAGCAATCAAGGGATGACATCATGGCTTACATCATCGCTTACCTCATCGCTTACATCACCAAATTTCCAAAATTTGCACTTTTGCCCCAAAAGTGAAAATTCTTACAAAAATACCCCCTAGGTGGCCGGTTGCTTTCTTGGTGAACAAGCCAAGCTTATCTCATCATGATGACATCATCTTGATGACATCATGTGCTTACATCATCAATTTTCCAAAATTTACACTTTTACCCCAAAAGTGAAAATTCTTACAAAAATACCCCCTAGGTGGCCGGTTGCTTTCTTGGTGAACAAGAAAGAATTTTCTAGAACAAGACACTTGTCTTTAAAGGCTTGGTTCATGGAATTATGATGTCATAAATCCAAATAAGATGATGTCATAATTCTAAGATAGGGTGACATCATCATAAGGCCTTGTTTGGCTTTTTCCTTAAAATGCAGTCTATTTTCTTGCTAACACAGATATATCCAATACTGTGTTCACTAATACACAGTATAATTCAGTACTGTTATACTTGACTGCAGTCCAAAATTTATCTGCGTGAAAATGGACTGTAAAAATTTTCTTCTTATTTCTGAAAGTCATTAGGACTTTGATATCCAACTTAGTGTGCTTGATTTTTCTAGGGTGGTCTCTTAGCTTATTCCAGCTATCTTGTCCAAAAAGACAATTTTCGCAGTATATTTCTCATACTGCTTATCTCATTACTGTATAGTCATACCTTTGACTGTTCTTGGTCAACCCTTTGACTTTTTGGTCAACTTTGACTTCTCTGAAATTACGTCATTTTTCGTCCTTTTCGACTTGAAAGAGCGTTTTTCTAACCTTAAAAACCTATTTTGAGTCTTACTGACCCAAAAGAATTCACATAATCAAACAGAAGCTCTTACTTGAACTTTTTCATAAATACCTTCATGGCATATAATCTAATTTCTTAAGAAGAAATTAGTGACATGAAAAATATAGGTATTACAACACAATCTATAGATAAAACATAAGGTGTGCGTATATATATATATATATATGACTTTATAATTGACGTGATTTATAACATCTAAGCAAAGTGAATTGCTAATTTTTGTCCCTTAACGCAGTGTTTGACAAAAGGTGTGGTAATTGTAGCAGTAATTATACTGTTGTCAAACATAGCTCTAGGTCTAGACTTGCAGTGGATGAATTGTTGGTTAGAAACAAGAGCCACGCCATCATCTGCTTTGTATTCAAGTACTACAAAACAAAGATAATTATCATCAACTTAATTTAAACTAATTAAACTTCACGGGAGTAGATTCTTCTCTTAGTTCTTAAGAGAGAACAAAAAACATCACATATATATACCAAAAAAAAAAAAAACATATAAAAAAGAAGAAGAAAAAAGAGTACAATTAACTTGTGGATTTTGTTTATACTTTTCATCTATCTCTTCTTCTTCTTCTTTTACACACACACACACACACACAAAAGAGGATTTCTACCGCTATTAGTCCATTAACTAATAGCATCACTAGGACTCCATTTTTTGAAAGTTTTTAAGCAAATTAGCTTTGAATTTTTTTTTTTTTTTGAAAAACGTACTTAGATAAATAAACCGTTTTTAACCTTTATTTTAAATTATTGCAATTTGTAATTTTAAAAAATGATCTGTGATCATTGATTGACTATAACCAATCAGTTAAAAGTATATATTAACTTTGATCAATGACCATGGTCAATCAAATTGACCATTTTTTAGGAAATAATCTTTTTTTTATATACAAATCTAAATGTTTATCAAAGAAGTTCTTAAACAAAGACCATTTATCCACATAGTCCTTTAATTATTAATACTCTCTTTTATATATCTTCGCAGAATTAAAGATCTTATCATGAAAAATAGGCAGCCTTTATTATTATTATTATTATATATTTGAGTACTTGAGGTTGGAAAATTCGAATTTTATATATTTTTTTTATAAAGTTATATATAAAATTATCGTTAAATTATGCATGCAATCATCATCATTATTATTGCAAAAAAAAAAAAAAAAAAACCAACAAACGAACTCTAAAAGTCTCACCTAGAACATCACCAACTTTGAAAGTTCTTTGAGAAGCCCAGTTGGCATAAAAATGGGGATTAGGAGGAATATTCCAGCTCAAGTCCCCTCCGACTAGATGAGCTTCTCCACCATCTGCTCTATCAATTTTCGTGGCTAAAATTAGTACTGTTGCTACTATTAGCACCACTACAAAATTCATCTCTAATTTCACCATTTTTATTCTTGCCATAAATTTCTTTCCTTAGATCATTATAAATAGGCACACAGAGTATATTCCTAACTCGACCTTCGACTGAAGAAAAGACACATTATAAGATGAAGCAATACTTAAAAAAAAAAAAAAAAAAACTAAAACTAAAACTAAAAAGCGATACTTAATTTACTAAGACCATCTCCGATATAGATGTAAATGTAAATATAAATGTTAATTTCATATTTATCATAAATATTATAAGATAGCATATTTGATATATTGTTTTATTTTACACTTCAATTTAATGTTTTTTTTTAATTATTTCTACCATTTGTCATCATTATTAAGTTTTAAAATTCATTAAAAAAATTACTAGTATCTAAAAAATTAGAAATTAGTGATCAAATAATTGAAATCACGAGTTAACAAGAATCAAATATTAAAATTTAACTAAATATAACATTGAAAATAACATTACATCAAAGAGTAATTTTCCTGCATGAATTAATTTTGCATCACATAAGATACGCTTTAAGGCCTTGTAAAAGGCTACTCGTCCAATGACACGTGGAACACAGTTTAAGCTAGGGCCCTTCAAACTTAGCCTAAAACAAATCTGGTCCAATGGGACATAAATATAATAATACAAGGAAGATCTACAATAAAAAGTTTCAGATACAAGTTCTCAAATTTGTCCAATGATCGGACATTATAATGAATGCGAGTACAATAATAAATATAGATATTAGTTATAACTACTATTAATTAAGCAACAAAAATTCCATCTTTTACATTAATTAATTCAATGCCTACCCATGTGTTTTTAAAAATCCAAAACTCATATTAGCTTGTATATTTTGCGAAACATTAAAAAATAAAAATAAAATAAATCGCTTAAAGTAAAATATAACATGCTCTTACAGAACTGTCTAAGATCATATATATAATGAGGTCCAGCCTGTCTCTAGAGCTCAGCGTGGGACATACGAGTCAGGAAAACTCATTTATTTAAGTTGGATATTTTTAAAATTTGCTACATATTTTAATTATTTAGTGTAAAAATTATATTTACTTCGTTCTCTCAAAAAATTAATTAATACCCTATTTATTTTTGAACAACTAATTCCTATCACTCTCATTTATTAAAAGGGAAAAAAAATATTTTGTCAAATTCGGCAACTTCGAAGAATAACTACGAGGGAAAGAACAAATAAATATCAAATCAAGTCCAAATTTTTTTTCAAATTTCACTATCAGGATATGACTAATAAATACTTCTTACATATTTTCTAAATTGCATTTATTATAGTATCACGCAATAGGAAATTTACGAGGTAGACTTTGACTAGCTATATCAATGTAGAAGATAGACTTTTCAAAATTTTTTTTTTCTCTTAGCTTGCAAGCAACTATACGTATATTGTGCACAAGATTTCTCACCAATCTCAAGCTTGTCCTAATTTTATAGAATATTATAACAGAAATAAAGAGCCAGAAAAATATGCAGCTATTATGGATCCAAGTACGCATATTCTGCATCATTCTAATTCTATTCCATCCATCTCTCTCTAGGTACGTGCTTATTGCTATATACATGGGTGTGTGTGTGTGTATAAGAAAAGCTTTAGTTTGAATCTATATATTTGTATTGACTCGTATTATATTTGTTATTATTAAACTTGATGTTTATAGTTCGAATCTTTTGGATGAAAATGGGACATCATGTGGTGATGTGCCATGTCCTCCACCTTCTGATCTGCCACCACCTTCAACATCTACTCCACCTCCACCTCCGCTTCTTGTACGGAGAGGTGTTTGTGGTAATGGGCCATGTCAGTCACCTCCTCCGCCGCCACCTTCTTCATCTGATCCTCCACATCCGTAAATGATTCATGGCGCAACCTATTTTTTTCCGGCAAGTAGAAGAGAAAATCATTTTATAAACCAATTATAAGAAAATAAAAAAATTCATCGTGAAAATCTGTAATATTTTCCGCTTGATGTAGCAACAAATAGATATATTTTAATTCGTATGAGATAGTCATTAGTATAGTAAATCTGAGTTGTAATGTGAAAAATGGAATTTTAGAAAAAAAAAATTTGTATTAATTATTTACTTAAACAGATATTTACTTGTATTATTTGCATGTACGTCGAAGAAAACTCAAATTTCTTATCAAGTTACTGATTTCGATTGTCTGAATTTAACAGAGAAGATCGTTTGTATATAGATTTACTTGTTCTGAATAGTTCTAATTGAATTCTTTAAAATTTTAATTTTATTAATTTAACTATTTAATTAAAAAAAAAAGTAGAAAAGCCTCTTTAAACTTTTTTTTTTTCTATTGTCAGAAAATGGCTTGAGCAGCCCCTGATGATGAGATGTTATATTTTCTGGGTAGTTATAATATTTTAATAGTGACATTAACGTGTGGAAACTATTAAAATACCTATCATTAAAAAAAAAAAAAGATAATTTATTTATGTTGGTATTAAATATTAGTTAGAATTACAAAGGCGTCAAGAAATTTAGGAATTACATGGTAAATTTCATGTCATTGTAAGTCCTATCTAAATGGCATGGAATTTACCTTAATAAAAAAATACACCCAAAAATAATAATAAATAAACTCTACATTGAAAATGAAAATTAAGCCCTATCTAATATTTGAAGATGGTAATGCGTTAGTCAATTAAACTCTACCAGCGATCACCAAAATCTGCAACATCTTAACAAGTTAACAGGCGAAGCTGCCCCTTCTTGAGAAACGATGATCATGATGTTTGGGTCGTGACGCCAATGGTGGTCGGTCGAAAGTGTTGGGCGTGGTTTTGTCGTGATAATTTGGAGAAATGGGGAATTTTTTTGTTTGGTAAGAAAATGAACTTCCAGTGAAAAATGTTCAAACTCCTTTTAATTTATGATCGTGGTTTACTGGAAGAAAATTTGCTTCATGTTCGGTCTGGTAAAGGAAAAACCTTTAAAGAAAATAGGTAGATAAATTCAAAATTCTTGACTCTGAAAAGAAAAATGGAATAAGGAAATTTGAGATTTCCACTATTTAGGTTTCTTATAATTAGATTAAGATTTTTTTTAATATATTCTCATATTTTGAAGAAAGCAAAATAGATGAATTTAAAATAAAGTTGGCAGTAATTTCAAAAGTGAGATCTCAAAGAGGAAAATTAAATGTGAGAGTTTTTTACTCGAAAGAAAATGAGATAAAATTTTCTGTTGTAATTTTTGTGAAGAGCGTGATTTGGATTTTAGAGTGGGTCTCATTTGTATAGCAATTTTCAAGTGAGAGATCATGTGAAGAATGCCACATCAACGGGAGTCATATGCATAGTTAGAAACCCGGAGTAGCAATTCTCTCTTTCTTTTTAATAAAAAAAATAAAGAGGATTACCTAAATTAAAACCTCCACTCAAATTTCCCTAAAAAAACTCCTCTCAAATTTAATTTTTAAATCAGAATCCACCTTAACAAAAAAGAGAGAGCGAAAAAAAAAAAAAAAAAAGAACTCTTACTAGAAGGCAAACGAATCAAAACTAAAACTAAATTAATTTATACGTCTTGAAACGCTTTTCTTTTTAACACAAAGATAACATGCATTTATTGATCATAAAAATCTGCAAGTTTGAAATTTTTTTTTTTTTTTAAGTACTCAACTGTTTGGTTAAAACATGGTGAAACCTTATTAATGAAGGAAAAAAAAAAGTGAAAACACTTTCCAAGCTCCACATTTTGTATGTATTAAAAAAGTTCAACTAAGACGAATATCGTACATTAATTCAAAGCGCAAATCACTATTATGAGTTGATTAAGGATTTATAATTGGATCTTATGGTCTTTATAATTAGGGATACATTTGTAATGCAACATTAAAGGGTCTTAACTAGAACATGGGTTGTCAAAACCATCAAGAAAGAATGAATAAACGCTAAAATACAAGAAAGAGAAGCCCACATTCACAATTTCTGAGCTTAATTCCAAAAAGATACGTCTTTTCGGAAGACATAGCATTTTTTTGTTTAATAAACTGTTAAATATATGGATATATAATTCTAGCCAGTCTAGCTCCACTATTTAGTTTTTTTTTTTTTTTATTACACTTCCAATTAATATTAAATCAAGCATTGAGTTGTAGTGTAAAACTACCTAATGCAAAATAGTGAATAGAGAAGAAAGCTTAAAGGCAGGTTAGAGTTTATTAATATTGCAATTGCAGTTAAAACATTATTGGCTAAATAAACTAATGAAGAGCGTTTATAAAACCCTACAAGGAACAGATTAAAAAAATAATCTACCTTAATCTATCCCTTAATGTAAATAAGTTATGAGCCTAATCATAATGTAAACATATATAGATTAAGTCTTACTATATATACGGCGTCAAATTCACCAAACAAGCATGGAAAGTTCCGCAATTTCCTAATTTTTCATGTGTCGGTCTGCAAGAAATATTGAGAGTCTTTAAATATCCTAACTTTTCCTGTGTCTAGACTAATGTAAATTCCCAACACGAGCCAATCTAAAAAGGAGAATTCGAATACAAATGCCCTACATGACCAAAGAAAATGCAAAGTGCATGGGCCATACTTCACTATTCATAAACGACTAATAAAAACTTATTTTACAAGATATTGAAAATCAAGTCATATTGTTATATCGTAACTCACTAGGAAATTTACCTCCGAAGATTTTGACTATCAAAATCAAAGTAGAAGAATATTGACTTCTTAATTTTTAAGCTTTTAGCTAAGCTGATTCCTTTATAATATCTTTTGCATAAGATCTTCTCAAGCAATCTCAACCAGCTAATTGCTCTTAATTTATAGCATATTTACAGAATTAACAAAAGAATCGGAAAAAAATGAAGCTACTTTGGTTCCTTGTACGCATATTCTGCATCTTTCTTGTTCTCTTCCATCCAAGTCTCTCCAGGTACATGTGCTTATTTTGTACCATAGATCCAACGTTAATCTTATAATAAGTATGATATATCGTATTAATTACTCATGTTATGTTGTTACTTAAATTAGATGTTTTTAGGCAGACTCCTTCTCCGAGTCCTCCGATCCTCCACTTCCACATCCATATATGGACCACCAGATCCAATCCAATTTGATCTGGTTCATGTGGACCAAAAAGAAATACAGGCAAGACCGGCCAATCTTGACAACGGAAAGGAATACCCAGCTCGGCGTGCCACAAACCGGGCCAACCCACATGCTTATAAGAAAAATCATTATTTTTATATGAATATTTAAAAAAAAAAAAAAAAAAAAAGACTATATAAGCTGGGATCATCCCATTGGCCTAGAGCCATGCTCAGGTTGTATACGGACTGGCCCACAGGCCACCAAAAATATGGGCTACAGGCTGACCCATCTAGTCCGGTCTATATTTAGAGCTTTAGATTGAAACATAAAAGATAATTAGTTTGACATAATATTGTATTAACTTGTATTGTGTTGTCACTTAAACTTGATGTTTATAGGCAGACTCCTCCTGCACTGCTAGCAGCTTCATTGGGCAGATGTGGAACTGGGGTATGTACACCACGTCCTTCGGCACCACCTCCTCCAGCTACTCCTATAATAACCGCCCGCAAGTAAGAAACAAAATCATTCAAATAATTATCTTAACAAAATTCTTCATGTAATTTAATATTTTATTTTGACCTAATATATATTGCTATGTCACAAGTCATCAGTCATCAGTCAATATTACTTGGTAGACTTTGACTATAGCAACATCAAAGTAGAAGATTGACTTTTTCAATTTTTAGCTAAGCTGCTTACTTTCTATATTTTTCATAATCTTCTCAGCCAATCCCAACGAGCTTGCCCTAAATTTAATTATATCATCTTCTACTGAAATAATAAAGAGCTTGAAAAAACGTTTTCTACATCATTCTTGTTATATATACACGAAGCGACGGAGTCAGGCTAATGTTTTAAGGAGACTTTTACAAAAATGATCAATTTTGAATGAAGGTAAAATGAGAAAAACATGAATTTTTTAAGGTAAAATTAAAATTACAAAAAAGGAGAACAAAAATTCATCCCCACTTGATCATGGATGGCTCTACGTCTATACACATGTGGGAAATTTTGTTCCATAGATTGGATATAATAAACTTTTCCGATGTTGCAATGATCTGGGTGGCTGCCCTACCTTGGAAAAGTACTTTAGAAAAATAAATTACAGCATATAGACATCGGAGGTGGCCCAAACCTAGGCTGTGATGCTTCCTGTTGAGTACACAATTAAGACTAGAAATTAGTTTACACAGTGCAAGAAAGACAATTATAAAGAATGGGACTAAAGCAACTTTTTAAGATTATATTCTTTTGTTTGATTAAATTGTATTAACTCGTATTATATTTATAATTACTTAAACTTGTTGTTTATAGGCGGTTTTTATAGTCGTAATCCACCACCTCCGCCAAAATCTTATCCATCTCCTGAAGGTACCTTAATTTCGCGACAAATAAAATAAAGAAGCAACTTGATTGTGAAAATCTCCAATGTTTTTCACAACTGAGGACGAGACAAATATTTGTATTTTTTATCCATATTTATTGCTTGGATGTTGTTCGTGTGGAAGGCTAATATAGAGACAGAATAATAACCATGTGTTTGATGATAGGTGCATACCACATGATGTATTTGAGAGTTTATTCAATAAAACTTAATAGTTATTTTTTGCATATAATTGTATGAGTAATTCTTCGAATTCTATTTTTTTTTTATACAATTTTGCTTATTTGAGTTTGCTTAAAGTTAGTCGATGGTTGATCAACATAACAATAATTTAGAAGGTTTTAAACGACACAAATTTGAAGTGATGCCTATTATTAAAGTGAAAATTTAGACTAATCTTGTTTTGAGATTGGCTTCTGATTATTAGTTCTCTATCAGTTTTTCTTCATTGTCCCGCTTTTTTTTTCTTTGGGAGGTTATTTTCCCCTTTTTTCTTTTTGGTAAATAATAAGAGTATTAGTATGTTGGTAAATAACAAGAGTATTAGTATGTGTCGATTTAGTTACGATGTTCTTGTAATATCTAATATCAGCTTATCTCTTTTTACTTTATTCATAACAACAACAAAAAAATTAATTAAAAGTCAACACCACATATTAATAAAAAGTCAGTCCCACAACATGTGGTTTAGAAATGAGATCCACTCCCAAACAGCACTGGTATTACAAAGTTTTTTTTTTTTTAAAAGTAAAATACACATGTCTAAAGATTAAAAAAAAAGTTAATAATTAAATAAGTGAGACAATCGGTTTGGCAACCTTTTTAAACAAATATGGCCAATTTTTTTTTTTTTCAAGATGGTTAAGCGCTCATTATGAAAAAAATATCAAATAAACGACAGATATTACACGATAATTTTCATGTAAAATATTGTATAAAAAAAACAGCACGGTGATTTTTTTCTGAAAACTATCGTGGAGAATCGACTTTTCTCGATGGTTTTTAAAATTGTTGTGGAAAGTAAGACCCCGATGGTGGTCGGTTGCAAGTGTGGGCATGGTCTCACTATGTTTTTTTTTTTTTTTTTTAAATGGTCTCACTATGTTTTGGAGAAATAGAGGGACTTTTTTATTTGGACATAAAATGAACTTATTACAAAGAAAAATGTTCACACTCCTATTAATTTATGGGCCTTGGTCTGCTGATATGAAATTGGGATAATTAGGGGCATGTCACAAATATAAAGGGTGGATTGATTTTTGCTACCAACTTAAAAACTATTATAGAAAATGCATGTCATAATTACTTTAAAAATTATTTAAAAATTTCTCTCTCTCTCTCTCCCTCTTTCCGAATCCCTCTCTCCCCTCCTCCCCCATGTGACCCGCTCTTTCTCTTTCTTTCTTTGCATTCTCTCTCCTTCCCTCTCTAGCACAGCAGCCCCTCAGTCGCTGACACTTTCTCTTCCCTCTCTCCCTCCTCACACTCCGGCGCTGTTCCGTCCTCACACCGCCGCAGCTGCCAGAGGTTCTCTTTTGCGCCCGAACTTATTTATGACATTTCTTGCAAGAGTTTTTTTTTTTTTTTTTTTCTTTCTGTGTGACAAACATCAATCCAAGGTATGATTTGTGGCATTTATTAATAGTGCCCATGGAAATTTGCTTAGTGTTCAGTCTCTCTGTCTCTCTCTGGTTTTTTTTTTTTTTTTTTTTTTTTTTGGGTGCTGGAATTGCTTAATTGATGTAGTCTTGTAAAGTATAAGAAAACTGAGAGTCATACTACTTACTCTACAAAACTTCATTTCCCTCTTCTTTATAAAGTTGCATAAGGTACAAACAGATGTTCAGAAAAATCTTGAAGATCTCAAAAAAGAAATATGGAATAAGGAATCACCTTGGGAATCAATTGGAATCATCTTGATCTGCTTCTGTCTATTAACATGAATGTACCATGAGATTTCTTGCGAGATGGGATAGAGCTTTAAAGTTTCTTGACATGATAGCATATCGGGTGTCTCAGGCTTTTGAGAAGGTCATCAAGTGATGGACAAGCCTGTTACTCATGCATTCAACATTGACATTACTGCTTAGTTTTAAAATATTGATGTCGATGAAAATATCAAGGGTCTAGATAAACATAAATATTGATGTCGATGTTGATAAAAATGAAAAAAAAAATGGATATTTACATAAAAAAAATTAGAAATTTCAAGTGAAATTATAGAAAATGAAGAAGAATTAAATAATATATAAATTAATCTATTTTTTATAATGATATTGTGTAGATAAAAAAAAATTGTAAAGCACAATGTACATAAAAGCGATTCATATTAGGAAAAAAAAAATACATTGATGGAATAGCAACTGTATTAAGTGCAAATTTTAGAATCTTATTAATTTTACATTAAAAAAAAAAACATACGAGGTTGATAATTAAATACAAACATTTTTTTTTTCTTTTTGAAAAGAATTTAGATTCCTGACATGTTAACTACATAGTTTTATTCATGACTTGAATATCCGATGTAAAGATAAATCTCAATGTATTTGATATGTTGTTTTATTATCCATTTCAATTTTGTAATGTTATTTCTAAAGTCATTTCTACTTTTTATTATCATTATTAATTTTTGAAATTTATTAAAATGAATTATTCGTATCTAAATAATTTGAAAATACAATTAGTGATCAAATGATAAATTTAAAGATACCATTTAATAACACTCAAATACTTAAATTTAACTAAATTTAGTATTGAAAAAAACATTACATCAAAGAGTAATTTTCGTACATGAATTTTGCATCACATAGGATATGCTCTAAGGCTTTGTAAAGGCTACTATTCCAATTGACACTTGGAACACGCCCTTCAAAATTAGCGCTCTAAAATAAATTTGGTCCAATGGGAAGTAAATAATAATACAAGAAAGATACATATAATAGAGTCAGATACAAGTTCTCATAACTGTCCAATGAATCCGACATCTTAATGAATGCGAGTACAATAATAAATATAGATATTAATTATAACTACTATTAATTAAGCAACAAAAATTCCATCTTTTGCATTAATTGATTCAACGCCTACCCATGTGTTTTTAGAAATCCAAAACTCATATTAGCTTGTATTTTGCGTGACATTAAAAAAAATCCCGTAAAATAAAATTTAACATGTTATAAAGAGTGGGAAAATATGACAAGTTTTACTCCGAGAGATTTTTTTGACATATTGCAGGGGAAGGGGGGAAAAAAAAGCTACGAAGTTTTGGATTTTGTTTGTTAAAAACAGAGTTCGAGGGATTATTTTAGTACATACTACCTAGTGTAAACAATGATACTAAAAACATAAATACATTGAAAAACTTCTCAATCATTATAACGAAGGTTACACATGACAAACTAGTATCACTGTTTTTAAAACCCGATTTCGACCAATCCAATGCAATATGGTCATCGTGGCGGATCTTCAAGATATGAAAAACCGATATATGGTTGTTAAGAATGCACTCTCAATAATAAAAACTTGTGTTGAAAAACCCAGCTAGAAAAGGGTAAACAATTTTAAACATGCCGGGGAGATTTAATTTAGAAACGCCAAAATTACAATATTGTGACCATCATGATATTGTTTCACCTCACCCTTCACCCAAAAAGTTAAAAAAAGTAAAATTATTAATATTTAAAAAAAGAATTGCAACCAAATATATTGTCAACGAGAGTCGATAAAATATTGAAATATAAAGTTGAACAAATTATTGGAACAACTATTTCACTACAAATCTTGTAGCTTTTTTTATTTTTTTTATTGTAATAGGCGAGGTTTATGAAAAGAGAAAAAGAAAAAGGTTTTTATAATCCTTAAATATAAGGACTAAAATAAAACAACCAACAGGAAATATAGCAAAAAGAAAAAGATATAAAAGCAAAACAATTTACTTTAAAACTCCTCTTTCGATGAACTCTAATATGATCATTAGTTGACTTGTCCTTTTGGATTTCATTATTCTTTCTTAAAATATCCAATTCTACTAAACTTTTCCAAGAGCGTGAACAATAATTTTCATCTCTTTTTGAGCAATTTTAACGACTCAAATCTTTGTCCACTTCACAAATTATGCCATCAGCAGAGTCTTTTTAGATCCGTCCAAGATCGCTTTTTTCTTGTTTTTCTTTTTGGATTGCACTGGTGTGAAAGCTCCGCCTGACTCCAGTTCCGTTTGATCTACCTGTGCCAAAGTTTCTATAACATTGTACTCAGAAATTGCAATTTGAACGTTATTAGGAACAGGCTAGATGATCAATAAATATAATATAATATCAGTTCTTGCTGAAACAATTGCAGCTGTCGTACGTACCAACAAGAAGTGGACTACCATTTACTGCATTGGACAGATTAATATTGGTCGTCGAAATCACTATATCAGCTGTCTCAATTTGCTCATTTGTATCCTAACAATTCATCGAACCTTTACTCTTGGAAGCAGTATTCACAATCTCCTTATTCTTTTGAGTTTAAGATTCCGCTTTCTTCTCGGTTTCTGTTAATTTCATAGGAACTTCTTTGGTCTCTTTCAATTCTTGAACTTGATTGCTATCAGTATTAATCCAGTTTCAAGATTTGAAGGGAGATAATTCTCAGCAACGATCACTATCTTTGTTCTAAATTCCTATCGAACGACTGATTTGACTTGTAGCTTGTAGCAAGCTATGTAAATGTTTAAATACCAACACTCACCTCTAAAATTGTCTACAACTTAATTTTATTATAAAACCGCCTAAGATCATAAATATAATGAGGTCCAGCTCGTCTCTACAGCTCAGTATGAGTGGCATACGACTCGGGCAAACTCGTTTATCTAAGTTGAATATTTTTAAAAATCTACTACTCATTTTAAAAATTTACTGTAAAAAACGATATTTACTTCATTCTCTCAAAAAATTGAGCATTATAACCACCATTTATTTATAATAAAAAAAAAAACTGATTTTTGTCACTACCATTGATTTAACAAAAAAAAAAAAAATCTTTAGACAAATTCGGCAACTTCGAACAATAACCACGAGGGAAAGAAAAATAACTATTAAATCAAGTCCAAAAATTTCTAAATTTCACTCGCTATATGACTAGTAAAAACTGGTACTTATATCCATCCGGGTTTGAATCTCACTGCCTCCCCTTTAGACCCCGTTCCATCTTGGACTGTTGATGCTTGAGTTGGTGATAATAAAGTAGGTTTTGGGTAGACAACTGAGAGAAATTAGTATAAAGAGAATGACGTTGTCATTCCCCAAGAAATATTTCTGCCTGTAAAACTGAAAAACCTGAAAATAATAGAACCATCACGAAATCCTTGTTCAATTAAAAAAAAAAAACAAACAAACTTGTACTGACACATTTTCTAAATTGCATTTATATTAGTATATCATCACGCGATAGGAAATTTACTAGGTAGACTTTGACTAGTCATATCAATGTAGAAGATTGACTTTTCAAATTTTACTCTTAGCTTGCTAGCTACTTGTATTGTGCATAAGATTTCTCACCAATATCAACCAGCTTGCCCTAACTTTTATAGGATATTATACAGAAATAAAGAGCCAGAAAAATATGAAGCTATTACGGTTCCTTGTACGCATATTCTGCATCATTCTTATTCTATTCCATCCATCTCTCTCTAGGTATGTGCTTATCGCTCTACACATGGATATATATATATATATATATATATGTATGTATGTATATAAGAAAAGCTTTAGTTTGAATATATCTGTATTAACTCGTATTATGTTTGTTACTTGTTAAACTTGATGTTTATAGTTCGAATCTATTGGAAGAAAATGGCACATCATGTGGTGATGAGCCATGTCCTCCACATTCTGATCTGCCACCACCTTCAACATCTACTCCACCTCCACCTCCACCTCCGCTTCTTGTATGGAGAGGTGTTTGTGGTAATGGGCCATGTCAGTCACCTCCTCCGCCGCCACCTTCTTCATCTAGTTCTACACATCCGTAAATGATTCATGGCGCAACCTATTTTTTTTCCGGCTAGTAGAAGAGAAAAAATAATTTCGTACACCAATTATGGTAAAAGAAAAAAATTCACGGTGAAAATCTGTAATATTTTCCGCTTGATGTAGCAACAAATTTATGTATTTTAATTCGTAGGAGACAGTCAATGGGACAGTGATCTGAAGCATGTGTTGTGATATATTGAACTTTCGAAAAAACTGTCTTGACTATTTTCTTAAACAGATATTTACTTGTATTATTTGCAAAAACGAAGGAAACTCAAATTTCTTGTCAAGTTACTGATTTCGATTGTCTGAATTCAACAGAGAAGATCGTTTTTATATAGATTTACTTGTGCTGAATAGTTCTAATTGAATTTTTTAAAAATTTTAATTTTATTGATTCAATTTTTTAATTATTTAAAAAAAAAAGTAGAAAAGCGTCTTTAAACTTTTTTTTTCCTATTGCCAGTAAATGGCTTGAGCCGCTAGCTCCTGATGATGAGATGTAATCTTTTTTGGTAGTTGTAATATTTTAATAGTAACATTAGCATGGAAACTATTTAAATACCTACCACAAAAAAAAAAAAAAAAAAAGATAATTTATGTATGCTGATATTAAAAATTAGTTACAATTATAAATAGTCAAGAAATTTAGGCCAAAAAAACAAAAAGTAAGAAATAGAGACAGTATCCCTATCATTGTAAGTCAACAAAACTCTACCAGCGATCACCAAAATCTGCAACATCTTAACAAGTTAACATGCGAGGAAGCTGCCCCCTTGGATGGTAAGTGGTCTTGAGAAAAAATGATCATGATGTTTGGGTCATGACGCCAGCGGTGGTCGGTCGCAAGTGTTGGGCACGGTCTTGTCGCTGTAATTTGGAGAAATGGAGATTTTATTTTTTTTTTTTTTCATAAGAAAATGAACTTAAAGTAAAAAATGATCAAACTTCTTTTAATTTATGATCGTGGTCTGCTGGAAGAAAATTTTGTTAATGTTCAGTCTAGTAAAGGAAAAACCTTTGAAGAATAGGTAGATAAATTCAAAGTTCTTACATTAAGATTTTTTTTTTTTTCATACTCATTTTCAAAGAAACCAACGTAGATGATTTTAAAATAAAGTTGGCAGCAATTTTAAAAGTGAGACCTTAAATATGACAATTAAATGTGAGAGTTATTTACTCTAAGGAAAATGAGAGAAATTTTTCTGTTGTAATTTTTGTGAATAGCATGCATGATTTGGAGTTTGGAGTGGGTCTCATTTTGTATAACAATTTTCAAGTGAGAGATCATGTGATGAATGCCATATCATCGGGAGTCATATGCATGGTTAGAAACCCAAAGTAGCAATTCTCTCTCCTTTTTTTTTTTTTTTTTTTTTAAATAAACAGATAAATAGGGTACCCTAAACTAAAACCTCCACTCAAATTTTCCTAAAAAAAACTCCTCTCAAATTTAATTTTTGAATCAGAATCCACCTTAATGACCCAAAAAAAAAAAAAAACTTATTGAAAGGCAAATGAATCCAAACTAAAACTATATTAATTTATACGTCTTTAAATCCTTTCTTTTTAGCACAAATATAGGCATTTTTCTTTTCTGAATCAGTGATTATATCTCTTCATATATTATTGAGGACTTCAATTTATTCAAAGATCTTGAAATCACAATCTCTATTTCTTTCTAAAAAAATGTATAATTATCGAGTTTTACTCTTAATTTATTGCTCCTAATGCTCAAAACCTCTTTAACATCTCTATCTTTGTTTTACAAGGGCGAACTATGTTATTAGCTATTCTCTTTACTTTAAAAAAAAAAAAAAAAAAAATCAGAGAAATTGTTTTAACAAACATTATCGTCAAACTCGGTATCTTGAAGAATTATAAAGGAAAGGAAAACAAGTATTACCATTCTTTTTTTTTTTTTTTAAATTTCTCTATTCATAAGAAAAAAATATAAATTTTATTAGTTTTATTTTTATTTTTATTTTTAGTACTGGTTTATTCCATATGATATATCAATAAGTTGGACTTTGACTTGCAGGAGCACCTTCAGTTATAGTTAGAGTTACTGTTCTATATAATTTGAATAATTACAAAAGCAACCACATTGTTTTAGGCGAAATCCAAGTTTTTATCTTGTGTTAATTTTTAGAATACTGTCTGGTGACCAGAGATCGACACTAACGATCAGAGACTATATATGTTGAATACCAAAAATGTATTCTGCTACCAGATTTCTCAGGCGACTGAAGACTACCAGATTTGGGCCATGTCGTTCACCTTCCCCACTACCACCTTCTTCATCTTCTCCAATAGGTCCATAAATGTTTATCCATGTAGTATATATACCAGTCATAAATATTACGATTGATTAGAAACTCATCGGAAATATTAGTATGATTTTCTTTTTTTCCCCTTAAAGTGGAGGTCGAGAGATTCGAACATTACACTTTATGATGGGATCGTTTGTGAATTTACTGTTAAGTTACCTATTTTGAAATCTCTAAAAATGTTTTTGTCTTTGTGTGTGGAAACAAATATATGTATTTTGGACTCGTATATTCAAGATGTAGAAATCTCTAAATATAGCTTTCACATTTAATTTGACTATTAATAATTAAACAACATGGCCAGTTGATCTTGTGTTTGTTGTAAGCACATATACACAAATGTAGTTTGGAAAAGATATATTTGTGAGAGTTTATTTATTAAATTCATAGCTATTTTAATTTTAACCATAAAATTATGAGTACTAATGATTAGAACTCTATTTATTTAAACGAGTTGTTGGCAGAAATATAGTTCGTCAATGTAGCAATAATTAATTCCAATTGATGATGCCAATAACTAATTTTAAATATTAATTATGGTAGCTATTAAAAAATAACAATATTAAGGGAAATCAATGGCAATAAAAATCACATATTAATTCAAAAATCAAACAATTATTGTAATATTCAACACAATGTACTTTTTACATGTCATATAGATTGATATGAAAAAGTTCAAATTAGAAGTGGTATCCATCTCATGTTCTTTTTCTTTTTTGAAATAGTCATATTTTTCTCAAACAAATGGAGGCCAGGAACAAAGTACCCACTCAAATTTATTAAAAGCACTAAAAAAAAAAAGGAGGGGGGGGGGGGGGGGGGGGGGGGGTGGGGTTTAAGGAAAAACAAACAGACAATCAAAGCAATACGAAGAAATCTTCAGAGAAGGCATAAGAGCCCCCCATCAACTATTGAATTCATTTATATATTTTGAAACGTTTTCTTTTGAATACAAAATTTTATAGGAACATTTCTTTTCAGAATCGGTGGTTACATCTATTTACATATTACTAAGTTCCGTCTATTTTTCCAAGATTTTTATGTTCTTCTTTCATTGTGAAACTTTTGAGAATCGGATTTGGAGCCTGTTACGGTTCTTAAAAAAAAAAAAAAAAAAAAATGCTATGACAAACATTATCGTCAAAAGCGGCATATTGAAGAATGAAGAAAGGAAAAACATGTATTGCCAATTAAATTTTTCGGAATCCATGAGCAACTAATATTTAATTACGTTACAAAACTTTTTTTTTTTTTTTTTTTAATGTGTGTAACTTGTAAGAAAAAATGCAAAATGGTGCCTCGACACCCAAAAGAGACTTCAAAAATATATATCCTAATTTTTTTGTTTTCTAGTTAATTAGTAATAGATATAGTAGTAGATTTTCTGTAATAATTAGACATTTAAATTCAACTTAAGTTTTCAACTCAAATTAAATTTTACAAAGGGGAAGATCACCACAACACTCCCAAATCATGTCATTTTTGTACCAAAATCTTAACAGAGTGAGCTCTTTTAATAACGTTTCTCATTCTAGGACAATGAATATTAGGTTTTAAAGATCCGAAGCACTTGTTACCAAGACTCTATATGTGCATTGAGAGGGAACTTTTGAAATTTCTTGTGCATCACATAAAGCATATATGTTACTACTATAATCGTTATTATCAATTTTTTTGAATTAATGGTGATGACAGAAATCAATATTATGATTATCAATTTTGCATAATTATAATGTAAATATAAGAGTGTGTTTGGTTCACTCTCTCAAACTCAACTTTTCAACTCAAATTTTGTATTTTTCCTCAAAAGTCTTTGTTTTTTTCCCAAAAAATTTTTTGTCTTTTCTGAAAAGTCAACAAAATTTACTATTTCAATTTCAAAAACACAACTCAAACTAATGAACTAAACGAACCCTAAATAACTCTTAATACACAACGTCAAAGTCTGCAAGAAGCACGGAAAGTTTGTCAATTTCCTAACATTTTCATGTGTTGGTCTGCAAGAAGTAATTGAGAGATTGTCAATGTTGACTTTTCACATATTTAGACCAATGCAAATTCCCAACATGAGCCAATCAAAAGAGAAGAGGAATAAAAATTCCCTACGTGATCAATGAAAATACTTAATGCATTGGTCATACTTCACCAATGATAAGCGACAAAAAACTTATTTCACACCTTCTTAGAAATCCATTCAAATTGTTATATTGTAACTCACTAGGAAATTTACCTTGGAAGACTTCGACTATCAAAATCAAAGTAGAATAATATCGGTATCTTAATTTTTTGGCTTTTAGCTAAGCTGATTCCTTTATATGTTTTGCAAAAGATCTTCTCAGGCAATCTCAACCATCTTATTGCTTTTAATTTTATAACATATTTACAGAACCAATAAAAGAGCTTCAAAAATATGAAGCTATTTCGGCTCCTTGTACGCATATTTTGCATCTTTCTTGTCATAAGATTTATTTATTCATGACTAATGATTTACATTAATGGTATTTATCTTTTGTGATATATATGGATGTTAATATAAATTAATATATATGGATAAATTAATTTTTTGGATAATTAATTTATATATCTAGAAAATATTATTTAAATAAATAAATTTGACTAGATATGGATAATATCACAAAGAGATTTGAATTGAAATAAAATGTTGTCTGATCTCCTTTGTAATTGGCATTTTTTGTATAGAGAATGTGGAAGAGATTTTTTTTCCATGATTTTATTTGTAGATAATTATTACATAATTATATTATTCAAATAAAGTTGACATGATTTTATTTGAATTAAAATTGAATTTGTGGAACATTATCTAGATAAATAAAATCACAAATTTCAATATAATATTGACATGGAGGAGAAAGAAAAATCTTTTCTAGGAGTCATACTAAATGGCCGGATATCTCCAACTCTAACCTCCGGCATACTCTAATAGAGTATAATGCATATTCTAATAGAGTATATTGTATACTCTACTAGAATACTTTCAGTTTTTAATGTGGATAGCCAGATGTCTTCTGCTCCAGTCGTCGGTATACTCTAGTTGAGTATACTGCATACTTTAGTAGAACATTTTTAATATTCATTCTACTAGAATATTTTAACTAGAATGCCTTTCCGATCAATGCAAAAATTATCAAAAACCACCAAACTTTTAAAAATATAAACAAAAAGGCAAAACAAAACTTACAGAAAACAAATGCAAATCACCACAACAATCCACGAGGAAAAAATGTTCAACAAGTGCTATTTGCTTAATCTTTTTCAATTCTCTCTCTAATCTATCTCACTCTTTTTCAATTCAATAAGCCGGTAATCAAAATATTCTTCTCGAAATTTTTTTTTTTTTTTCAAAATCTATTTAAAAACAAATAAAAATACCTTTTTAGGTATTTGGCTATTCTATTAAAAAACCGTTCTTATCAATAATGTAAAATATGAGATCCTATCATAAAATATCCTAGTTTGTGAATTGCATGATAAAATTTAACATTGAACAGTGAGAAAGCGATTTTTCCACCCTAAGAAAAGTGGGGTAAGTTATTAGATGATTGACTTTTTGGGTAGATTAGATGCCAGCTTATTTCAGCTAAAGTACACTTGATTTTCCATTGAAAAAAAAAATGAATTTGAAAATATTTCTAAATTATTTTAAAAATTGTGACGCTTTTAAGAGAGTATCTATTGTAGGAAGTGATCTTATTTTGGTGTATTAGTACGAACTGTTATATTTGATTAAGTTTTTAATAGGTTAATCTATAACTAAATTAATACTTGTATTAAAAACTTTCAACATGCATGAACACTTACAGGAAAGATGGTTAAGAAATTAATTCAACAGTACTCCTCCCACCGTAAGTCTACAAAATCGATCCATATATCATATTTATCGCACCAATTTATTTAAGAGTAAGTTGCTTATCTTTTCATTGACAATTGTATTCTTTTAATATTTTACATTAATATGACAAGATTTAAAACGCTTACACGTGTTAAGTAGATTAGCATTTAAACGTTAGGAGTAAAAGTTTTATATCCTTATCATCATCATAATTTTTTTTTTTTTTTTTTTTTTTTACCTTTATTACATGCTAGCGGTCGGAATAGTAGTGGAAAAAGGAAAAAAAGAAAAGTATAATCAAAACAAAATTTTTTGTAATTAATATTTGAATTCTGTCCCAGTCGTGGCTCTTTCATGTCTCTTTCTACTCTCGTTATCGCTCTTATACATCATGAGTCTTCAGTCAATACAAGGAATTTAGTACTCGGTAGACTTTGATTAACAAAACCAAAGTAGAAAATTGACTTTTCAATTTTTAGCTAAGCTGCTTTCTTTATATAGCGTCCATAATCTTCTCAGCCAGTCCCAACCAGCTTGCCCTAAATATACACAAACACTAAAGGCTTGAAAGAAAAAAAAAGATGAACCTATTATGGTTTCTTTCACGCATCTTCTGCTTTATTCTTATTCTCTTTCACCCCTCTCTCTCTAGGTACGTGTTTATTATAAATTCTAATGCTAAATACTTGTGGGAAATCTTTTACCATATATATTTCTTGATTTGTGAGTGTCATCCTTACGCAGAGGTCATGCTAATATCTGTAACGTTCCAATTTTATTGACTGTAATCTCAAAGGAACAGTTTTGTACCCTAGATAGTTCTAGAGGAGTGATTATATTTACACCTACTAAATTTATGAATGTCCCCATCAGATCATAATCTGTGTTTCTTATGATGTTAATCTAAAGTAAAATTGCATTAAAACCCAATGAAATCATGCATACCACCCGTATTTACTATAAATAGAAACATTATTAGTTTAAGAAAAGTAAAACACATCGTTGTAAGATGATAAAAAATCGTAATATTGGTTCCAAAAGGAGAAAAAAAAAACCTTGCAAAAAAATAAATCATAAATATATTATATATAAATATATATTTATGAATATTTAGTTATTACCTAGCAAATTTTCAAAAAAAAAAAAAAAAAAAAAAAAAAAAAAAAAAAAAAAAAAAACAAAGAAGGAACGAATCAGGAATTTGAATATCAATTAAGTAAAGATAATACTAGAATTCTTTGCCCTTTTTTTTAATTTGAAGAAAGTCAGAAATTTTCTAGTCCCCTTTGTATTTCATATCATAATCAAATAAATAAAGTAGAGATATCAATAATGGACATGTTTTATAGAGATGGTCAAAGATATTGTTATGTTTTTTATTTAGAAAAGTTTGTTATTAATTATATTTCCTAATTCTTAAATTTTATATAAAATTAAAATAAAAGTCTAACTGGGTTATAGAGGGAAGACGTTAATTGGATATTGTGACAATGATATCTATAGAAAGAAAGACTTTTAAATCTTAAAAAAGATGGCATTAATAAGTTGAGGGTATTTATAACTCTAGGGGTGCAAATAGAACTACTTATCCATATATGTAAATATAAACTGCTCGATCCGATCTGGTTCGATCCGGCCATTGTAGACCGAAAAGAAAAACATGCGAGGCCGACCAATCCTGATAAAGAAAAAGAACACCCAGCTCGGCGTGCCACAAAACGGGCCAACCCATATATATATTTTAAACAAAAATTACTTTTTTTTTTTTGGGTAAGAAAAATAACTTTTCTAAAATCAATATTAAAAATTTTAAATAAAACAAAAGACTATATGAGCTGGGATCATCCCACTGCCCTAGAGCCTCGGCCCAGAGCAGGCACGAGTTCTACACCGACAGGTCCGCAGGCCTAAGAGATACGATATTGGTTGATCATCCCATCGGCCTAGAGCCTCGGCCAATGTATAGGCCCAACTTGTTTACAAACTGGTCCACAGGCTGAAGAGATGGGCTATAGGCTAATCCATCTAACCCGACCTACATTTACGGCTTTAGATAGAAACATAAAAGATAATGAGTTTGATATATATATTTATATATATATATATATTGTATTAACTCGTATTTTGTTGTCACTTAAACTTGGTGTTTATAGGCAGACTCCTGCACTAGCAGCTTCATTAGGCAGATGTGGAACTGTATGCACACCACCTCCTTCGCCACCACCTACTCCAGCTCCTTCTATAGTACCTGCCCAAAAGTAAGCAAGAAAATCATTCATACGATTATCATAACAAAATTCTTTACAATTTAATTCTTGAGTTTGACCTATTTTATATTGATATGTCACCCTTCATCAGTCATCAGTCATCAGTCATCACTAATTAAATATAGGAAATTCAATTTGGTAGACTTTGACTATAGCAACATCAAAGTAGGAGTATTACTTTTTCAATTTTTAGCTAAGCTGCTTGTTACTTTCTATGTTATACTTAATCTTCTCAGCCAATCCCAACAAGCTTGCCCTATATTTAATACTATTGTATTATACAGAAATAAAGAGCTTGAAAAATATGAAGCTATTATGGTTCTTATATTATCTTTCATTCATCTATCCAGATTTGTGCTTATCATATACACACACGTGCGCACACATGCAGTGATTGAGTGAACCTAATGTTTTAAGGTGACTTATATAACAATAATCATTTTTTAGTGATGACAAACTGATAAAAAGATAGAGTTTTTAGGGTAAAATAAAAAAAATTAAAAAAAAAAAAAAGAGAGAGAGAGAAAGTTCATCCACCTTCGGTCATGAGTGCCTCCAACCTGATATGTGTGTGGGAAATTTTGTTCCATAGATTGACATAATAAAGCTTAATTAGTTTGATTATATTGTATTAACTCGTATTGTGTTTGTAATTACTTAAACTTGTTGTTTATAGGCTCTCCAGGTTAGATAGTCCTTATCCACCACCTCCACCAAAACCTTATCCATCTCCTGAAGGTACAGGTCCATAAATGATTCAGAGCAAGCGCAGCTTAATTTCCAGACAAATAGAATAAAGAAAATCACTTTGTAAACCACCATTATCATAATAGAATAAAGAAGTAATTTGATTGTGAAAATCTCCAATGTTTTTCACAATTCATGAGGTAGAGACAAATATATGTATTTTGTATTCGTATTTACTACATGGTTGTTGGACGTGTAGAATGCTAAATATAGCATGCACATTCCGACATTATTACTAATGAATAAAAGGAGACGGAATAATTAGCTTGTGTTTGACATTAGGTACATTCCACATGATGTATTGGAATATATATATATATATATATATATATGTATGTATATATATATTAAATAAAATTTTATAGTTATTTTCTGCATATAATTGTTGGAGTAATGCGAACTTTTATTTATTTATTTATATGATTTTGCTACTTGAGTTTGCTTAATTTAGCAGATGGTTGATCAACATATATAACAACAATTTGGAAGGTTTTCAATGACGCATATTTAAAGCGGCCTATTTTTAAATGTTAGAATTCTATTATTATTTTCGGACTTGGAAGATTTATCTAATTGAAATAAGATTATATATTCGTAGATTTGGTTTCTAATTACCTTTCTAAATTCTCGATAATTAGTTTACTGATATTTTTGTATACTTAGTTTCCTAAGATAAATTGGTCTGTATACCTATGAATTGTCTTCAATTGATGATGAATAACAAGAAAATTTTAATGTAATCTTCTATTTTATCAAAATGCTACAAGAGTCAATTCTGAAATCTCGAAATCCTTTGAATCCCTTTTGAATCCTGCCGCCCATCTTTGAAGCCCCCACTTTTTCCCAATCAAATATCCAAATCTCCTAAACAATTTTCAAATTTCTGAAAATATTGAAGTTGTTGCTGTAACACCCGATTTTTTAAGCTTCTAGCTTTATAATTTAGATAAGTTTAAATCTTAAGTTTAATTTTTTTGATCAAGTTAAATAGGATTTTTCAATACATTTATTTTTGTATTGTCTAATAATTGAGAATTTGGAATTTTGGTTAGATATTATTATTATTATTATTATTATTATATACGGGTGGTGTGATATAAAAAAGAAAAAAAAAAAAAAAAAAAAGGATAAGCAAGAGAAACCGACATAGTGTAGTCGGCATCTCTATTTAACTAGACAATTCTGTTAGTTTAGTCATTCCCTTGTTTACAGCCAAGAAGAGAGAGAGAGAGAGTTGTATATATATAGTTTTACACCGACTTCCTTGCAACCCAATATCTCTATGTTCTCGACTATAAAATAGAGAGAAGATAGAATTCTAGTTATTTCTCTGCATATATCCGAATGCCACCTTGTACTTATGGAGTGTACAGTTAGTGAATTATTCTCTCTTTATGAATGCTCTATTTATCATGAATAGAGGTAATTAGATTCTTCAACTGTATCACAAGAATATTATTTATATGTTTTGTGCTTATATACATGATCTATCGAGTACTAAGTTAGATTTTACATTTGACGGGATCCAAAACGATTTTGACCAAAAATGTTCAAAGTGATTGAAAATTGGTATAACAAAAAACTGAGGATTTTATTCATGACTCCATACATGCATATGTTTCTACTTACTGAGCTTTGGCTCATATAATTCTTGTGATGCATGCAAGTAGTCAATCAAAATTAAGAGTTGACTAAGCAAGAAGGTTCAAGGTCCCATGACAAGCTTATTAAGCTTTTGATCTCTAGAATGATTTGAATACTATAGAGATTTTATAATAGTTACTTCAACTGTGTATTGATTTTTCTTAATTTAAGTAGAGATATTTTAAAAGAAGTAGCACCTTTTAGACTTGTTATAAGAGTTATTTTATATTTGGCATGCTAGCTTAGGGGCATTACAGTTGTCAAATCAAAGTCCTGCCAAACAAATTATAAAAAATTCTTGAATTCATCCTTGAAACCACCATATCCTTAAAACACCAAAATACTTTTTGAATCGTTGCAACCACATTGCTTTCAACAAACCCAGCCGAAAGTTGTTGACCACCATGCAAAGAAAGCAAACAGACCGGCCACCGTCCAAATCAGCCGTGCGTTCTCCACCGCCTCCATTGCACCGAGCCCAGTTTAAAGTGTAAGATTAAAGGGTAATGTAATAATAAGAAAAAGTGTAATGTCTTTGTTAAGATTAAAGTGTAATTTTAGACTTAATCTTTTAAAATTGGCTTCTGGTTTTTGCCAATTCTCTACAAGTTTTTCTCTGTCATCCCGCATTTTTCCTTGGGTGGTTTATCTTTCCATCTTTTTTTTTTTAATTAAAAAGGTCATTACTAGTTAGGTGCCAATTTGGTAGGAATGTGCTAGTAATATCTTATATAAATAGTCCATCTGTTGGTTTATTCATAAAAAAATCAGGTCGATAACATGAGAATTACAAAGGGGATCCGTTCTCAACCACAACTAGTGTTACAAAGCATTTTTATTTGTGAAAAAAATTAAGCGAAATACATATCTCTAAAGATTAGTGAAAAGTTTTATGTGACTCGACGAACAAAAGCTTCTTGATTACACATCAAGAACTAACTAATTACTGCATTCTTTTTACTCATAATTTGAGCCCGCTGGTCATCTAACTACAGTGCTGGAAAAGACATGTCGTTGGAATATTGTGAACAACATGTTGTGGATGCGTAATAACGATAGTTGACTTTTGGCTTAGTCGTGGCTCCTTCCTATTCCCTTCTACTCATGTTGTCTCTCATTTAAAAAGGAATTAAAAAATAAGTGAGATAATCAGTTTGGCAACGATTTTAAACAAATATGGCCGAAGTTATTTTAAAGATGATTATGAGCTCACTCGAACAAATTATAAAATAGAGAGTTTTTTTATTTGGACATAAAATGAAGGGACTTATAAAAAAAAAAAAAAAAAAAAAGTTCGTACTCCTATTAATTTATCGGCCTTGGTCTGCTGAAAGGAAATTTGCTTAATGTTCTGTCTCTCTCTCCTTTTTTTTTTTTTGGGTGCTGGAAGAAGTCTTGGATAAGCAAACTGAAAGTCATCCTACTTGATCTACAAAGTAAACTTCATTTCTTTGAGATAACTTGAGTGATGATATGGATTTACTAATTTTTAAAAAGCTAAGGATGAAATATGTAGTGAAAGGAGTGGATCAATGTAGCAATTTTCAAAGCGAAGATGCACTAGAGAATTTCACATCACTAGTTGGGGAAAATAATAAGCTAATCATTTTTTTTTCCTTCCTTCAATGAGGCGTCCAAAAACGATAACCTTACTTAATATTTCTTTTCAACAATGAGGGCAGAAGGGGATAGGAAGGAGTGACGAATAGGTCAAAAGTCAAATATATTAAACTATACATAATACTGTTTTGATTTACATTTGTCTTTTTCTCCTTTTCATTATTATTATTATTTCTTTAACAGCCTTTTTTTTTTCTACAATATATTTTCCTTTTTACTTTCTTTTTCATTTTCTTTTGTAGTAAATTCTGTGTAATTTAGAAACGCTAATTTAGAAAGGCATACTTTTGCAGATATATAGCCTGTAATAAGAATTATGACTGAAGGAGCATTCACATTCTGTGAATGGAGAAAAAAAAATGCAACAAGATATTAAAGTAATTATGCATATTCGTAAATAGGGCCAATAATGTTGAAGTTGTTGTAAACCCTCGAACATTATTCCCGATGAAAAGCTCGGTAATCATGCACTTGTTAAAAAAAAAATGGAGATTGTGGTTTCAAAATATCGGGATAAATAAGAAGGAAAATTTTTTTTGTTTATTTTATTTTATTTTATTTTTTTGCGTAAATAAGAAGAACTTACTAATATAGAAAGAGACATATTCACCGACTCTAAAAAAGAAAAGTTCTTAAGGTCAAGCTCCAGGTGACTGTTTAAAAACAAACAGTATGTAGATGGCTCAATAATAGGACTAATTTTTTTTTAAAAAAACCCATTTGTTGGACAGAAATATCAGCTACTTTTAGGCAAGATCTTGCAAAATTAATTATAAACAATTACTTGTCCTCTATACAATATCTCAAGAGAAATAAATTAAGAGTCGGGAAACACATGAAGATATTAATATAGTTATTTCTATGCATTTTCTGCATCCATGTTTAATTTAGTTTTTATTTCATCCTTCTTCAGCGGGTTATAAAAGTATATTAACAATCTTATTGTCAAATGCGGCTCCTTTAAAGAATTAGGGAAAGAAAATAGCTATAAAAAATAAAAAAGCAATTGCAAATTTCCCTATCGAGTGACCAATAAAGAGTACTTCTTTCCTGTTTTCTTATAGAATTCATTTATATTTGTATGCCATCACTCAGTATAAAATTTACTCGGTAGAGTTTGACTATCAAAGTCAAATAGAAGAATATTGATTATTTAATTTTTAGGCTTTCAGCTAAGCTCATTCATATACACACACACACACACACATTCATTTGCACAATAAAACATAGAGTATAAAAACTGTCCCCAAAAAAAAAAACACAGAGTATAAAACAAAAAGGGCCATTGAAAAACCAAAAAAGAAAAAAAGGAGAGAAAAAAAGACGTGTAAATCAAAACAAACTTATTTTTAATTTAAAATTAATCGCCTCCTTCCCATATTCCCCTTCTACTCTAAGTTATCACTCATTAGTCATAAAGAAGATTAGGACAAATATTAATCTAAAAAGAAATAAGAAGATTAGGGCAAGCTGGTATGTCATTAGTCCTTAGTAAATAGGAAATTAACTTGCATAACTTTGACCAGCAAAATCAAAGTAGAATATTGACTTTTTCAACTTTTAGCTTTACTGATTTCTTTATATAGTGTCCATAATCTTCTCAGCCAGTCCCAACCAGCTTGCCCAAAATATACACAAACAATAAAGGACTTGAAAAAAAAAAAAAAAAAAAGATGAAGCGATTATTGTTCCTTGCACGCGTCTTCTGCATCCTTCTTATTCTCTTCCATCCATCTCTCTCTAGGTACGTGTTTATTATAAATTTTAATGCTACATATATTTGTGGGAAACCTTGTATCATAGATATTTCTAGATTTGTGAGTGTCACACTTACGCAAAAGCCATGCTAATATCCAATTTTATCAAATGTTAATCCCGAAGGAACAATTTTGTACCCGAGATAGATGTAGGGAAGTGATTATATTTACATCCATTACATTTATTGTCCCCATCAGATCATAATTTGTGTTTATTACAATTTTATTCTAAAGTAAAATTACATTGAAACCCGATAAAATCATGCATATACTACCCATACTACATGCTGATCCATCTTGTCCAGCCTATACTTACAGCTTTAAAAGATAATTAGTTTGACATATTGTATTAACTTGTATTGTGTTGTCACTTAAACTTGATGTTATAGGCAGACTCATCCTGCACTGCTAGCAGCTTCATTAGGCAGATGTGGAACTGGGGTCTGTAAACCACGTCCTTCGGCACCACCTCCTCCAGCTACTCCTATTATACCCGCCCGCAAGTAAGAAACGAAATCATTCATATAATTATCTTTACAAAATTCTTCATGTAATTTAATATTTTATTTTGACCTAATTTATTTCGGTATATCACAAGTCATCAGTCATCAGTCATCAGTCATCAGTCATCAGTCATCAGCCATCAGTCATCAGCCATCAGTCAATGTTACTAGGTAGACTTTGACCATAGAAACATCAAAGTAGAAGATTGACTTTTTCATTTTTTTTTTTGTTTTTGTTTTTAGCTAAGCTGCTTACTTTCTATATTTTGCATAATCTTCTCAGCCAATCCCAACCAACTTGCCCTAAATTTAATTATATCATATTCTACTGAAATAAAAGAGCTTGAAAAAACGTTTTCCGCAACATTCTTATTATATATACATGAAGTGATGGAGTAAATCTATTCTTTGAAAAGGATTTCTATAAGAATAATCAATTTTTAATGAGGGTAAAATGAGAAAACATAAAGTTTTAAGGTAAAGTAAAAAGAGAGAGAGAAATGATAAGTTTGTTACTTTGTCATGAGTGGCTCCACACTTGAATACATGTGGGAAATTTTGTTCCAAAGATTGAACACAATAAATAAAGCTTAATTTGTTTTATTTTATTGTAATAACTCGTACTATGTTTGTAATTACTTAAACTTGTTGTTTATAGGCTCTCCAGGTTTGATGGTCGCAATCCACCACCTCCACCAAAACCTTATCCATCTCCTGAAAGGTACAGGTCCATAAATGAGTTAGTGCGAGCGCAGCCTAATTTCCCAACAAATAGAAAAGAAAATGACTTTGTATATGTCATAATAAAATAAAGAAGTAACTTGATTGTGGAAATCTCCAATATTGTATTTCACAATTGAGGTCGAGACAAATATTTGCATTTTTTTATTAATTTTTCCTACTTGGATGTTGTTCATGTAGAAGGCTAAATATAGAGACCGAATAATTAGCATGTGTTTGATGTTAAGTACATATAGCACATGATGTATTCGAGAGTTCAATAAAATTTAATAGTTATTATTATATATATATATATATATATTTTGCATCCAACTGTACGACTGTCTTCGAATTCAATTTATTTATATAATTTTGCTACTTGAGTTGAGTTTGCTTAAATTTAGTAGATTGTTCATCAACATAGCAATAATTTAGAAGGTTTTCATTAACACATATTTGAAGCAGCCTATTTTAAAATGTAAGTTTAGAGTCAATCTTATTTTGAGATTAGCTCTTACTATTGTTAGTTCTCTGTCAGTTTTTCTACGTTGTCCCACTTTTTTTTATTTGGGGTGGTTTATTTTCCCTTTTTTCTTTTTGGTAAATAATGAGATTACAAGTACGTGTCAATTTAGTTAGGATATGCTTGTGATAATTGATATTAGTTTGTCCATCTGTTACTTTATTAAAAAAAAAAGATAAATTAAAAGTCAACACCACATATTAATAAAAAGTCGGTCCGATAATATGGGGTTTATGAATGAAATCCACTCTCAAACACTACTGGTACTACAAAGCATTTGTTTCTAGAAGAATTTAGTTAAAAACATATCTCTAAAGATTAATAAAAATTAATAAATAACTGAGATAATCGGCTTGAAAACCTTTTAAAACAAATATGACCGAAGTTTTTTTAAAGATGGCTAAGCATTAATTACAACAGAATATTACATAAACGACTGATATTACACGATGTTTTTTTTTTAAATGTTGTGGAATATTGTTAAAAGAAACAAAAAAATAGCACGGTGATTTTTCCTGAAAACTATTGTAGTGAGTCAACTTTTCTCTATGTTTTTTAAAATTGTCGTGGAAAATGAGATGCGACAATGTTTGGGTCACGACCCCGAAGGTGGTCGATCGGAAGTGTGGGTCTGGTCTCACTATCTTTTGGAGAAACAAAGATACTTTTTTATTTGGACATAAAATTAACATACAAAGAAAAATGTTCACACTCCTAAAAATAGGCATAAAATGAACGGATATATTTTAAAATGGGATCCTAAAAATGGACTTTTTGTGTAATTATTTTATTTATTTAATGTTCAACAAAACTTCATTTCCCTCTTACAAAACCATGAAAAGTTGGAAAATAAATATTCATCTTTCTCTGTAATATAAATGTACCGTGAGATTTCTTGTGAGAAGGGATAGAGCTTTAAAGTTTCTTGACATGATAGCGTGTCTAGTGTCTCATGCTTGTTACTCATGCATTCGATATTGACACTATTTCTTGGTAATTGAACGAGGCATACTTGAATACTTGTTTTCAAGATGCAAGTTTAGCTTCAACTGTCTCATTCTAATCTCTAGCTAACAACTTTGTATTTAATTTGGTTTCATTGCCTTTTCTTAAACCTGTTTTTATTTTCTCTTTCTTTTTTGAAACTTTGTTGTATGTACGTTTTTTTTTATATATTAGTAATATCATGTAAGGTGAATAAATAATGATGATGCTAAAATGTTGCCGCTTTCATCGGGATATCTTGATACATCTACTTTTTGTCTTCATTATTTATTTAAATATATAAATATAGATAATGAGATTGTGTTTGAGAGACACATTCATTTTATATTTTATCACAATATAATACATATATATTTGAGCACTTCATACCTACCATTCTAATATAAATAAATAATTTAAATAATATACCAACTCATTTTACTATTCATCCATATTCCTTTTTTTCTTTCTACTTTTAACAATCGCATTACATATTCTCTCTCACACCAATATATATTATAATACTTTCTAAATGTAAACAACTCAAACACACATTATATTTGGATATAATATGTAAAGCGAACATCCAAACACATATAATATTTCATATAGTATATTCGAATACAATACAAAATAAATGTGGATCAAAACGAATAATTAATATTTTAAGCAAACCAACATAAGATAAATTTAAAATAAAGGTGGGCTGAAATTTCGAACGAGACATCTGGAAGACTGAGTGTGACATTTTTTTTTTTAACAGAATGTGGGGAATTTTCCACCGAGTGTAGTTTGGGTGAAGAGCATAATCTGAAGTGCGCCCATTTATATGGCAATTTTTCAATGAGACACGTGCAGCACTCTACATTGTTGAAGCCATATGCAGGGTTAGAAACTCGAAGTCTATTAGGAATTAATTCTCCTTTTTTAGAAACAATACTTTAGAAAAGAGGCCACATTTTCCGACCTATCCCATTAAAAACTTTTTTAAGAGATAGAGATATGAAAACACAATTAAGACTTTTTTAACAGAATAATAGTTCAATTAACTGAAGAAGAAGTCGGAAATGATTTTTTTTTTTGTTTTGTTTTGGAATAAATTGATAAAAAAGATAACTGATACCAGAGTTTGTAGTGCACCTTAATTAAGTTGGTACAAACTAAAACTTCATTTTTTATCAAACCTCTAACTCAATATTATTAGTAGAAAGAAAAGATACAAAGAAGAGTTAAAAATTCAGAATAATCTTCTCATCAGCTAATATACCTATCAGCTTGTCCGAGATGGTTCAAAATATATATTTGAAAGCTAAAATTCAATTTAACAATTTGAATAAACATTCAAATACAACTTATATATATATATAATTCAAAAAGATTATTAATATATGATTTAACGGTTCCTCCTTCCTATCACCTTAAACCATGTAATCACTCATTTATATGGGAATATTCTCAACCGTTATCATGAGTACTCATGAGTCAACAGTCAATAGCAAATTTACTCGGCAGACTTAATTTGACTAACCAATTAATCAAAGTAGAAGGTTGATTTTTTAAAAAAATTTTAAGCTAAACTGCTTCCTCTATATATTTTGCACAATCTTCTCATCAGCCAATATCCCTATCAGCTTGCCTTATAGCTCATAATATTATACAGAAATATAAAAGAGCCTGAAAAAAAAGATGAAGCTATTATGGTTCTTTACACGAGTATTCTGCATCATTCTTATTCTCTTCCATCCATCTCTGATCTCCAGGTATACGTACGTGCTTATCATAAATTACATGCATGTGGGAAACTTTTGTACCATATATAGAACCTGTAATAAAGATTTTCATATCTCTTTTGATTATAAATTTTTTTACAGGCGATAATTTTATTGAAAAATAAAATTTAAAAAAGGTCTTACAATGTTAGGGGACATTTGGAACTCCAACTCTAATTGGAATTTTTGCCTTTTTTATTGCAAATGAGTGAGTTTTTGTAAATATGTAGTTGGTTGAAATGTAAATGCATGTAAAAGAAGGGGGATATTTAAATAGTATTAAAATTTGAAATGTATTTGAGAAAAAATAAAAATAAGAATAATATTTTGTTCCTCTTGTCATCATGATCATTTTGATATAAAAATCATCTCACTTAAACTTGAAATAAGAAAGTTATAGACTTTTAAAATTAAACTTTTCTGAAAATGAATAAGTTGTGAAAAGTTTGACATAAACAAGCTCTAAAACTCCAACTGGAATTGGAGTACCAAACTGACCCTAATTTAAGATGTTCACTTTTTTAATGTCCATTTCTTTTTCTTTAGCGCATAAGATGTCTAACAAAAAAAAGGAAAAAAAAAAAAAAAAACCAAAGGAAAATTAAGCAGGAAAAAAAAAAAACCAAAGAGAAATCATAAGATTTCCTCAATTTAAAAACCATTTTGGTTATGAGTCCTAAATTGATAAATAATTCGGTGACTTTTTCTTCTGAGGTTCGTTGTTCAATTCTTTCGTTATCGAATTCCGAGTTTTGATTATTTAACAATATTTGTTACTTAAACTTGATGTTTACAGGAGCATGGGGAGAAGCATGGGGACTGATGATGATTATAATGATTATCATGATTATGATGATTATGAAGATTATAATGGACATGCGGAAGGAAGTGGCGTATGATGATTATGATGGACCTGCGGAAGGAAGTGGCGTATGATGATTATTATGATGGACCTGCGGAAGGAAGTGGCGTATGATGATTATGATGATTATAATGGACCTGCGGAAGGAAGCGGCGTATGATGATTATGATGATTATAATGATTATGATGATTATAATGGACCTACGGAAGGAAGCGGCGTATAATGACTATGATGATTATGATATTTACAGGAGCATAGGGACTGATGAATTATAATGGACCTGCGGAAGGAAGTGGCGTATGTGGTAAGGGGTCATGTCATCCACATTCTCAGCCATCACATTTTCCATCTCATTCTATAATTCCATAAACTATGATTTACAGCTAGCTAGCAGAGTTTAATTAATTTCTCCACAAATAGAAAATAAACTTTCCAAAATTTGTACACGGATCATATTAAAAATAAAGAAGTAACTTGATTGTGAAATCTCTAATGTTTTTCACACTTGATGTTGAAACAAGTATATATATATATATATATATATATATATATATATAATTTGTATTTCATATATTCACTACTTGGATACTGCTATATGTAGAAGAAGGCTAAATATAGCATTCACATTACAAGTTTATTGTTACTAAAGAATAAAAGGAGACAAAGATTTGAAAATTTAGCATGTGTTTATTGTTAGGAACATACACGCATAATGTATGGCAAATTAAGATATATATGTCAGAGTTTGTATTCGATAAACTTTGTAGTTATTTTCTGCATAAAATTAACGTGTAATGATAAGAACAATATTTATATGAATGATTTGGCTACTTGAGTTTGCTTAAATTTAGTAGATATACATCAATGTAGCAAGTATTAATTTTAAATGAAACTCTTAATAAACAAGAAATAAATAATTAAACGATAATATTTTTATTCCTTTGTACATATCTTTTCAAAAAGAACAATGTTAAGGGACGTTATTGATATTCAAATCCACATATTAATTAAAAGTCAATCCGACTACTGAACGTTTACCAATGAGATCCACTTTTAAACACTTTTAATGTTCCATTGTATTTTTTGTTGAAAATTTCATGTCATTTAACGTACAAAGTGAAATATATATCTCTGAAATAAATTAGTAAAAAATTTATTACACTCAACAAATAAAAGCTCCTTTTTTTAAATAAATCATAGTGGCAGTACTAAAATTTTCTTTTAAATGATGGACACTATTAACGGTTCTGTTTAATTAAAAAAAAAAAAATTTGGCCATTGTAGTCTTTGAGATCTCAAAATTCCAGCCAGCTTTATTTTAAATTCATCTTTGTTGATTTCTTGGAAATACGAGTATCTAAAAAATCTCACCCAACAAGAAACCTAAACTGTGTAAATCTCAATACTGCAAAATTCGGGAGTGAACTAACGAGGAAGTGTTTCCTGTCGGTCAGAACCGACGTGGAAGCCCTCGATTTTTATAAAATAATTTCTCATAAGCATAGGAAATTCTAAGTTCAAACCCCTATAATTATACTCTTTTATCCCATTTAATATTGCAATCACATGTTGGACCTTTAATATGTTTAGGGCTACTTAAATACGTATGTTGGACTTTCAAATTGATATATTTGTTAGCATGTTTGCCGATTATCCTGCCTCCACGCGGTGAGGGGGTGTTGAAATATAAACCTATTATTTACGTACCTCCTAATAGCGTAAGCTTTTGGGATATATTGATAAACAAATGAAATGAAACTTTTTGATATGATCTCTTTGTGATATAAGAAAACACAGTAAATCAATTGTCGATATTATCAAAACAAAATTCTTTGTGATATAATATTTGTCGCTCCTTCCTATCCCCTTCTACTCTAGCTATCACTCGTTAGTCATAAAGAAGATTAGGGAAAATATTAATCCAAAAAGGAATAAGAAGATTAGGGCAAGCTCGTATGTCTTTAGTCATTAATTAGTTAATAGGAAAATTAACTTGTAGACTTTAACTAGCAAAATCAAAGTAGATCTAGAATATTAACTTTTTCAATTTTTAGCTAAGCTGTTTTCTTTATATAGTGTCCATAATCGTCTCGGCCAGTCCCAACCAGCTTGCCCTAGATTTATATACACAAACAATAAAGGGCTTGAAAAAGATGAAGCTATTATGGTTCCATATACGCGTCTTCTGGATTATTCTTATTCTCTTCCATCCATCTCTCAATAGGTACGTGCTTTCCTTTATTTAGAGACGAATTAAATATCCATAAATTTAATGGTACTTGAGAAAGTATTAATTAATTGGTGGTATTTACAACTTTCTTGAGTGCAAATATAACTTCTCATTTGGAGATGTAAATTTGGACTGTCCAATCCGATCCGGCTTGATCCGGCCCATGTGGACCAAAAGAGAAATGCATGCCAATCTTGATAAAAGAAAGGAATATGGCACACACCGGCCAACGCACATATTTATAAGAAAATTTACGATTTTAAGCCGGGATCATCGCATGGGCCTAGAGCTTCGGCCAATCCAGGCCCGACTTCTATGCAGACTGGTCCACAGGCGGGAGAGATGGGCCATAAGCTGATCCATCTAACCCGACCTACATTTACGGCTTTGGATAGAAACATAAAAGATAATGAGTTTGATATATAAATATATATATATATATATTGTATTAACTCGTATTTTGTTATCACTTAAACTTGATGTTTATGGGCAGACTCCTGCACTAGCAGCTTCATTAGGCAGATGTGGAACTGTATGTACACCACCTCCTTCGCTAGTACCCGCCCGCAAGTAAGAAAGAAAATTATTCATACAATTATCATAACAAAATTCTTTACAATTTAATTTTTGAGTTTGACCTATTTTATATTGATATGTCACCGGCCATCAGTCATCACTAATTAAATAAAGGAAATTCAATTGGTAGACTTTGACTATAGCAACATCAAAGTAGGAGATTGACTTTTTCAATTTTTAGCTAAGCTGCTTATTACTTTCTATGCCATACTTAATCTTCTCAGCCAATCCCAACAAGCTTTCCCTAAATTTAAAACTATCGTATTATACAGAAATAAAGAGCATGAAAAATATGAAGCTATTATGGTTCTTATATAATCTTTCATCCATCCCTCCAGATTTGTGCTTATTATATATATATACACACACACATATTCAGTAACAGAGTCAACCTAATGTCTTAAGATGACTTATATAAGAACAATCCTTTTTTTAGCGATGACAAAATGATAAAAAGATAGAGTTTTTTAAGGTAAAATAAAAAAAAAAATTTAAGAGAGAAAAAGAAAAGTCCGTCCACATTCGATCATGAGTGGCTCTATCCTGATATGCATGTGAGAAACTTTTTTCCATAGATTGACATAATAAAGCTTAATTAGTTTGATTATATTGTATTAACTCGTATTGTGTTTCTAATTACTTAAACTTGTTGTTATAGGCTCTCCAGGTTTAGTAGTTCTTATCCACCACCTCCACCAAAACCTTATCCATCTACTGAAGGTACAGGTCTATAAATGATTCAGAGCTCTTGCAGCTTAATTAATTTATCTTCAAATTGAAAAAAAAAAAATCATATTGCACGCCAGGATACCATTTTTAAGGACCGATGCTTCCCTGTGGTATGATATTGTCTGCTTTAGGATTTGTTCCCACAAGGTTTTGCTCTTAGACATACCCCAAAAGACCTCATATCATTAGGAGGTAATATGTTTACTTATGAACTATAACATATATCAATTTTCAAGCAATGCGGGACTACACAACTTACCATTTCTCCTTGTAGGGACTGATGACTGTCATAATCATCCCTCCTTTTGAGCACCAATGTCATCGTTGGCCACACTTTCAGTTGGGTGTAGGCTCTGATACCATTTGTAACGACCCATGCCTCCCTTTCATATGATATTGTCTACTTTGGGCTTCGTGCATGCACAGTTTTGCTCTTGGACTCACGCAAAAAGGCATCATGTCATTAGCAGGTGGTCTCTTATAAAACATCACATATATCTATCCCAAAACGATGTGAGACTATATAGCTTATCCTTTCCTTATAAGGACCGATCACTGTTACAATCACCCATCATTTTGGGGCCTAACGTCGATGTACTTACTAAGCATTCGCTTATTATAGTCTCTTTGCATGTTGTAGATGAAGTTAAAAATAAGGCATATAATTGGAGGAGACTTGGCATGGAAGCGTGCGTGGTGGCGGAGTGGGTTATCGGAACTTTCATCTTTTGAAAGAATCTACGTTTATATTAAGAGTTTTTAAGTTTAAAATTGGGATTAATAAGTTTATTTATTGTTTTATGTTTATTTAGCATGTTTTTAAGATTGTTTTTAAGTTTCTTCTAAAGACGATGTTTCCGTTATCATGATTTTCATAAAAGTTTAGTTTTTCTCCAAATTGTTTTAAGCATGAGACAAGTTATTTATATTTTGATATTTAATGTTTTAAACGTTTACCAAAAAAAAAATCATATTTTCCGCAAATACTTATTCATATGTGATGTTAAAAATATTAACTGTGACATCTCGCTAAGGGGGTGTTACAAACCCAACCCACCCAATCCTAGTTTTCATTGAGTGGGTTTGGGTTGAAATTTAGTAATCCGACATAAACCCAACCCACCCAATCAAGCTATTTTATAGTTTTAAAATATATTTTACTTATATATAAATTACTTTTTACTATGGTTTATAATATATATATATATATATATATATATATATTAAACTTGCATAGTTGATCTTCTATTTTTGAATTTGTTTTATAATAATTTTAAAAAATTGAATTAGATTTGATCTTGATATCTACGAATTTTTTTTTTTTTTTTTTTTTTTTTTACATTTCTAATTTAAGATAGCATTATTAGTTTTTTTAATTATATGCTTAACCCAATCAGCCCACCCAACCCAACCTGACTTTAATCGGGTCAGTTGATTCTAAACTTTGGGTTGACTAGGTGGATTAAAACTTTTTCTAACCTACCCAAACAAGTTTGGTTGGGTTGAAAAATCCCAAAAATCCACCCAGCCCACCCGATGTTCAACCCTTTTTCTGATTCAAAATCATCAAATTCAGTTTATGTTGCAGACGATGTTGTAGCATTACCCGATGTTGCAGTAGATGTTGCAACATCCCTTTCAACATGAACGGCATAATCCTTCATAGCCTCTTGATCAGTCACAACATTAAAAGCAACGTGGTTGTTGACTGCATCTTCATCATACTCCTAGCTGTCTTCAGATTCCTCATCACTCCAGGTGGTATTGAGTGATTTACCCTTTTTTTACGGATATTTACATACTCAGATTGAATGTCCCAGAAGCCTTCACACTCTCGACACTGGATTCCTTTACCTTTATTCTTAGCATCAAAGGCATTGGCAGCCTCCTTGTTTTTATGTTGGTAACTTTCTCATTTATATTGATATGTCATTAGTCATAAGTACTCAACAGTCAATACGAAATTTACTCAGCAGACTTTGACTAGCAAAACAAATGAAAAAGATTGACTTTTAAAATTTAGGCTAAGCTGCTATCTCTATATAATGTCAATAATCTTCTCAGCCAATCTCAACGAGCTTGCCCAAAATTTATATCATATTATACATAAATAAATTAGAGAGCCTGAAAATATGAAGCTATTATGGTTTCTTGCACGTGTTTTCTGCATTATTCTTATTCTCTTTCATCTATCTCTGACCTCCAGGTATACATATGTGCTTATTATATATTTGAAGAGTTTTGGCTAAAGGATTATTAACGAGACATATCAAAGATTACTTTCAAAGAAAGAATCTAAACTCTAATCCTTTGAAACTGTCTTCCAGCTTTCTTTTTTTATCTCTAAGCTTCTAGCTTTGTTGTTTTCTCCTTGATTGTTTTTATTTCCTCTTTATTGAATTATTTTGTAATTTCCTTTTTTCTTTATTAATAATATTTTGTGTAATAAAAAGTGAAGAGAGTGCTGAAGGCGTGTCAGTATAGATGGAATGTTTGGATACACCTGCTGATTTCTGTCACCTAGGTTTATTATATATATTATTATTATTATTATTATTATTATTAACTCGTATTAATGTTTGTTTCTTAAACTTGATGTTTATAGGGGCAGATGTGTTAAAAGGTCATGTCCTCCACCTTCTCCGCCAACACCTTCTACATCTCCTGGTCAAAATCCATAAAATGATGCACAGCTAGTGCAGCTTAATTTCCCGACAAATATCAAAGAAAATCATCACTTTGTACGCCACCAGGATCCTAATATTGAAATAAATAACTTGATTGTGAAGTTCTCCAACTTGATTGGATACACCTGCTAATTTCTGTCACCTAGGTTTATTTTATATATATATATATATATATGTATATTATTATTATTATTAACTCGTATTAATGTTTGTTTCTTAAACTTGATGTTTATAGGGGCAGATGTGTTAAAAGGTCATGTCCTCCACCTTCTCCGCCAACACCTTCTACATCTCCTGGTCAAAATCCATAGAATGATGCACAGCTAGTGCAGCTTAATTTCCCGACAAATATGAAAGAAAATCATCACTTTGTACGCCACCAGGATCCTAATATTGAAATAAATAACTTGATTGTGAAGTTCTCCAATGTTTTTCACAATTGAGGTCGAGACAAATATATGTATTTTGCATTCATATTAACTAGTTGGATATTGTTGGACGTGAAGAATGCTGAGTATAGCGTTCACACTACTACGACGTTATTATTACTTATAAACAATCGAAGGAGACAGAATAATTAGCATGTGTTTCATGTTTATGGGAAAAGATATTTATGCGATAGTATATTATTTTTTGCATATAATGGTACAAGTAATGATTCGAACTCTTTCTTCTTCTTCTTCTTCTTCTTTTCTTTTCTTTTCTTTTTTTTTTTTTTTTTGGGCAAGAATACGAATTCCATTTTTCTATTTTATTTTGCTACTTGAGTTTGCTTAAATTTAGTAGATGGTACATCAACATACATAGCAATAATTTAGAAGGTTTTCAATGATGCAAATTTGAAGCAGCCTATGTTTAAATATCGGAATTTGGTTATTTTTTCGGGACTTAGAAGGTTTATTTAATTAAAATGAGATTGCATATATGTAGATTTGATTGCTAATCAGCTTCCTAATTTCCTAATAATTAGTTTCCTGATTTTCTTATATAATTAATTTTCTTAAGATTGGTCTGTGTACCTATAAATCATATCTTGGTCTGTGTACCTATAAATCATATCTTCCATTGATGACAAACAATAAGAAAAATTGCAGTGTCTTAGTTAAGATTAAAGTGTAAGTTTAGACGGAATCTTTTGAAATTGGCTTCTATTTTCTACTAGTGTGATAGGAGTTAGTAGATACATCAAAATATCTCGATCAGGTCGGCATCTCACTTACACCCTCATTTATTTACGCATCCTATGTATTATCAAAGTTTTTAAAAAATAAAAATAAATAAAATAAAGTATGTAACAACCAAAAGAAAGAAAGCAAGAAAAAAAAGAACAATCAATTCTACTATTGTAGCGGAAGGTCAGACTCAAAGAAGTAAAAAACACAAATAAAGAGTTATGATTTTTTTTTTTTTTACTGATAGTTGTAATATTTTAATATTTACTGTATTAACATGACAACTTTTGAAACACTTAATTACTTAAGAAAAAATGACAGCTGTCTTAAAAAGTTAGGATTAAAAATGTCTAAATAACATAAAATTTACATATAAGGACGTCTATTGACACCCATCTTTTTTTTGCCCCCCCCCCCCAACTTAAACCACCCACTAGATTTTAAATATTAATTATTACTGGTTGCACCTCTTTTTTATTCCAAAAAAACCATTAGAATCAAATTTTAATATTTTTCCTTTTTTCACCCGTCAAAACAAACCCATTAAACCAATGTTAGTTTTTTTTTTTTTCCTCCTACATTTTCTCACACAACAATCAAATCCCACGTTATTTATTTCGTTCTTTCCTTTTCTTTCTCTGTTTTTTTTTTATTTTTTTTATTTTTAAATATCCCATGAATTGTCTATCATCTTTTGTTTTTTTGTTTTTTTGTTTTTTGTTTTTTTTTTTGTATTCCTTTGAAAATATTACAGCAAGGACATAAACTAAAAAAAAACTATAGCAGCATAAATAACGACAAAGATATATTGGAACAAAACTGCATACATAAAGCAATTATAGCATTTATCACACCAAAAAAAAAAAACAAAAACAACGATGGCTATATGATCAACAACATGAAAGAGCGACATATATCCAACAAAACTGTAGATATTGTAGCATTCTACTAGAAAAAGATCAAAACATATTAATGAATTCAAAAAATAAGACAAGTTATGAAAAAATGGTAAATGAACTATATTAAAAAAAAAAAAGAAAGAAAGAAAGAAAGAAATAAATAAATAAAGAAATTACTCCATAATAAAAACAACACAAAAGAAAACAATCAGTATAACAATAAAAATTTCAAAAGGAAAAAAATAACTATTCATGTCCATCTTGTATTTTTCTGAAAAATTAGGGAACGGGATTTTTTTTTTTTTAAGTAAAAACTAAGGTAAATAGCGTTTTTTTTTTAAATTTAAATAAGGGTGGGTGCAATGAGCAGTATTGTAAAGATTGTTGTACTTATAAGTAATTTTACAAATGAACAATATAATAATAAAATGACTTATTAAAAAAAATAGGTGGGAAAAGTAAAACGGGGGTGTCAATAGACCAACCATTTACATATTTGTATATATTTTACAACTATGATTAAAATTTAATTTTTGCACCAATTCAATAGCAATCAAAGCAAGCCATAGTTCTGTCAAAAAATTCCTAAGATGTCCAACCTCCCTTCGCCGTTGTGCGCAACGAGAGTTTCTTGACCTCTTTTAGTACTATTGCATTCTTCATAGATGAATCTACCTTTCACTAGTACAAAAAACACCTTAGACATCACCCAAAGAGAAACATCTAAGCTAGTGCTTCATGCCCATTAGACATCGCGCGACTAAATGGACGCATATATACGCATTTTTACATCGTTTGATAAGAAGCGATGTCTGAAGTCCCACGTCTATACTATGTCACGCCATTGATTGTTGCTCTTCATTTTATTCTGCAGGTCAAAATAGCCCACAGCCCACGAATTCAACTTTTTAGCCTGATCATCTAATGTTAAGATGCAAATTGTAAAGAAATAAAACTACATACTTTTGTGAGCCCTTCAGTTAAAAGACAAGAGAAACTTTGGGAATACTCGATCCTATTGCCTATCTTCATAGAGCAATGTGGAGCCATCCATGATTAAGTGGAGGCTTCTGCCCTATAGAACTTTTCATTTTAACCATTTTATCTTTAAAAATTTTTGTTTTTTCTTATTATTCTTAATGAAAATTGATTACCTCTATATAAATCTCCAAAAAGTTTTATCATTTAGTTTATGCTCCCACTGAAGTAATAAACTGGCTCTTTATCATAGAGATCTTGTGTAGCTCGTTTTTTGGCCAATTTTCCTCGACATAAGGCATCTTTGTCTCTTTTCGTCTCGAAGACTAATTTGTCACTTTTGCAATCGTTTCATACAGCAATTTTTATTTTTTTTTATTTTTTTTATTTGTTTATTTATTTATTTTTTATGTAGAAATATCCCTGTTAGGTTATTTCTTCTCTTCCATGATTTCGGGTATCAGTTTATTCACATTGCTTTGTTTTTGGGCCTTTTCATTTTAGAAGGTTGAATATGCATACAAGGTTAATTTTGCTTCTCATGTATGTTTGTACCCTAGGTTAGACGAATTATAAGGCTTTTAAATAAGGATACACGGCTCATGTGTCCAGATACATATATTTTTATTTTCTCTGTGTTCCTCCAAGAATTTCATGTAACATATTTTTTTTAACAATGCGCTATTATAATTAATGTGATATGGTATTTAAACACGACATAATTTTTTAACAATAATAAGAACATCAACTATAATTAATCTTAATTTTGGATACCAATTTACGTTATATGTGAATTCTTTAATTAGCAGGGCTTTAAAAATTATCATATCTATCAAAATTGAAAGATTTCATACAGAAATAAAAATAAAACAATTCATTATCACATTAGTTAATATTCAAAAATTGAGATTGAAATTTATGTATATAACACAAGACGTGTAGTTTCGGGGATTTTCGTTGGGATTGATTCCGCCTCCTAAAACCACACTATTCAACCTTTTGGAAACCACTAAAAACGCATTAATTAATTTGTATAGAAAATTGACTAATTGAACCTCAGATTCTCGGCATCCGTGAGAACAATTCAAATCACGCTAACTGATTTTTATAATCATTATTATGGCTGAAAGAAAAGAAAAGAAAAGAAAAGAAAAGATACTGTGGTTTTAATTGACACTTATGCATAAGGACAAAAGCAAAAGATATCACAAACAACCGCAAAATAAAAACCTCTAGCTTTTACGGGATAATTCAATTTCTGTAAACATAAGAATCTTATTGTTGAATTGGATTTGTTCATAACTATACTTTGTTAAAGAAGTTTTTAATAAATAATCGAAAGTTTATAAAAACATGAAATGATGATCGTACTTTAAAAATATCAATCACGGATGCCAATTTTTATATGTATTTTTAATTGATTGATTAAAATTAATTACTGATCAAAGGTGATTTTTTGAATAAGAAAAAAATTGATCAATTATTTTAACAAACATTTAAAAGCTGCTCTTTTTATTATCTAATTTTTTCTTGTCAAATTTGGCAACTTAAGAACATTAATTAGGGAAAGAAAATAACTAATAAAACAAAAACAGTTTCAAAAACAATTCCAAATTTCACTCGAAATGAAATTTACTCGGTATAGACTTTGACTGGCAAAATCAATGGTGAAGAATATATCGACTTTTTTTTGGCATATTACAGAAATTAAGAGCCTAAAACCAATGAAGCTATTATCGCACTTTGCTCACATATTCTACATCATTCTTATTCTCTCTCCGTGTACGTCTCTATATGATAATGGTGATAATTCTGTCCACACCATTAATGTCGCTCCTTAGGATTGACTTTAGCGAGCTAATTAATGTCGCTTCTTCCTATCCCCTTCTACTCTCGTTGTCGTCGTTAATTACTCATCTATGTTGGTATGTCATTAGTCATAAGTCAACAGTCAATAGGAAATTTACTCGGTAGACTTTAACTACCAAAATAAATGAAAAAGATTGACTTTTAAAAATTAAGCTAAGCTGCTTCCTCTATATCATGTCAATAATCTTCTCATCCAATCGCAACGAGCTTGTCCTAAATTCATATCATATTATACAGAAATAAAGAGAACCTGAAAAATATGAAGCTATTATTCTTTCTTGCACGTGTTTTCTGCATCATTGTTTTCCTCTTCCATTCATCTTTGATCTCCAGGTATACATACGTGCTTGTTATATATTGCATGCATGTGGGAATATTTGTAAGTTATACTGAACATAATAAAGCTTAATGATAGTTTGATTAATTTGTAACGAGCTGACTTCAATAATAAATATATACACTTTTTCTCCTTTTTTTTTTCATTTGATTTTGGTTATAGGGTTTTTAACTAGGCATATACTTTCATGAAAAGAGTCTCAACTTGATCCTTTAAAACTATCGTCCAGCTTTCCTTTTTGATCTCTAAGCGTCTAGCTTTGTTTCCTCTTTGATTGTTTTTATTTCCTCTTTGTTGAATTATTTTGTAATTTCTTTTTTCTTTATTAATAATATTTAGTGAGATAGAAAAGTGAAAAAAGTGCTAAAGGCGTGTTGATATAGATAGAATGTTTGTATGCACCTGCTGATTTCTGTCATCATAGTTTATTAAAAAATAAATTTTTATTAACTCGTATTGATGTTTGTTACTTAAACTTGATGTTTGTAGGGGCAAGGGAATCAATTATTTTTCATCTCGATCAGTCCAAATAAAAGGCAGATGTGGTGAGGGGCCATGTTACCCACCTCCTTCGCCAACACCTTCTACACCTCGTGGTCCTACACCTTCTCCACCTCCTCCATAAATGATTCACAGCTATCGCAGCTTAATTTCCCGACAAATAGCAAAGAAAATCACTTTGTACACCACCGGGATCCTAATTATAAAAATAAAAAACTTGATTGTGAAGATCTCCAATGTTTTTCGCAATTGAGGTCGAGACATATATATGTTCTTCGCATTCATATTTACTACTCGAATATTGTTTATGTAGAAGGCAAAATATAGAGACAGAATAATTAGCATGTGTTTGATGTTAGGTACATACCACATGATCGAGAGTTTATTCAATATAAACTTCATAGTTATTTTCAGCATTTAACTGTACGACTAATATATTATTCGAATTCTATTTATTTATATGATTTTGCTACACGACAAGAATTATGACTTTAAGAGACCAAACTTTTTGATACCAAAAAAAATTTGGTAGCAGAAAATAGACTTTCCGTTATCAAATTTTAGTTGCTGAAAGATATAGACATTTTGTTATTAACTTTGGTAGTAAAAACAACACAATCCGCTACCAAATATGTTTGGTAACAGATGACATGGCTAGAATTGAATTTTGGTTCCCGCCGAAAACTTTTTGCTACCAAAATACTATTTGGTAACAAAATATCAACATTCTACTACCAAGATTTGGTAGCGAATTATAACATTTTGCTACCAAAATTATTTTGGTAGCAAAAATATTGGCGGGAAGCCAAATTTTTTCCCACTAATGTCATCTGCTACTAAATTTAGTTTGGTAGCAAAATGTGAAATTTTGCTACCAAACTTTGGTAGCAAAATATAACTTTCTGCTACTAAATTTTGATAACAAATTTCACATTTTGCTATCAAATTTGCTTTGGTAGCAAAAACGTTGGCAGGAAATCAAAATTTTGCCCGCTCAACTCATTTGCTACCAAATTTTGTTTGGTAGCAAAATAATACATTTTGCTACCAAAGTTTGGAAGCAGAATATGCATTTTTATCACCAAATTTTGGTAGCAAATTCAATATCACATTTTGCTACCAAACTTGTTTTGGTAGCAAAATTATTGGTGGGAATTCAAAATTTTCCCCGCGGATGGTATTTGCTACCAAATTAAATTTTGTGACAAAATGATATTTTGTGCTACCCAAAGTTGGTAGCGAAATATAGTTTTTAGCTACCAAACTGTAATTTGGTAGCGAAATAAATTATTTTTGCTACCAAATTTTGGTGTCATAAAGCAAGAATTCGCTACCAAACTAATATTTTGGTAGCGGAAAGGCATTTTTGGCTATCAAAAGTTACTTTTAGTAGTAAATCTTCTAAAAACTTTATAACCTCAGATCTTTTGCTTGTAATTTTAAAAAAAATATAGTTTTTCACAAATGTGATTGATATGAAGTTTGTAACAATAATATATTTTTATATAAACAAATATATTTGGTGATTTAGCTCTTTCTTATAGGACATATAAGTTTGTATGATGTAAATGTGTTAAATATATTATATATAAAGTAGACAATATATTTTTAGTAGTATTTTATTACTTTAATATATAGAAGAAGATATGTCATCTTAAAATCTATATTTTATGTTATAATGTGGCTAAAAAATGGTTTTAAATATATTTTTGTTATCAAAGTATAATTTTTTTTCATTTTTTAAATAATTTTCTTTTGGCTACTAAATCAAAATTTGGTAACAAAATACATGTTTTTGGCTACCAAACTAATATTTGGTAGCGAAATATATGCTTTTTTGCAACCAAATTTTGGTGGCAGAAAGCAAGAAACCACTACCAAAGTTATATTTTAGTGGCGGAAAGTCATTTTTTGCTACCAAAAGTTACATTTGGTAGTAAATTTTCAAGAAACTTTATAACATAATATTTTATACTTGTAATTTTTTTAATAGTTTTTTATGAATATGTTTGATTCAAAGTTTGTAAAAATAATACTTTTGATTTAAGCTAAATATATTTGGTGATTTAGCTCTTTCTTGTAGGATAAATAAGTTTGTATAATATGTATTAAATATGTTATATCTAAAGTAGACAATGTATATACTTATAATAGTATTTTATTACTTTAATATATAGAATAAGATATATTATCTTGAAATATATATTTTATATTATAATGTAGCTAAAAAATAGTTTTAAATAAATTTTTTATCATCAAATTAGAATTTTTTTCATTCTTTAAAAAATTTGTCTTTCAACTACCGAACGAAAATTTGGTAGCAAAATACGTGTTTTTGGCTGCCAAACTACTATTTGGTAGCAAAATATATGGTTTTTCGCTACCAACGTTTGGTGGCAGAAAGAAAGATTTCGGTACCAAACTTAAATTTTGGTGGCGGAAAGGCATTGTTTGCTACCAAAAGTTATGTTTTGATAGCAAGTTTTCAAGAAACTTTATAACCACTTATTTTGTGCTTGCAATTGTTTTTTTATTTTTTATTTTTTATTTTATAGTTTTTCATGAATATGATCGATATCAAGTTTGTAGCAATCATCCAAGTATGTTTTATATAACAAATATAGTTTGTAATTTAGCTATTTCGTGTAGGTGTAACAAGATATGTTCATTTGTATGATCTTTGCTAAGTATGTTATACATATATCATCTTCAAACCTTTATTGTATGTTATAATGTAACAATCATCCTAATATGTTTATAAACTAAATATATTTGGTAATTTAGTTCTTTCTTATTAGGTATAACAAGACATATAGATTTATTTGATATTTGTTAAGTATGTTATAAATAAAGTAGAAAATGTACTTATAATAATATTTTATTATTTTAATATATAAAATAAGGTATATCATCTTGAAATCTATATTTCATATTACAATGTGGCTAAAAAAATGATTTTAAATAAACTTTTGTTATCAAATTATGATTGTTTTCATTTTTTTTAATTTATCTTTTGGCTACCAAACCAAAATTTGGTAGCAAAATATATGTTTTTGACTACCAAACTAAAAATTGGTACCATAATATATATTTTTTTGCTACCAAATTTTGGTGGCAGTATGCAAGAATTTGCTACCAAATCAATATTTTGATAGCGAAAAGGTAGTTTTTGCTACTAAAAGTTACGTTTAGTAACAAATCTTTAAGAAACTTTATAACCATTGATTTTGTACTTGTAATTATTAATTATTTTTATGTTGTTTTGCATGAATACATTATAAATTAACGTTTTTCATCAAAATATAATTTTGTAATATGTTATAATGTGACCAAAAAATTTGATATTTTCTTTAAAAAGACTAAAAAACATGGTTCTAATTTAACTTTTTTCATCAAAATATAATTTTTTCCATTTTAATTAAAATATGTCTTTTTGCTATCAAATTAAAATTTGTTTTTTGCTATCAAATTTAGTGATAGATTGTAAGAATTTGTAACAAAATTTATATTTTGGTGATAGAAAATAATTTCAGCTTGTTTTTTGGTACCAAAATTTAGTACCAAATTATTCATTTTTTAGTGATAGAGTATAAGAATCTACAAAATTTATATTATGAGGATAGAAAACGATTTAAGCTTGTTTTTTGATACTAAAATTTAGTACCAAATTATTCATTGTGGCTGCCAAAAATATTTGGTAACCAAAAACATTTTGTTGTATACAAAACCGTCGTGTAATATTCACATTACACGATGGTTTTTGCTTGAAACCGTCGTGCAATGTTCACAATTTTGCAGTGTTTTGCTACTTAATTTCTTGATTCGACGACGGTGTTAACCGTCGTGTAATATTGAGATACCACGACAGTTATACAACCGTCGTGGTATCTTTCATAACGTTAGATTACACGACGGTTATCTAACTATCATGTAAACTTCACACAACGGTTAATAACCGTCGTGTAATCCTCAATTTTTACTAATGATTGACAATACTACTTGGTGGTTTAATAAGACATATTTGAGTACTTGTTTTCAATATGTGAATTTAGCTTCAAATCTCTTTTACTAAACTGACACTCAATGTCGATGATCGAAATTTTTTTTAATTTATTTAGTATATGCCCATTTGCTTTTTTTTTTTCTTTATAGATTTATTTAATTAATAATTAAATATGATCAATCAGTAATTGACTAGAAAATTAATAATTTACGTTTTCATCAATTAATAGTTAATTACGGTAACCCTTTACGAGAATATGATTAATCATTTGAAAACAAAAAAAACAAAAAAACAAAACAAAACAAAACAAAACAAAAAAAAAAAAAAAAAGAAGAAGAAGATGTTTTAACAATTTTTAAAAACTTTGGTATTAGGAATCTTTGATTGGACCTCTAATTGTGGCTTGATCTCCTCCACCGACAGCACTTTTTGTATATTTCCTCATTTATTTTCATTCCTTGTATAGCTCCACCAATTGCTTCCTTTTTTTGTAATTTTCCATGTAAAGTTCTTCCTTTGTTTGGTATGTATATATATATATATATATACACAAATAGAATAATAAATAACACTTTGCCCATTACAAATCCAAAAGTTTCATGGTATCAGAGCGCTCTCGTTGTGCATAGGTCACGTAATCCCGTCGACCATTCTTATTATCCTTCCAATTTTTTTTTTACCCCTTTGCTTTCACCATGACAGGGGGTTCTACTGGTCAGAAAGCACAAGAGGCTATAGATGTAAACAATTCATTTCATCTTCATCATTCAACAATTCTATTGCTTCTCCTTTTACTACAGACCAAGTCCATAACATCCACTTGTTCTGCTACTATTAAGCTTCCTGATGGCAGTCTTGCACCTATAACCCATATTGGTACAGTTTCATTATCTCCCACTATTACCATTTATAATGTTCTTTGTGTGCCCTCATTCCATTTCAATCTTATCTCAGTTAGCAAACTCACTCGTTTTTCAAATTGTTCTCTCACTTTTCATTCCAATTCTTGTCTTATCCAGGACCTTACCTCGAGGAAGATGATTGGCAAACGTGAAGAGCGCAATGGATTGTATTGCTTTGCTCCCAACAATGCTTCAATATGTAATTCTGCAGCTTCAACTGATGTTTGGCATAGACGTTTAGGACATCTATCTTCAAAAACTCTGAATTTGTCGTCATCTTCTGTTCCTGGAATATATGTTTCAGATTTTAATCACTGCAATATTTGCCCACTTGCTAAGCAAACACGCTTTGCCTTTCCCACATAGTTCTATTGGTACTCATGCTATTTTTGAGATTATTCATTGTGATATTTTGGGTCCTCATCATACAGAGTCTATTTCTGGTGCACGATATTTTCTTGCCATTGTTGATGATTATAGTCGTGCGACTTGGGTCTATCTCATGTCCAACAAATCTGAAACCCGTCCCATTTTACAGTATTTTATTAAGCTTATCACCAATCAGTTTGATAAAAGAGTAAAGAAAATTCAATCTGATAATGGGGAAGAATTTGACATGAAAGTTTTTTTTATCAAGAGAATGGGATTTTTCATCAAACCAGTTGTGTGGACACTCCCCAACAAACTGGGGTTGTTGAGCGCAAACATCGACATCTACTCAATGTTGCTCGTGCTTTGTGATTTCAAGCGCACCTTCCTATTCAATTTTGGGGTGATTGCATTCTTATTGCTGCATATTTGATTAACAGAACTCCATCATTGGTTCTTTCTGGCCAATCTCCCAATGAAAGGCTTTTTCCTGCAAAACCCTCGTATTCACACTTAAAAATTTTTGGCTGCCTTTGTTATGCCTCCACTCATGCTTTGAAGAAAACCAAATTTGATCCACGTGCCAAACGTTGTATAATTATCTGGTATCCATATGGTAAAAAGGGTTACAAACTTTATGTTCTCGAAAACAACACAACCTTTGTTTCACGTGATGTCGCCTTTCATGAAAATATCTTTCCCTTCTCTCATATGCCTTCAACTTCTCCTCCACATTTAGTTCTTCCCTCGCCAACAACAGATGTTATTGATTTCCCTTCATCAGATGTTTCACCAACATCTAATTCTTCATCGTCACCCGTGCTCCGTCGTTTTCAGCGTCCACATAAAAAACATACTTACTTTCAGGATTTCCATTGTGGCTTGGCTACCCTTCCCAACCAATTATCTTGCTCGACTAATGGTCTTCCGGTAAGCATTCCTCATTCTTTATCTCATTACTTGTCCCATTCGTCTTTTCCCCCACTCACTGTGCCTTTAGTGTGTCCATTTCATCATTGTCAGAGCCTAAATCCTTTAAACAGGCTATCCAAGATCCAAAATGTGTGACGCCATGGCTGCTGAAATTCATGCTCTTGAGGCTAACGAGACTTGGAGTTTGGTTGAACTTCCTCCTGAAAAGAATGCAATTGGTTGCAAGTGGGTTAATAAAATCAAATATAAGTCTGGATGGTTCAATTGAGCGCTATAAAGCTCGACTTGTTGCTAAAGGATATCACCAGCAAGGACTTGATTTTCATGAGACTTTTGCCCCCGTTGCAAAGTTAGTCACTGTTAAAACTCTCTTGGCTATTGCTTCCATTCGAAAATGGCATCTTCATCGTATGGATGTCAATAATGCTTTTCTCCATAGTGACTAGGACGAAGATGTTTATATGCAAATTCCACCTGGTTTTCATCGAAAGGGTGAGACTCGAGTTTGGAAACTTCACAAGTCTCTCTACGGGCTTAAGCAGGCATCTCGACAGTGGTTTGCAAAGTTATCTAGTGCTTTACTTGCTGAAGGATATCTTCAGTCCAAAGCTGATTACTCTCTTTTCACAAAGACTTCAGGTAATTCCTTCACGACTCTTGTAATTTACGTTGACAATATCTTGGTTTGTAGCAATGATCTTTCTACCATTTCGTCTTTGAAGGCTTATCTCCATGATTGCATTGCCTTGAAAGATCTTGGTCCACTTAAATATTTTCCTGGCCTTGAAGTTGCACGGTTCAAGCATGGTATTTATCTTTCCCAGCGGAAGTATGCTCTTGAAATTTTGGAGGATACTGGCTTCCTTGGTTCTCGGCCTGCCAAGACACCCATGGAACCAAATCTCCGACTTACATCAACTGATGGAGATCACTTTTTGCTCGATGCTTCTTTATATCGTTGGCTTATCGGTCGCCTTATTTATCTCACTATCAGCAGGCCGGACATTGTCTTTTCAGTTCAGATTCTTAGTCAGTTCATGGCTAATCCTAGACAATCGCATCTAGATGCTGGTCATCGATTGCTTTGATACATTAAACAATCACCTGGCCAAGGCATTCTTTTTTCTTCATCTAGTACACTTCAACTTAATGCCTTTAGTGACTCTGATTGGGCAACTTGTCCAGAAACCCGTCGCTCCGTTACCGGCTACTGCATATTGTTGGGTTCTTGCCCTATATCCTGGAAATCCAAAAAGCAACACACAGTTTCTCGCTCTTCTGCCGAAGCCGAATATCGAGCAATGGCTATAACTTCTTGTGAAATCCAATGGCTTCTTTTTGTTACTTCACTATCTACATGTTACTCATCCGCAACCTGCCAACATGTTCTGTGATAATAAAGCTGCTCTCCACATTGCTGCGAATCCAATATCCCATGAACGCACCAAGCATATTGAAGTTGATTGCCATGTGACTCGTGAAAGAATCCAAAAGCTGGCTTAGTTCGTACTGCATATGTTCATAGCAAGAACCAACTAGCCGATGTCTTTACCAAGTCTTTGGGAGCTGCTGTTTTTCATTTCCTGAATTACAAGTTGGGGTGTTCATAATCTCCACAGTCCAACTTGAGGGGGAATATTAGGAATCTTTGATTAGACCTCTAATTGTGGCTTGATCTCCTCCGCCGACTGCACTTTTTGTATATTTCCTCATTTATTTTCATTCCTTGTATAGTTCCTCCAATTGCTTCCTTCTTTTTTTTTTTTTAATTTTCCATGTAAAGTTCTTCCTCTGTTTTGTATATATATATACAAATAGAACAATATACTAATAAATAACTCTTTGCCCAAAAGTTTCAGCAATTTGGTAAAAAGTTTCTTTTAAAAAAAAAAAAAGACTATTACTTCTAAATTCCTTTAGTTCCTCCTTTTCTTTTTAAAACTTTAAAGTAAAATTTACTTTTTATAATAGTGACATCATGTATAAAATAGATAAATAATGAGGATATTAAAGGGGTGTTGATACAAATCCAAAATAAACATCTCTCAAAGGATCAAAACCAAAAATTAAGATTAACATCAGAAAAAAGCAAACCCCTAAAAAATGAAAACAAAAGCTTCAAGAAGTCAAGCAGCCGGTCAAGCCAAACGATAATACAAACATGAATGACACAAATTTTACTACAAACAAAATTTAAAAAAAATAAAAACTTTCAAAAAAAAATAATAATAATAATAAAACACAGAGTAGAAGATAAAATGGGCAATTAAAAATTTGTTCTGCTACCAAAATTTGGTAGCTGAAGAATGTAGTGTTCTGCTACCATAATTTGGTCTCCGAAACATCTCTTTTGCTATCAATTTTTTTTTTTTTTTTTTTGGTTTCGGAAAGTCTGGTCGCTGAAAGTTCAAATTCTTGTATTGCATGTCAAGGCATTCACATCTACTTGACCAATATTACAAACCCAACTTCCTTCTTTGTTCACGGCCATTAGGGTTATTGTAGGGAAAGCTCTACATTTATCAACCAAGGAATCCAATTTTTCCTTGGAGCAGAAAAACTCTAGGTAGGCCTTTTGATATATAGACATATCTTCTTGTCCTACTTCAACCTGAAAAACATGTTTAATAAGAAGATATCACAGTATATTCTATAAAGTTATATGTATCAACATGCAAATAATATCATGAGTTTTGGATTTGATTTGAAGACCGAAGAATCCCCTTCCAAATACTGGAGATCCTTATGTCTATATATCTATGGTGAGAGAATAGTAATTAATATCAGAGTAACTTGAACATCCCAACTAATTTCTTAAAAACATTGCTAGCAAAACTCAAATGTTGAAGACCGACAACAAGAGCTGTTTACAGCTTGAAAGAAACTATATTGGTTGTTGAAATGGGTAGAATAAGATAAACTACAAAAACAAACAAGTTTTCATCACTATAATCTTACTTACCAACAGTTTGGCAGTCAAATCTGGTAGATGATTAAAAAAAAAATTCTGGTAATCTAATAGAATATACTAAATAATCAAGTAGGATACTTTAGTACTAGTAAATTAAACAAAGTATTTTATCAGATTACTCTCCGGCAATCAAAGACCGGCATTGACAGCTAGAGACCCATGTTGATTTTCAAAAGTATTTTGGTAGACACCTGGCTTCTGAAAACTGAAATATTCTTATAGAATATCTAAAATATTTGAGTAGAGTATCCAATTCTACTAGCGCCGGCAGTCGAAGCCGGAGACAATCAGCCATCCATATTGAAAATTAAAAATACTTTAGTAGATTATCCAAAATATCTTAGTGGATCGTATCCAAAATATTCTACTATAATATCTTGGTGACCCACGACCAGCGGCCAACATCTGATATATTTGGTCATCCATGTTTAAAACTAAAAATATTCTAATTGAGTGTTCTACTAATTATTCCAGCAACTGAAGTCAACAGTGAAATTAGAGACCAACCCAATGTATGTGATATTATAGTATATTTTTTATTCAATAAGATCAATTTGAGTAAACAAATTAGGTTGATTTGTGACCAAACAAAGCATATTATGTTGACCTTTGATCCTAACTCTTTTTGTGTCAACTTGGTCAAGTATCAAAAGTTCGTGTTATATGGGTAACATGGTCTTCAAACTTGTGTCATTTAGGAGCTTTTCCCTAATATACAATTGACAACTAAAAATAAAATCATTTCTGGTGACCAATCATTGACAACTTGGTAGATAGTCAATTATTAACCAATATCAATATGTATTCTTAATGGTGAATTGCTGATTGATCATAATTGATTAACTATATTCAATTATTAATTAAGTGCATAGGTCAATCAAATGTACATAAAAAAAAATCAACCATTTTTTTAAATGTACATCCTTTTGTTAATAAACGTTAAAAATTTAATAGAAAATGTCACGTGAATCACACATGATTTACTATTTAAAAGTAATTAAGAAAAAAATATTTAATTCAACTTACATCTATCATATACACGATCTATTTTTATTTAATTTTTAACGTCTCTTAACAAAAAAAAAGACCAAATTGCACCCTTTAAAGAGTTTGTAGATCTTTTAGCTTTTAAAAATTAAGAATCAAATGGCAATTTCATAAAAATATTAAGACCAAACAAACACTTTTTATCAATTTCATAATTATATTATTTACTTATTTTATCTTTAACAAAAAAAAATTGTTTTTTATTATATTTTTTTGAGAAAGTCTGTAATAAAGTCTCATTTACATTATAATTAATATACACAAATAACATTTCAGTCATTCGATTACATTTTAACAATTTAAAAATAAGTTTTACTGATAAAGTATATAAATGAGACTTTCCTACCGTCTTACTTTTATCTTTTTTGGAAGTATTTTCACGTACCAAATGTTAAATACTCCTAAAAAAATATCCTATCCCCAAAAGCCACAGCCCTTTAATTTATTATTTATTTATTTTTCTAGAAACAGAACAGATAATGTGATAAAAAATATAAAAAAAATCATAAAACCCAATTTACCTCCAATTTCCACTCTCCTCCTCAGCACAAACATCTCAAAGAAGAAGAAGAAGAAGAAAAAGAAGAAATGGCAGCAATCTCATTCTCATCCATTTCTTCACCACCGAATCTCGCACTAAAACCCCTCAAAATCCCACAAAAAATCTTCACCCAAATCTTCATCCCAACCCCATTTCACTCCCTCCACAAAAGCCTCACCTTTTCTCACCAATTTCTCTCTCCGACAAAATCACCACCCTCCCATAGACTCTTCGCCGTCGCCGAAGAAACATCCTCGGCCAACACTTCTTCCGAGGCCGCCAGAAGACTCTATGTCGGCAACATTCCTCGGACCCTCACCAACGATGAGCTCGCCAAGATTGTCGAGGAACATGGCGCTGTTGATAAGGCTGAGGTACTTTTTTTCTGACTTTTTCTTTTGTTTTTTCCTCTCTTGTTTTGGTATTCTTTCTGGGTTTTTATTTACTTTTTCCTGAAAATATTGGGTTGATGAAGATTTTGAAGAGGAGTGTGAAGAGTGTGTGTACTTGGTTTTTGAAGTTAAGGAGCCTCAAAATGTTGGGTTGTTTTTGTTTTCTTTTGGTTCCCCCACCCCCCCCCCCCCCCCCCCCCCCCCCCCCCCCCCCCTCAAGAATATGAATGTCGTAAGAGAAGCACCTAAAATTCTGGCTGATAATTTTCCAAGAAAATGTTTTGGTTGACAATGGACAGGAGGGTCAGTTTTAGTTGAAGTTTTGAGAGAAAAGTACAGAATCTTCCCCTGAGTTAAGTTTAATTTGATGTCCAACTTTGTAATGACAGAGGTAATTATTATCAACTAACTTAGTAGTTAGTATTATAAACTTAGATAAAATGTTAAGTTTATCTTGACAAAATTCTTCTTCACTGCTATTGCTGAAAGGTAATCCTCGGGTCCAATTTTGACCAAATCTCGCACCGGGGAGGTGAAATTTTTAATGAATTAGCAACTTGAAGTGTTACTTTCATATTTCGTGAAAATGCAAGGTCAGACGTTAGCAATTGGTGACATTTCCAGATGGTTTACAGGATTTGGTTTACCGGGGGTGGGATAGGAGCTTGTGCTAAAAGTCTCTGGAAGCTAGTTATTTGAGGCTTACAATTTTGACATGTATCAACCTGGATGAATCTCTTTGCAGAATCCGAAAGATATGTTCTTTGATTGTTTTCCTTATTGTGAGTGAAGGACTTTTTTTTCCAAACTGTTTTTGTTGTAGGTTATGTATGACAAGTATTCCGGCAGGGGTCGGCGCTTTGCATTTGTCACGATGAAGACTGTTGAGGATGCAAACACGGCAATTGAGAAGCTTAATGGAACTGTAAGCTCAAATTATCTAATCTGTTTAGAGCCATGATATTGCTATCTTTTGAAGCTCTGAGTTGTTCATTTCACCCTTTTATGTTGTCTTCATTACCTGCTTCCTGATTGCAGGAGATCGGGGGACGTGAGATCAAGGTAAACATAACGGAGAAGCCTTTGAAGAGCGTCGATTTGTCATTTCTCCAGGCGGAGGAATCTCAATTTGTTGATAGTCCCCACAAGGTTTATGTTGGAAATCTAGCAAAGACAGTAACTACAGAAACTCTTAAGAACTTTTTCTCCGAGAAGGGAAAAGTTCTTGGCGCGAAGGTCTCGCGGGTTCCAGGGACCTCGAAGTCCACTGGGTTTGGGTTTGTTAGTTTCTCGTCCGAGGAGGATGTGGACGCTGCTATCTCATCTTTGAACAATTCAGTAAGTTGCTTGCTATTTGTTAGCACCAAGCTTCTGTTTGTTTTCTTGGAGCAGTTCTTATACCTTGTCAATTTCTTTAGAAAATAACGAGTAACCTAGACTGTTGGTGAAACGTAGATTGAAAAAACTAAGCGCCTCTGTGTTATTGTTTTGGAGGCGTTAAACATTCTTAACTTCTACTTCGATTTTCTCCTTTGCTGTTGAGTATAAGATGAGCAACGCTTTAGTGTCGTTTTCGAGAAGGATTAGAAAATCAGGATATTACTTATCTGTTTTACCTGGAAGTGTTTGAAGCTTCACAGATAGTTGCATATTGTTTTTTTTTTTTTTTACATTTCCAAGACGACATTCTGTTCTCTAAAAAGGGCGTGTTAATGAATGGAAGTTCCTTTGCTGTTGAGTATAAGATGAGCAACCCTTTTGTGTCGTTTTCGAGAAGGATTAGAAAATCAGGATAGTACTTATCTGTTTTACCTGGAAGTGTTTGAAGCTTCACAGATAGTTGCATATTGTTTTTTCTTACATTTCCAAGACGACATTCCGTTCTCTAAAATGGGCGTGTTAATGAATGGAAGTTCCTAGAAGAATCAATACTTATTGCCACCTTTTATTCGGCTGCTTCTTTTTTAAATCGGGAAAAATATTTATGATCTTTTTGTCGCAGGGATAGAGTGTGCTGCTGCTTCATAGCTAGCTCTTTAGCAACCAGTTTTTACTTGCATTATTTAGTTTGATTGTCGTTTCATTTTGACTTCTTTGTCTAATCTATCCTTGTCTACTACAGTTATTGGAAGGACAACGGATTCGCGTAAACAAGGCGTAGTGTTTATCTAGCAGAGCTGTGAACTTTTTGCGGAGTGTTTTACTTGTATCTATTGTATCCGGGATTAGGGGAAGTTTCTTCAGATGTCATTAAACACATGCTAATTCCGTTTCTGGATGATTAAAGTAACATTAATGGTTTTGTTGCTTAATTGAGATAATGCATTTGCTCGCGGCAGAATTCTTTAGAACTTCCATGTTCAGGACTCTTTTGTTTGTACCGTGTATTTTTGAACTTAAGATCACATCGACTTTGCGTCAAAACTCGAAGAATATACAAATTTAATTTGTACTTGATTAAGACTCGATGGTTCGAAATTGCACCCCATCGCTCTACTAAAGAATTCCACAACACACTTGGACAGTATTGAGGCCGAGGTTTGAAAAACCGGTGCCTCTCAATAACCAACTCTTTTCTTCCAAACGAGTATCGAATGGAATTAAGCTTGATCAAGCGTAGTTTCGTTCAACTCGTCCTCGATACTATTGCTGTATGGCTCCGTAAGGGGCATGACGGCCATGGGATCGACCCCTGGTATTTCCTTGCAACCGAACCACAATTTCTTGGTGAGTCATGCAGCTCTTCATAACCGGAGCCACACATAACATTATCCAAATGGTAAAGCTTTGTTCTTGCCCTTGTGGAAGGACTTGCTTTTATAAAAATTAAGATAAGATGTTTTCTGATATTTACAATGTTTGTATTTAAAATGGAAACTAGGGGGTCCAACTCTTTAAGAAAACGTTTCAAGGTTTATTTTTTGGAACATCTAATGGTAGTGTATTTTAACGTCCACATTTTTTCCCCTATAACTTTAAGGTAGGAAATTTGAATTGTGTACATTTAAATAAAATCAACGATGAACTTGTAATTAGACTATATTTATAGTTGGAAGTCGTTATTTTTTATAACTTAAAGCTCTCATAATTTTCAATTCTCATTTGTTTTTGTTTTGGATATTTCCATGTTACGGATTCGCTTGACAATTTGATTTTCTTTATTTCGTTCTTATTTGTTTATATTATTTTGTCCATAATTGTCCCTAGTTATTGGTCAAGAAAGGAAATAAAGAGTGTTATCTTATTACCAAAGAAAAATAAAAAAGAGAGTGTTATCTTATCTTTTTACCAAGCAAAGCACAAAAGAAAAAAAAAAGGAAGAGAGAAAGTGAGATCATAACAATCACATAAATCTCAAGAAGTATAGTTTTTCTTTCTATCTTTCTTGATAAGAATACTATTGCCCGTTTTCTGTTTTTTTTTTTTTTTTTTTACTACAGAAAAATAACTATCTATAAATTAAATACCTTTTAATAATGAAAATTGCAAATTTTTTATCGTCAAAAAAAAAAAAAAGGAAAAATGTCATTAGATGCAAAAATTCTAGTCCAAAATCTTTTCTTGTGTTCAAGATATTACATTTGCTTTTATTTTGTCAGAAATTAGAAAATAACAATTGAAACGGTCAGTTTCCATGTTATTATTTGTTTTTACCCACTTGAATCAAATTTATTTTCCAAGATTAGATAAAACTTCATGTTTACCTTTTCTGATTAGTTTTCTTTCTGGCTTGCGGAGGACTCTTTGTACTTTTACAAAAATAAAATAAAATACATAAATACATTAAATGCAAATAGCTTTTTTGCAGTGGTGCTCCTATATTTATCGCACAATTACATTTTGCCTCCTAAATTCTAATTTTGGCAATTATTTTCTTGAACTTGAAAATATGTAACAAAATACCCCTATATATAATAGTGTTCATTTTTCGACAGAAATTGAAGTATGGCTTGCATATGGTTCACATAAATGGTAATTTTTATCTATTTTAACCTAACTCTGATGGACTTGAGGTCAATACTTAATTGTTATCAAAATTGAAAATTTTGACTTAACTACGTTTTAAGTATAAATTTAGGTTAAAATTGATTAAAAAATACCTTCTGTGCAAGTCATGGGTCACCATTTAAAAATAGACACCATTATCAATTCAACATTGTCATCAATTGAAGGTGTTTTGCTACATATTTTTAATTTCAGGGGTAAATTATCAGAATTAAAAGTCTATGTCGTATATTATAATTATCCAACAAATTCATTACATATTTTTGCTATATATTTTTAAGTTCAGGGGTAGTCTATCAAAATAAAAAGTCTATGATGTAAATTATAAATATAAAATAAATTCATTACATATTTTTGCTATATATTTTTAAGTTCAGGGTAAACTGTAAGAATTAAGAGCCTATGGTGTATATTAAAATTAACAATAAATTAATTACATATTTTAAAGTTCAGCGGTAAATTGTTAGAATCCAAAGTTTGTGGTGTATATTATAATTATACGACAAATTCAAGGGCCATAGGTGAAAAAATCAAAAAAAGCGAGGGCAAGAGACAAAACAGCAAACAAATGTGGCCACGAACACTCAATGTCTCGGGAAGTTGCCACGTCTTCACTTAAATTGGCGCCTCTTTTCGTTTCCCGCGCCTTCCTCCTTCAATTTCCCAATTTCCCTATTTCTCCTCTAACCCTACAATAAAAATCCCTAATTTCTCTCTCTATATATCTATATCTATATATTTATAAGCAGAATCTCCAGTTCTGTAAATTTATAATCACAGAGAACCCAGTACTGTTACTGTCCCGGTAGAATTTTCTCTATTTTTCTCTCTCCCACTTTCTCTCGCTAGGTTTGGAGGAAGAAGAAGAAGAAGAAGAAGATGTTTTACTCGCAGACGTTTCTGGCGCGGAAAGGGCCGCTGGGAACGGTGTGGGTGGCGGCGCATATGCAGAGCCGCCTCAAGAAGTCCCACTACACATCCACCGATATTCCCTCCACCGTCGGTCTGTCTTTTTCCCCCTTTTTCTTCCGAGAGATATATATATATATATATGTGTGTGTGTGTGTGTGTGTGTGTGTGTGCGTGTGTGTGTGTTTATGACCTAATGAAAAGATTTCATCCTGAACTGATTTTTCTGTCAATTTATTTTGTGTCAAAATGTGGCTTAAATTTTGATTCTTTTTATGAAGTAAAGAAAAAGGTTTTAGCTTGAATTTTTAAGTGTTTGTAATCTGGGTATAATGAGCAAAGATTGGATTTTCTTTTGAATGTTAAATTTTTGCATTTTATTGGAGCAATTTTCATTTTGTTGTTGAGTGAAAGATCGGTTTTTCATAAGAATTTTCAAACAAAATATGTGTTGCGGATATACAGAACGCATAATGTTTCCGGAGGTGCCGCTAGCACTGAGAATGTCGAGCCACCTTCTGTTGGGTGTCGTTCGAATATACTCGAAGAAAGTCGACATCCTCTACGACGATTGCAATTCTGTTTTGATCCGCTTGAGGAAGGCCTTTGCTTCTGTAGACCTTAATTTGCCGGAGGATGCGAGGCAGGCGCCTGTTCAAGCCATCACTTTGCCGGATACCTTTGATCTTGATGCTATGGATTTGGATGATGACTTGAATCTTGATGGGTAAAATTTTTATTAACCTTTCTTTTCTTTCTTCCCGTGTGTTGATGTGCGGTTTGTTATAAGTTGAATTTGTCCCGCATTACTAAATTTTTGGGCTGTTATGGTATTGTCCGTTATGGTATTTGTATGTGGATTAGACACCTTCTACCCTTGGCTAGCTTTCAGGGATGAATGGCATTGGAGCCATACTTTTGCGGGCGATGTTGGATTTGGACCTTGGCCCATTTTCAGGACCCACTACACGTGTGGAGGGTGTTAGAACTTGAATTTGTCCCATTGATAAATTACTAGGTTATTATGGTGTGTTCATATATGGATTGGGCACCCTCACCTCGAGCTAGTTTTTAGGGGATGAGTTCTATCCAACCGCATTTATGACTTTTTATTCTCTGTGTGACTACAATTCTTTTAATCCTCCCTTTTCGTTTAGGGCTCACAATCATCATCACAGCAGTCAGGAAGACATCACATTAATAGGTATCCAAGTGCATTTCCGTTACCATCTCTGTTGTACTTTTTCTCTTTGTTCATAGTTTTCAATTTTAGATTCAGTGACCTAACTTTATTCGACAGATCAAATTCCAATTGGAACGGAGCCTTATGTTTCTATATGTTTCGACGAGGTGAATTTACTTCTGTTGCTTAGCTCATTGGTTTTCATCTGCTTATGTTAGTACTTGAACTTCAGGGTACTAACAAAAAGGTTGGTTCCTTTTAGGATATTATGATGGATATCAGACTCCTAACAGAGGTTCCCGATTCGTCTGGAACAGCTATGGACGAGAAGTACGGTAGTTTACAGATTTTTCATTAGCTTCTTCGAATCTTTTATTTGACGAAACCACATTGTCTGACTTTGTTTCTATCGTTTCAGTGCTGCCTCTCCAGCCGCAGTGAACACCAGTGAGGGTGTCCCTAGTCCAAGCAATCAGCTTCGTGAAGAAAATATAAGGCATACTGAAGAAAGCACGCTTCCTGATTTCGTTGGACATGAAGTTCCAGATTTTGTTATTCCGGATACTGGTCCAAGTAATGATGCAGAAACGCATGAGTTGAGGAATGGTAATGATAACTCCTCTGAAGATATTCCAGAAGTTGAAGTCATGCGAGATGCTGTCCCTGAAAATTCAGGAAACCCTCCGCTTTCTCCAAATCGTAATATTGACACTGCAGAGCCACAAACATCTTTAGACCAAACAATGAATGATAAGGAAACCCTTTCTCCAATTATTGAAAATAATTTACCTTCTGGAGGAGACACTCTACCATTCCAGCCAAGTTCAAGACCACAAGTGTCGGCTGCTTCTTTGCAAGAGGGTCTACTGAATGATAATGCACCAGTTTCATTTGGTACGTTTGTTACATTTCATCATTCACATGGCATTGTGCGTGCAATCTGTTCGGGTCATTTGCAACTATTTGTTTTTGCATCTTGAATTTTTTTCTCTCATGTTTCAGCCATTCGATCATCACCGCAAGTTGAAAAGCCAAAAGCAAGACCGAGAAAGAGAAAACAGTTTTATGATGAAGCCCCAGTGTTGACTAATAAGTATGGCTGGTTATATCGGTAAGTTATACTAATGATCTTCTGGTATTCGTAACTTATATGAGGTCGTGATGTCTTTAGGTTTATGAAGAAGGCGCTTGAAGATCCTTGTGAACTAAAGCGCAAACGGAGGAAGATTCCCTACTCTGCTTTGGGCATATGGAAATTGGAGAAGAATTTAAGGAAGGAAAAAGTATTCTTGGAGCCTTCAATAACTGGTGAGTGTTATTTGCATCACTTTCCCTTTAACTGCGTCTCATCCTATTGAATGAGAAGGACTTTTGGTGTCTTTCGGCAGGGTTATGCTCGGATCTTCGTAATATTTTCGACAAGGATTATATGTCAACTAAACTCCAGTCCTTAAACAAAGCTGCACCCGATTCTGGAGTTGCAAGATCGCCTGCTCCGGAAACTGATGCTTCCCCAGAGGCTGTACCTGTACAATCTCCTGCTCCGGCAACTGAAGCTTCACCAGAGCATAGGGGTCTGCAATTTCAGACCCCTACACATGATTATGCTCAGGAAATTGAACGTCTTATGAATGTTGTAAGCCACGACGAGCCGAGTGTCTTACCTGACTTTATTCCCTCGCCTAGAGCGACGCCTCCACTAGGAACAGATGCCATCAGTGTTTCCACAACTCAAAGTTTGAGGTCAACTCCCGTCACAATGGCAGAAACTACTACTGGAACAGGAGTTTTCCCGACGCCAGATTTTCAGGCGTCAACCGGACTATGGGACTCTGAGCTGGAGACACCTGCATTTATGGATGAGCGTACCGATCTGGAAAACACTGGGCTCTCAGATGTTCCTGAGGTGAATTCTGCTGCAGAAGTGGAAGTAAGTTTTCCATTTCTCTTCAATTTAGGCTAGGCAGAGAGAAATTTTAGTCTTCAATACCCTTTGCCATGAAGCAAGTTCTTTAGACTAAAAAGTGTCTGTAATTATCAAGGCTCTTTGTGTCCCCTTGTTTTTTTTTTTTTGTTTTCTCCTCCATCTCAACTCCAAATACTTACACCACCACTGTACAGTGCGAAAGGTGTCAATTGAAGCTAAATGATGTTTGATACTTGTTTGGCATTCTTTTGATGCTTTTCAATTTGGAAGTTTTGTATGCTCATAATTTAACTAGCTTTATTTTTGTTTTTAGGAACTCTTATTTCTGGAAGCAGATGACAACACGCCAGCAGGTAACTGAGTAATCTTTTCATCTGACTCGTTGTTTCAATATATTTAGATACAGGTTTATTTTCTCATTCTGTTTTCTTACTCCATTGACATGTTATAATGTCTCTTGTGTTAGCAGCATCTCAAGGAACACTCGGAGTCGATTCCTTGTCTGTCAGGACCAGGTTCTACTTCTTTTCAATAACATCTTTTCACAATTCATGGAGAATTTTATGTTGTGTAAAATGTTTCCTAGTCTGTTTACTGATAACAATCATTTTTTTTTATTTCCGGTTTTCAGGGCTGTGGCTCAATATCTGAAAAAACAGTCTCCGATCACCCCGATTTCAGAGAATTCATCTGAAGATCTCAGTTTGAACAAGCTGCTAAAAGGAAAGACAAGAAAGCTATGCGCTCGCTTGTTCTTTGAGACACTGGTGATTATCTGAGACTCGTTCTTTTAAGTTGTATCTTGTATGGTCTGTATTAACTGTTTTTAAACAGAAACGAGTACATCAATGTTTCGAACACATGATGGATCACATTTAATTCACAGTTTATGTACATTTTGCTTCTGTTGTACCAAGAAACTCAACATTTTCGTGCGTCGAAAAAAAAAAAATAAAAGAGAAAAAGATAAACAATGTTATGGCAAACTTATGGACATGATTATTCACGATTGTTATCAGGTTTTGAAGAGTAATGGTCTGATTGATTTGGTACAAGAAATTCCATATGGTGATATCGCCTTGAAGCTAACTTCAGCACTTTCAAAGGCTCAAATCTGACATAATCCTTCATGTGCAGGTATGGTTCTTAATTCTTTTTCCTTTCGTTTCGTTTCGGCCTGTAGTCATTTCTGCATTCACGAATTCGGTGTGCCCTGTTCTTGTTCTTATCACGATTATTGAGTGAATATGATCCTAACCACTTGTAAACCATAGACGGTTTTGATTTTAAACTTACAAAAAATGTCAAACCATCTTTGTTATATGTATAAGTTTCCAATCCTCCGTTTTGTCCCAAATGTCACCGAAAACACTTTAAATTTTTTGCTTCAGAAAGGGTCTGCATCTGAATTCTTTTCTTTTCTTTGTATGACAGTTTTGAGGTGAAAGAAGGGAACAAAGGGAAGAAGTTTCAACCGTTTGTACAGAAATGGGAAAAGTGAAAATTTTTTTGAGTTCATGAGAAAATCGTAGTGGCTTACGTGTAATTATCAAAGTTTTGTAATCAGCAATCAGTTTAGCGAGTAATTATTTAGTTTCATCTGCTTTTAATTTATAGAATTACAGCTCTTGTTGGAAGGAAAAAAAAAAAAAAAACTTATTCTAGTATTAATATAATTATAGCATTTTTCTTAGAAAGCTGCTTTTGATTATTATTAGTACGAATCCTTATTTAGCACAAGCCATACATAAAAGTGCCATGAAAACTAAAAACCAACATGTTTGAGAAAGATAGCCTTAAGAACATTCAGAATATCAGCCATCTTGCAACTTATTTTCCAGCAACTAGCGCATCGATTTTCTTTTCAATGTGGGCTTCATGATCTTCGAGGCGACCAGCAACTGCATTGTTCTCCCAGCGAATGAGTGTTGGAACTCCGGTTAGCTTGAATCTCGAGTCCACTCTCCAGGGGTGTGCCGGATTCCTCCATGTTGGTCGGTCTCCGACATAGGCTCTCAAGAGGGCAACATCATCAGAAATAGCTTCCAGCTTTTTGTAAATCACGGGCTCAGCTCTTACACAATCTGGAACACAGGAAATGGTGAGCATAAACAAGTTCAAGCAACTTTTGGAAACAAAATCCGTCGGATTCGAAATGATCGCCACTCTTCAAGCTTACAAGCAAAAGGAATAATTTCTGTTGGAGCAACTTTCAGTGAACACTAATTCTTATAGACATGAAAAATCCCAGAAATCTGGCCAAAGGATGCCTCCTAAAACGACGGTCCAAGCTTGAATATTTTTGTCAAGTTTTTGTTTTTGTTTTTGTTTTTTGTTTTTTGTTTTTTTTTTTTGAAATTTTGTTTAGATTAGCAAACAACGCTATATAAAACAAAAAAAAACAAAAAACAAAAAAACAAAACAAACCAAAATAAGAAAAAGTAAGATTACTAATCCTCAAGAAGACAAAACCACAAATATATATATATATATATGTGTGTGTGTGTGTGTGTATATGCTAAATGACCTAAAGTCCACAACAGAAACTGAGATAAACAAGTTTATGATAATTCGATCGTGGGTACTTGGGAATTTTCTCACAAAACGCAATAAAATCAACAAAAGGTAAGATTTTTTGTGCCAAAACAAACACTTACAAAAAAAAAAAAAAAGTTTGCAACAATACAAAAAACCACAACAGAATCCGAGTCAGACATTCAAATTTCAGCAGAATTCTGTAACGGGTACTTGAAAAGGTGAGACTTTTTGTGCCTAAAGAAAAGCTTCCCAAAAAAAAAAAAAAAAAAAACCCACACCAGAATCTGAATCAGTTCAAAAGATTTCACAAGAATTCTGTAATGGGTACTTAGTAATTTTCTCATAAACACACAACAATACATGTATAGTATATCTAAATGTGTGTATATATATGTATATGTATATAAATAAAAATTACCAGGGCACCAGCTGAGAGAAGTGGCGGGGTCTTTGTCGGCCAAAAAGAGGATGAGATTGGCTCTGTTCTTGGCTGCTTCTGATCTGAATTTCTCAAACACACTTTCGAAGTTCGACACTGTGGCGTCCACCACCTTCACCGGCATCTTTTTTTTTTTTTTGGGACGAGGGCGAAGATAAATTATGAATATGATGACGAAAATCACACCCACCCACCACTTCGATTTTATTGAGGTTCGGCTTTTATTTTATTCCCAAAAATGCCCCTTTCTCTAATTATTTATTTTGTTTTGGTCCAGGAATATAAATTTTTTTTAAAGCTATTTAGCACGTGAATATGAAAAAGAATAATAAGCATTAGAAAACTGTAATCACAAGATTAGCTCAAATTGGTTTTTCTATGTTTTGGAGTCTTTGTTATGTCCGTATCATCTTTTTCACATTTTAGGCCTTGTTTAGCAAAAAAACTCTGTTTAAACTATATTGTTCTTTTTTTTATCATGTTTTTTGTCTTTTTTCTCAAAAAGTTGTTTGTCTTTTTTGAAAATTTAAAAAAATTCAAAAAAATTTACTATTTAAACTTACAAATCTTAACTCAAACTTACACACCAAATACCCCCTTATTATTCTCAAAGAAAAGCGGTCGAAAAATTTTAATTAACTTTTATAAATAGAAAATTTTGAATTAATATTGTTCTAACAACAAAATTTGAGTTAATATTGATTTGATTTGAAAAACATATTTTATGTTTTTAATTAACAACTTATATACGAGTCAAGTGTTAATTTTCATATAAAATTCAACATTACTATGAATGAAGGGTAAATTATAATATATTATAAATTTAGGTCGTAAATTATAAAAAATAAAGTGCAAACTTGAGGACACAGGTGTAATTTAACTTTGGAAAAAAATATTCACAATTTGATAGTTTCTTTGTTTGTTTGTTTGTTTTTTTTTTTTTTAAATTTATGGCCACATAAAAAGAGACATAAATAAAAAGACATATGAGGCAATTATGTTTGGATGTCAATCTCAAGTAAATTAACCTTTTGTTTTTGACTTTTTTATATATATTCTTTAAATTAAAAAGGTTATTACCTATATTTTTTGGCAACTTTTATTTCATTATATTTTTATTTTCTAGCATGTAAATTTGGTAGAAAGGATATTGGCTTCATATCATCAACTTATTTTTTATCTTTTTTTTTTTTTTTTTGGTAGCAAAGTATTCACATCTCATTAACTTAGGATTGTAAAAATTTGGTCAAACCACAATTTTTTAACTCATACACCAAATTGTCAAACCAACAAGTATTTGATAATATATTCTCCTTGGCCTTTTCACTTATGCCCTCCCTCCCTAAATCCTAAGAATCTTACCTATTTTTCCGCAAAACTAGTAGACTTGTCTAAAACAAACAAACAAATAGTCTAAACAATGATCAAATAGTGAAAATGAAACATGGAAGACTAGCCACAATCAGGCCATCAATCTTTTCATCACCCATTAACCAAAAAACAGACCAAACTTTCCCTGCAATACATGACTATATTTCTCACCCAACTGCTGAAACTTTCTCCTCTTCTTTACAGCACTTCATTAACTCCGATAACCCTTCCCATGGCCAAAAGATCCACACCCATGTTCTCAAATCTGGGTTTAAACCCAATACCAATATCTCCATCAAACTCCTTATATTGCACCTTAAATGCGGCTCTTTGAGCTACGCGCGTCAGGTGTTTGATGAATTGCCTCAGAGAACACTCTCCGCTTATAATTACCTTATAGGCGGGTATCTCAAACATGGGCATGTCGGGGAATCACTTGGTCTGGTTCGTAGGCTGGTTTTTTCCGGGGAAAAGCCTGACGGGTACACCTTCTCGATGATATTGAAAGCGTCTACATGTGCTGGTTGTGTTCGGTTGCCGTGTAGTTTAGGCAGAGTTGTGCATGCGCAGATAATGAAATCAGATGTTGGGACGGATGATGTGCTTTATACGGCACTTGTGGACTCTTATGTTAAGAATGGGAGGGTTGGTTATGCGAGAAGAGTGTTCGATATGATGTTAGAAAGAAGTGTCGTGTGTTCCACTTCGATGATTACGGGCTACATGAACCAATGCTCCTTTGAGGATGCGGAGGAAATATTTAGGAAGACGGTTGAGAAAGATATAGTGGCATTCAACGCAATGATTGAAGGTTATAGCAAATCGGTCGAACATGCTTCGAAATCACTTGACATTTACATTGACATGCAACGTTTGAATTTCTGGCCTAACATTTCCACATTTGCTAGTGTTATTGGGGCGTGTTCGGTGTTAACAGCGTTTGAAGTTGCTCAGCAGGTCCAAGGTCAACTCATGAAGACCCCATTGTTCACAGACATTAAGATCGGAAGTGCTCTAATAGACATGTACTCGAAATGCGGCAGAATTGAGGATGCACGTAAAATATTCGATGAAATGTCCGAAAAGAATGTGTTTTCATGGACTTCCATGATAGATGGTTATGGGAAGAATGGATATCCATATGAAGCACTAGAGCTCTTTAACATAATGCAAAAGAAATGCCACATTGTACCTAATTTTGTTACATTCCTTGGTGCTATTACTGCTTGTGCACATGCCGGACTGGTCAATAAGGGCATGGAGATCTTTGAAAGCATGGAGAGGGACTACTCCCTAAAACCGAGGATGGAGCATTATGCTTGTATCGTCGATCTTTTGGGGCGTGCAGGGCGTTTATCTCAAGCTTGGGAGTTTGTGAAGGCAATGCCCGAGAAGCCTAATTCGGACGTGTGGGCTGCTCTTTTGAGCTCATGTAGACTGCATGGCAACTTAGATATGGCAAGTATAGTCGCCAATGAACTTTTTAAACTGAATTCCAAAGATAGGCCGGGGGCTTTTATGGCGCTGTCCAATACTTTGGCGGCTGCCGGGAAATGGGATAGAGTTAGTGAACTTAGGGATACAATGAAGGCAAGAGGGATATCTAAAGATACTGGAAGCAGTTGGGTTGCTGCTGATTAATGTAGTTGGTAAGATTATTCATTCATTTATTTATTTTTGGTTTTGCAGTAGAAATTTGTATAGCGTCATAATTTTTTTTTTTTTTTTTGAGGTGAAATGATTTAATTCTTTTGCTTTCTATGTTCAACATTATTTACACAATAATCCCCTTGTTTTTGGCTCTGAAATAACTGTTTTTAAGTTTCTATACTCGTTTATTCTGCAAATATGCAAATGAATGCGTGTCCATCTTTCTGCAGAATACATTATACATACATATATATATGTGTGTGTGTGTGTGTGTGTACATATTTTACATCCTCTTATTGCTGCAGATGCAACAAAGGTATGAAATTGGACTGTCATTGAAAGGCATTGAAAGATGACCCTGGATTTCATTGTTGACTTTGTAGTAAAGGTGATATTTTCTTCTGTGTAAACACTGGGCGTGTTGCTTCATAAGAAAAGCTTGTAGACACCACAATCAATTTCTCATCTGGGTCACTTTTAGATGCAAAATGTCCCACATAAAAATATTATAATAAGATGAGTAGGGTGTTTATACTAGTCCTTAGATCCGCTCTCTTGTAAGTCGGTTTTGTAAGAGTGAGTTCTATCTAGTGAGCTCCTGACAATAATCTTGATGGTCTAGCCATATGACTCGGATGGCTAAAATTGGGAATTGAAATATGGAATGAACAATCTTGAGCTTTTTTTTTTTTTTTTTTTTCAAAACCTTTCGATGGAAATAGAGGTCACAAACTTGTTTTGGCCTAACTAGAAAACCATTGTCATCACCTCTAAATACAACAAATTCTTTGGAAATAAAAATTGCAATTAATTAGGAACGCCATTGGATTTCAATTAAAAAGCCATGAAATTTCAACTTGGTTTTTTACTTTTAAACACTTGGACCAATTATATATAGGTGACAATTTTATAGTAAATTCAACCCATTTTTCTCTACTTAATAATTAGTGACCACGTTGAGATAAATTATTCAAGGTACGTCCTACTATAAATTAGCTAGGATGATTAGTTTGTTGAATCATATTTACATTATAAATAATTTGTAACAATCTCCTTGTGCATATATAGGTGATAAATATACAAAAACACACTTTTGTTAATATAATTTATTAGATAATTAATGTTTTAAATGAGTGTTTCCATAATATTAATTCATAATATTTTACTTTGGAAATATTTATTATTTTATTTATTTTATTTTCCTTTCCCCTTCCTCTTTTTCCTTTCTTTTCCTTTTTCTCTCATTTCTTCCTTAGGTATAGCCACTGCTGTGGCTCAATCCCTGCGCGCACCATTCCAGCCCAGACCTCAGCCAAGCCCGTGCGCAGCCCAGCTGTCAGCCTCAGCTATTCGCTCCATGTGCGCCAGTTCAGGCCCGTGACTCCAGCTGCCAGCCCAGGCTCGTGATTCCAGCTCCAGACCATTCCAAGCCCGTGAAAATCTCGAGCTTAATCCTTAGCCAAGCCCGCGTGACTTCCGGGCCGTGTCCTCAGCCAAGCCCGCGTAGATCTGGTGCCAGCTCCAGTCCAGGCCATCCAGTTTCTCCGGCTGGTTTACCGCGAGTCTCCACCTGACTTACAAGCCTGATAGCATGATTTTTGGGCCGAGATTCTCTCTTCTGATGCTGGACATGGAAGCCTAAAAAAGGAGGGTTGTGCAGCAAATATAAAACGTTTTTGACCAATTTTGGTGGAGAGGAGAGCCAAAACATATTCATATTTTTATCTTTTCTTCTTCTATTTTTATTGAGAGTTTTTTGAGAGAATGTTGAGCATGTTAGGCTAATTTCTCTTGGTGAAATTAGAGATGAACTCATGTGTTGAATATTCCAATTGGGGCTTTGTTTGTTTGGTTTTATAATACATATATATTTAAGTGAATTATTTTTCTCCATTTTCTAATCTTCTTTGAATGCAAAATATTATGTGTTAAGTTTTTATATAGATTCAGTCATATTTTTTCTATGTAAATTTTGTCATGTACTGTTTTGTTACTATAATTATTTTATAAGTTGATCTTTTACTGCAATATTATCAATTTGATATATTGTCGATTTTAGATAATTTATAATATTAATCTTTTTGGTCTTAACGTGAGAAGTTTAATTTATTTGAATACATTTGTTGAATTTTTATGGATCAAAACTAAAATTAGAAAACAATACACGTGAGAGATTCTTGATGCTTTACCACCTTTTGATTATTGAATTTACTTCATTTTAAATTACGTTGTCTTTAAATTTATTTCAAAATCACAAAAATACTTCTTCATTTTTTTTATTTAAGTACTAATTCCTCTAACGCTTTTGTTCCACTAATCTTTTCTTGTTTATTTTTAGCACCTTCTTGGGGGATCTACCGTCCTAATTGTGCTACAATCGACCGCTTGTTTTTGTACACGTTTGGGTGTAATCAATACGTATACCTATACATACTTACATACACACACACATATATATATATATATATATATATATATATATATATATCCAAGAGGGAGCGAAATGGGAACAAAGATATTGCATATTCTAGTAATTGTAGCAGTCACCATATATCTTGATGTAGGTGATGTAAGTGCCATAGAAGGAACTGCCACATTTTATAATCCGCTAGAAACTGGTAAGTTCATTCACATATGTGTATATATGTATACTTTTAGTATATATATTCGATGTGAATATGTTTATATGATTGTAATTTACACTGATGTATCAATCATTGATAGATGTAATGTTTTAATCTTAATTGAGATGACAATCTTATAATTCTATAGATAAATTGACAAATATGTTACTCTCAATTGGTCTAGCGATTATAAATCATCTTTTTTGTTTTCTTTATGTTTATTAAACTTTACTTTCATCATCAAACCTTTGATTTTGTTTTTTGGTTATTGACCAAAGATTTGATTTTTATAGGCCTAGCTTGTAAAGAACGTAAAGGTTTTGTTATTGCTGCTGAAGTAACGCCCTATGGGACACTGGAAAAGCTTGCGGAAGAATATACGCCGTCAGATGCATCGGCGATCATCCGCATCCTTGCCGGGATGTTGGTCCATATACTGCTCTTCTTGTGGAAATAGCTGATTATAGCCCACACTGTAGGGCAACCATGTGTCTGAAGAAGCTTTCTTGTTTCTTACTAATAGTACTACATATCAAGAGATGATCAAGATCGACTATTCTGCATATTCAGAGCCGTGCATACGAATATTGCAGCTCATGCACGAAGATGAATTTGTGATTTATGTTTTTCTTTCTCTTCGTTTTGTAATGTTTGAATGATAATGAGATAAGTGGGTTATTTCTTAAATAAAAAGAGAAGATAACTGATATCAAAGCTAACTTCGTCCCAAGACCAGATTAACGACCCTCTAGTAAGCAAATCCGGCACCAAATCCCTAATTACTTAAATTTGCTTCTAAATATAAAAATAGAGAAGTAATACAAGCATGAATTCAGTCAAGGCAGCAGATATTCTCAAAAGAATATTGAAACGAAACAAAAAGGGCAAAAATAAATAAATAAATAAATAAAATTCAAATCGGAAAAAATGGATCTGCTCGCATATAAAAGAAAGAGAAGTCATGTTAAAACCCTTAACCATAGAAAATTCCTCAGAATTAAAATCTGAAAAAGTGAAAAAGAGTGCATGATTCAAACCGGTCTTCAGTACAATCATCTCTCGGGTAGAGAAATAAATCTGATGTGATGGTAACATTGATTTGTCCGTAGACAATGTTACTTTTTCCAAAACTGCTTTTTTTTTTTTTTTTTTTTTTCCTTCTTTTAAAAAAAAAAGAAATTTGTATGTATGCAAAATTAGAGACCTTTTGTTCTTTGTGATGTTTCCAGTTTTTCGAAACTCTGGACGTGCCGAAATGCCAAGCGTTTTAATATAACAGAACTTTATTCACATACGTTTGGCTGCTATTAGGGAGAAAAATTCTATGAAAAAGGTTTAGATTATGATCTTAAGAATTGAACAAAGTTTCTAATGAAAGACTCGTTTAGTAGTGCTATTGTTTTTTATCAGTAGAAAAAAAAAAAAAAAGATTATGAACTAAAACTTTTAGTAAGTGCTTCTGTTTCTGAATAAAATTTGTTCATCATTAATGGGTGGTGGGTGAGAAAAGGTTTGTACTTTAGAACTTTGATTTCTCGTTTCATAATCCCTTTTATAGTCTTTTTTTTTTCTTTTTTAATATTATGTTTTTGAAAGAGTTTAATAAGTCAAAATGATTTTTTAATTTTCTTTAAAAGCAACGAAAATAATATAATGAAGTTAATAAATGTCTTATTAAAGCTTTATTTTAAATTTCAAAAGAGCTTGTATATGAAATCACGTTTTGTGATTTTAAATGAAAGGACTTTTGAGATATCATTCAAATAGTTCCAAAAGCAATGTTTGGACCTAATAATAAGTCAAAAGTAGCTCTTAAAAACCTCCATCAAACACATATTTGATTACTAGCAATTCAAATCAAAACCATGATTACTAGATCGGCCTAAATAGAATATATTATTTTTTAAATTTTCTTCGGCAACGAAAGGGTAAACAAGCTCGAGATTAATTGGCTCCAGATTACTGCTCCACATTAATTTACAGGGATTTGTTGGGTCTCCCGGGTTATGGATTCTATACTTAGCCGACTTCGATAAGTAAATATGTAATATTTTTTCGTTCTGGTCCTTTTCTTATTGACTATATAAGGTTTTTTAACGAAGCATATTTCGAGACTACTTCCAAAAAAAGAGTTACCACTCAATTCTATTGAACCATGCTTTCCGCCTTTTCTTTGGGGATGCTTTACGCTGATTTAGCCTAGTTTAGTTTCTTTTAGTTGTTTTGAGCCACTTTATATTTTTGTTTTTTATTAATAAATTTTAGTAGAATAGGAAAGGGAGAAGATGATAAAAGAACATTGATAGCCGGGATGTCTTGATGCATCTATTAATTTTTATTTCCACAGTTCATTAAAAGAGGTAAACAAAAGTAAGTAAAGATAAAATTAAAATATTCTATTATGTTTTATTTCTTATAGTAAAAGTAATATAATCAATATGGATCCGTACTAGATATTATCATCTTTCCTTCTCATCATTTCTGTAAAAAAGGGATCCATATTCTTTTTACAACAACATTTTACTCATGCATAAAATACAAGAGCATAGTGGTCTATATGCAAGTACACAAATTCAGAAATCCAATTAAATCTCATGCCAAATTTGCTAAACTATGTTTTCTTTTAAAAAAAAAAAACAGAGATACCACCATCTATAATTGTTCCCTCTCACCGTTTATATAATATGTATATATATATATATGTATATGCATATGTATATGTAAATATATGTTTTTCTTTTCTTCACATAAATGGCATCATTCCCGGAGGCCCGGGATGGATAACATTTTTAACACTGACTATACCAACAACACCATAACAACTCTTAATTATTATGGGATTTTCCACCAACATGCCTGGCCAAAATCTCATCATAATACGTTCAAAAAATGGTTCACTTTTTGACAACACAGCTTTAATGGGTTTAGGCAATTTGAGGTGTTGAAGAACTTTTGCGACGACGCGTTTCCTCAACGGCAACGGACGATTTATGACACAGATTTCCTTTGATGGTCCCGGTTCGCAGATTTCAGTTTTATCAAAGGGAAAGAGAAAGGGTGAGGAAACAAGCTGTGGAATATTGTTTTGTGATGAAATTGCCTCAGAGGGAAATGGAGAAGGGGAGGGAGATGACTTGGCATTAGCTTAGACATGAAATAGTAATACAAATATTTGAATGATATTAAAGAACAAACATTTGACATTCCTAGAAATCTCCCCATGATATCACTTAAATTCTCTCAACAAATTTTTCTTTGGCTTAAGTTTCAACTTTACTAGGCTCAACCATTTTTATAGGGATTCTGGCAACACAAACAATAATAAAGGTTCAAAAAAAAAAAAAAAAAGGAGAGTATATTTAATGGGGTTTAATTTGTCGTTTCACAATGTGGAATTTAATTAAACCCAAAAGCTATTTCTTAAAAATTACCGTGGCTAAGCTATATTTACGGTGGCAAAGTCAATGACTCTCCGCTGGTATCATGAGTTCTTTTCAACTCTTTATTTTTCGTCACTTGGGTGTTACAGGTACTATATATCAAGTTTCAAATGGTTTTTTTAGTGAAGATTTTGTTTTTAATTTTTATTTTTAGGAAAAGTAATTTTTCTACTAATCTGAAAAGGTTTATTTCATTATGAAGATAATGTTAATTATGTTTTAGAGTTATTTAAGACGTACTCGTAATTTATAGTTTTCTTATTTACTCTCCTAAGAGTTATCCGAGAGTCGTGAAAGAGCAATTTGAAAATGGAAAAACTACACAATATTATTACTCCCTTAAATTATAGGGATTTAATTTATTTCAATTAGATCTCTAGGAAGATTCTAAATTGAACAACCCTTGAGAATTTTGCAAAAACGCAAAAGTAATCCTTCCTTTGTTGGCCCCCCCAAGATGTCTACTTTAGATGAAAGAAAGGGCAAATGGTGTCAGAAGTTGAATTTTTCACACAATGTCATTATGGGTTCCCTTTCCCTCTTGAATTACCTTTCGTGATTTTTTTTTTTAATTTTGAATTTTTTTTAATACACAATTAGTTTTTGTGATTGAATTATACTAAAATTCATTTATCATGATATCAAGGCTATAATTTTGAAGGTGGTGATCATGAGATTTGGATACCAACTCACCAATCTATTTACATGACATGTTACGTGTGAGAGAGAGTTTTATGAGTTGAATTTATCTTACATCGTTAAATATTAATCTGTTATGATGTCCATATATAATTTTTTAGAATGGGTTTTAATCAAATCCTTTTACCATATGAAATGAGACCAATAATTTATTTTTGAAGAAAATAATAATGATTTAACAACTTGCATGCATAACAAAAGTTAAAAATTTCATCATGCATAAAAAAGTTAAAAATTGATTCTTCATCTCCACTCAAGTTAAATTGTACTTTTTTTATCATATTTTTTTTTATCTTTTCTGAAAAAATTGGTTGACTTTTCTAAAAAGTCAATAAAAATTACTATTTAAATTTAAAATTTTCAATTCAATTTAAACTTAATTTATACACCAAACATGCTATGTTAACAAAAACCAAAAAAATATGTAAAAGATTATTTGCTGCGGGCACTTTTTGACCAATTAATCTCTTTTGAAGTTGAAGTAGGTTTCATGATTACAGTTGGCTCCAACTCACTAGGTTTCATGATTATTCTCACTACTCAATTTGATCGTTTCCAAAAGTGGAGGCGCACAAGTGGTATATTAAAATAAGTTTGTTACAAATCCGGCAATGGTATTAAAATTCAAGGTGCTTATAAAGAATGGTTTTATTAACAATAGTTGTATTATTATTATTCTATTAACTAGTCTGATGATATTTTAAAGTTTAGATGAAACGGATGTTATAAATTGAAGTTTATAGTCATTTTGGGACAAGACACAAAATTTGAGAGGCAAACATATAATTTATCCAAAAAAATAATACATGCAAATACAGTTTTACCCTTACTCATCCGTTTCTACATCGTTATCCCCAAACCAGGTTTTTTGGAGGAAAAAAAGAGAGAGGAAGTAATATCTCCAATAATAATAAACACGTTGAAAATGAGTTTATCAAAGAATTGATGACAATCCAAAAGGAAATATTTTGTAATTTTAAAAATTCAAAATTAATCATTATATTTGAATTTAAAGACCTATCAATATAAAAAGACAATTCATATAAGACAACAATTATGGTACTAAAAAGTTGGAATTAAAATTAGTGTATTAATTATTTTTTTAAACCTTATTAGTGCTAGAAAGATCAACTATAATCTCAAATTTTGAATACTAACTTACATGATAGTGAGTTGTCATATATTTATTTTAAATTTCATTGACGTGATAATTATTTAAAAATATACCAATAAAAAACAACTCATTTGACACATAGATTAGTACTAAAAAGTTAGGATTAGAGTTGGTGTAGTTAGTATTTTTTTTAAAACTTTATTAGTACTAGAAAGACCAACTCTAACTGTTGAATACTCAATTTTAATTGAATTTTTAGCAATTTGATTTATAATTGGAGTAGTAATGCGTCGCATGTAATAAATTTTTAAGACAAATATTTATAGACTACTACAAAATTAACATTAAAAAAAAATTCGTAACGAGAGTGTACAAAAAGAGGCCTATATTATTTTTCACATGGTGAATAATAATACTACATATTAAATAGCAGTACCAAGTGCTATAGATATGTGATTGGCATATACATAAAAGGTGCACCAAATTCCTACCCTAGAGCTCCTTCTTATTCTCCATATCCCTTAGTTTACACAGGTCATCTCCATGGCTGCCTCTTTAGTGTTCACTGTAAGAAGGCGCGAACCGGAACTGCTTGCACCGGTTAATCCCACACCGCGCGAGCTCAAACAACTTTCCGACATCGACGACCAAGGAAGTCTCCGGTTCCTAATACCGGTTGTACAATTTTACAAATACAATCCTTCCATGAAAGGAAGGGACCCCGTTAGAGTCATTAGAGAGGCACTTACAAGAACACTGGTGTTTTACTATCCTTTTGCCGGTAGGCTCCGGGAAGGACCTGCCGGAAAACTCTCCGTTGACTGTACTGGAGAAGGCGTCTTGTTCATCGAGGCTGACGCCGACGTGATGCTCGAGCAGTTTGGGGAGGATCTTCAACCTCCTTTCCCTTGCTTTGAGCAGCTTCTTTTTGATGTCCCTGGATCTGGAGGGATCATTGGTTCCCCATTGTTGCTTATTCAGGTAAGTATACCTAGGGCTTAAAACATGATTTTTATTACATTAAAACATGATTTTATTGCATTATAACATGATTCTGTTTATCAAATATTAAGTAGGGGTACCGTTTTAATTAAAAAAAAAAAAAGTATATTGAAATTAACGAGGCTACAACTGTAAAATTACATGAAATTAGACAAATTTAAATTTTTTTAAATGTGAGTGAGGGCTGGAAATTGTAGCTTTGCGAGCGTCTTAATTAATCTTATATTTATTTCTTCCAATCTTACAATCATGTTCCGATTTTCTATTACTAAAGAAACAAAGATTGCAACCTCGAAATCTTAGGTTGATTTGGCGGAACTAGATCTTTTGAGTGAAAAATTGAGTTTTGGAACTCCAAGTGAGGAAGGATTTAAATTGATCAAGACATTGTTTGTTTCTTTTTTATTTTTGTTTAATAAGATACGTAAAAAGGATAGATGATAAGGGTGTTTTAAAGATATGGATCTAATCAAGATATCTTGTTATATCTATATATGATTCTTGTCTCTATTATTTATTGTTTTTTTTTTAAATGTTGTTTTTATATTCTAGATCTTATATTAGTTAGGCTTTACCTACTTTCTTTTTTTTTTTCTTTTTTTTTTTTTAATAAAAGTAAATACATCATTTGTTCTATTATCACTATCTTTTTATTTTTTTCGGACATGAGTTTGTTAATTGCCAAACGATTACAAAATTTGGGGGCCAAAAAAATGACGTCAATACCTACTCATCCTTCACAAGTTGGCCATATATATGTATATATATATGGAGGGATAGATATCTTCTATTTCATGTCAAACATTAGATATTCGTTTAACTTCTGTTTCACAAGTTGGTTTTGTTTTTCATTTAATCCATTTTATTATAATTTTATTGAAAATAGATAAAAGAAATGGGATCGTATGATCACACTTAATTACTACCTCTTTTTTCATCTGCATGCTTTTAATAAAAACTTTATAAAAAATTACATTAAGTGATAAATAATTCAGAAAAAGGACAAAGTAGACTTTTTAAAGTTTGAGTGACAAAATAAGAAGTATCATATAGTTGAAGGGACATAAAGGTGAGATTGAAACTTCATATAAGACGAATGTTAAATGGGTGAATTAATCCTTAAGCTAGATGTCTTCATTATTATTATTATTATTATTATTATTTTCAAATGCAGATGTCTTCAGCAATGGTTTCCCAAATAATCTATATTTGTTCCTTTTAGTTTGGAAACGGAAAATAAATGAACTTCAAATCATACTTATTTACGGCATATTAATAGATTTAAAATTTTAGTTTATAGAGAAGGATTGGCAAAGAAATAACTAGAAAGTATTTTGAAATTTTTTTAATAATACTGCTCATATGTGCTCTATCATCTTGTTACAAGTTGATTACTTATATTTAAGTGATCATACTAACTTTATAATAACGATACTAGTCATGATTTTTTGCTGGAACAATTCTAATTAATTAGTATAGTTGACAGGTAATGAAGCCTACTAATCATATTTTTCAAATTTTTAATTATGTTATGAATTGTAACTCATTGTGAACTTGGCGCAGGTGACTCGTCTCAAGTGCGGCGGATTCGTCTTCGCTCTCCGCCTTAACCACACCATGTGTGATGCAACCGGGCTTGTCCAATTCATGACGGCCGTCACCGATATGGCTCACGGCGCTTGTGCCCCCTCTATCCCACCCGTGTGGCAAAGGGAGCTCCTCAATGCCCGAAACCCTCCGCGCATAACAAGCATCCACAATGAGTTCGAGTTTAGTACTGATGAAGCCGCCGCCAAGGTTAACACTAGCTCATTTGTCATCGCACTCCCCCCTGAAGAGATGGCCCACTGCTCCTTCTTCTTCGGGACCGCAGAGATCTCCGCAGTGCGGAAAATGGTTCCACTTCACGAACAAGGTTGTTCCGCCTTTGATCTACTCGCTGCCTGCTTGTGGCGCTGCCGCACCATTGCATTAAAGATGAACTCATCAAACGAGGTCCATTTGGTGGTGAACGTCAGTGCACGGTCCAAGTTAAACCCTCCGTTGCCCACCGGTTACTATGGGAATGTGTTTGCATTCACCACCGCACGCTCCACTGCTGGTGAGCTTTGTGGTAACCCACTAGGATACACAGTCGGGTTGGTGAAGAGAGCAAAGGCGAACGTGTCGGAGGAGTACCTGAGATCTTTGGCAGATCTCATGGTCATTAGGGGACGGCCTGGATTCCCCGTGGCTCGGTCTTATGTTGTGTCGGATGTGAGGTATGCCGGGTTTGGAGAGGTGGACTTTGGGTGGGGAAAGCCTGCCTATGGCGGGGTAGCGGGGGCTATCCCTAGTGAGGCAAGCTTTTTCATACAAATGAGGAACAATCTTAGAGGTGAGGAAGGGATTGTTGTGCCAGTTTGCTTACCAACCAGCGCTATGGAAAGATTTTCCAAGGAATTGGAGAGTTTGATGAATTTGAAAGACACAAGTAATGTCCAACAGTACAAATCTACTATCAAGTCTTCGCTCTAAAATATAATAAAAATTTATATATATATTTCTATACATATATACATTGTTTTATTCTTCCTACTCAGAAGGTTAAGAAATAAACTGTTTTGCACAATATGTACACTGTTGCATTTTAATTCGGATAAAATAAATAATCAATATCAAGAAAATTGTGGAAATAACCACTCAAATAAGCATTTTTTTAATGTTTTTTTTGCCCTCTTAATTGAATTTTTAACACCCTATACTTATCTAATTGTAGCAAAAAAATTGAGGATATTTAAACTGGGACAATGTGATAATGAGAAATCCTTTTTAGCGGCAATACAACAAACAATAATATTTATTTTCAGGCCTAATTACGAATTTGTATTCAGTTATCTAGATTTATTCTAGTTATATTTGAGAACCACCGTTCAAGAACAATTTAAGGCCTTTGTTGTTGAAAATTAAAATTGATTTTTAGGCTAATTATTTCGAATTGGGACTTTTGAGTATTAGGTCGTCCAAATAAGAGCCCACTTGAAAGATGGCACAAGAATCGGGTGGTCCTTATATAGCCAAGTAGTTAGGTTTTTGGTCAATAAAATGAATAAACATGGTTTGTTCAAGTGGTAAGTACAGGCCATATGAAATAAATGGCTAAGGTTTAGCCAAGCAGTCAAATATAGACTAAGTGACATGAATGACCAGGGTTTGACCAAGCGGTCACATTTAGGTTAAGTAAACTAGTTGGCCACGATTCATCTTTGATAACTATCAACAGGGGTGAAATGTTTCATTTCATATGACGCAAAAATTTGATAAATATGACAAGTTCTCACTTACATCAAATTCTTCTAGTTTGCTCTCTTCCTCCTATATATTTTAGAAATATTCTTGCCTTCTTCCTCCAACAAAGTGGTATCAGAGCTACAAGATCTCTTTTAGAGAAATGGTGAGCATCGGTATGGTTTCCTTCTAGGTCCTATCACTCAACAGGAGCAACTATGACATTTGGGCCATCAAGATGAAAGCACTCCATGGAGGACAAGATGTGTGGAAGAGAAAGGGTACAACAAGTCATGAGATGATTCTAGTCTACACCAAACCCAAATGGAGATGAGTTTGAAGCATTGCATATGAAAGACGCCAAAGTTATCTCCGTTATATTTCTAGAATCTTAGTGTTTAACGGTGAAAAGATAGATGATCTGATTGAGAGTAGTAAAACAAAATTTCTTCGATTTTCAGATCCAAAGTTTGATCACCTATCATTGAATAAATCAAATATTTGAAAGTCATGACGATCAAGGAGCTGTTGGAATCTTTAAAAGCCTACAAGGGAAAAGAAAAAGAAGAATCAAGATATCGAGGAACAACTCCTCATGACGGAAGCACATCAAAGAAGAAAATGTAAACAATGGTAGAAGCCAACAAGAAAGAGGTTGTGGCTGAGGACGAGGTCGCAGACGTAGACGAGGTAGGAATTGCAACAACAACAACTACGGCAACAGTTTTGGAAGAGGGAGAAGCTCAACAAGAGGTTGTGAAATAGAGGACTCAAATTCGATATATGACAAATCTCAAGTTAAACACTTTAATTGTCATAAGTTTGTGCACTATGCTATAGAATGTAGAGTACCCATCAATAAAGTTTGATAAGAAAGTCAATCATGTGGAGGAGAATAAAGAAGAAAAAGCAACATTTTGCCTGAACGTGAAAAATGGAACTCATCAATTAATTCAAATGTCTACTATTTGCCTGAACATGAAAAGCAACATTTTGAGTTTGGATCCACTCTTAGACAAAGGCTATGATAGTCATATGAAGGATTATAGTCTTTTATAAGAGTTGAAGAAGGAAACTTAATCACCATTCTCATTCAAAAATAAGAATTACATTTATGTGTATACATACACAAATTATATATATTATAGATGAAGACATGTAAATCAAATTATATTTCCATAAGTCCAATACATGGCAAGACCGATTTACATATATATATATATATATATATATATATATATATACCAAGCTACTTCACCATGCTTATAGGTAGCTTGCCACAACTGGCTATGTACATTTAGAGAATCATTTTGTATGATAACCTTGATTGACCAAATTATCACAACCAAATTTCTAACAGTTTTCTTTGTTTTTTTCAAAACGAAATTTCAAAGTGTCTCAAGGCTTGTTATAAAGATGAATCCTGGCTCTAGCATCTCAACTTAATTTGGAGATGGACATAATTACCTTAGTCATCCTGACCAACTATGTGAATTTCTTTTCAGTGTCTATCTACTTAGCACGGAACTTCTAGGGCACTAAAAGATTTTGACATATATGTTAATAGACAACTACTTGTAAGTAAAAAGAAAAAAGAAAAAAAAACCCAAACAAAAGGGGAAAAAAAAAAAACTAAAGAAACTATAGCTAGGGCAAAAAGAAAAAAGAGACCAAATCCTCATTATCCAATCAATATAGTCATAAAAACAAATTAGCAACCGTTAAGTTAACCTAGCAAGCAATTAATATTGAAAATAAAACAATTACGAAAAGAGAACATAGTGGTAAATTACTAGAAGTTGAAAAAAAAAAAAAAAAAATTCCCTGCCCGAGTTGAAACAAAATGCATTGGTAATTAGACAGTAGTAAATTGTTTAACTTAAATGTAAGCAAGGTTATTGTAAATATGAGCAAGGATGTTAATGTAAATTGAAACTAGAGAATTACAAGACTAAGCAAGAAATATCCTTTTTCACAAAGCACTAAGTACATTACCTAACAAATACATATTTTATACCTAATAAATAAATTATTTACGTGTAGTAAAAAAACGCATTTATTCGTAAATGTGTTTAATTTACTAATTTCGTAAATATTATGTTTTTAGCCTTTAAAAAAATATTTTTAGAATCTCATTCTCTTAAAAAAAAAATTCTATCAATTAGCTAATGGTATGTTTGGATTGCAGAAGTGAATCTAGTTTTACATATCTATTTTTATCTTTTTTTTAAATTAACAAAATTAAAACTAACATTTAAAAAATCAACCAACTTCAATTTAAAATTTTTCATTTCAAATATTTTGAATGGATGCTGAAAAAATTATTTACTGCAGGCCTCTTTTTGACCAATTTGATGATCAATTCCAAAAATGGAGTCATCATGCATGTGGCCCACAGGTTGTATATAAAAATTTGTTCATCTTTCAATAACTTTTTTTTTTTTTTTGGGATATGAAACTAAATTCAACTTGCAGTTTCGAAATTATCTCCATCTTTATATACTAGCAACAGAGCAGCCGTCTAACAGTCTAATACACTACGTAATTAATATAAAAATAAAAAGGTAAAAAGGGGAAATTTATATATATATATATATATATATAATTAGAAGGGAAAGTAGCTAACTTGCAATTTAGTAAGCAACTTATGTTGAAACCAAAACAATGCACTAAAAGAAAAATACATAATCCTAAGTTATTAGAACGGGTAGGGGAAATTTTTTTTTACCTGTTCGAATTCAAGTAAATGCATCCATAATTGAACAGTAGTAATTTAAGATATTTAATTAAAGCAAGGGAATTATTGTAAACAAAAGCAAGGATATTTATGTAAATTAAAATGAGAGAATCACAAGCCTGAGCAAAAAATATCCTTTTTCAGAAAGCAATAATAAATGTCCAATTCATTGCAATTAAATGTTCTATATCGAACAAAGCAACGACAACTGTCGATACATGAATATTCAAATCACACCCATTAGACTAGTGGGTGCACGTGCCCCATTGAAAACGGTCTTATTTCTAGTTTACCCTAAATACTAGTCTTTTTCTCATATTTGCCCCTATTTAAAAAATATATTATCCAGTTCATCAGAATTTTTTTTTCTCGATAAATTTTATACTTATTATTATAAGAACCCCTAAGTAAAGGATCCTTGATCTATCACTGTCAGCGAGAGTAAAAAAAAACTTATCAAGATTTGACCGCTATATAAAGCCGCCATTAAAAGATATAGGTAATAAAATAATTATCAGAATCTAGTGATTATTATATATATATTTTAGTCTGTTCCCCACACGTCAAGTTTAAAATAAATAAATAAATACGTAATTAATTATCAAAGAAAAATAATAAACATTTAACTAGTTGCATTGTGAAGACTGGAACTTTAACTAAAAAATTAAGGACCCATTTGAGGGAGTTTTTAGAGATGTGTTTTGGTTTGTAAATCAGATATAGATCTGGAAATGTGCATTTAGAGGAAAAAAAAATATTTGGATTAAAAAAGTTTAAAATCTTAAGATATGTTCAAAAAATAACGATATAGATCTTTTTTAGTTTCTCTCGAAATTCTATATAATTTTTTAAAAACTAACCTCATTTGGACTTTAAATAACAAAATTATAAATGTTTAAGGTTTAAATTTTCTGTAGACATTTAAAGATATAAATAGTGAAAAATAGTTTTGAGTTGAAGAAAAAAGGAAAAATATATATTTAGAGATGTGTTTAGAGATATACCCCAAACGAAGTCTAAAAAATATTATCTAGTGGGCATCTTTTTTGACCAATATTCATGTCATTGAATGAGTTAGCTAGTACGTAGCTTTTACATTATTGTTATTATTAGGTTATGGTCAAGCACGTGACAAGTTGAGTAACCAAGCCCCCAAACAAATTGAACCTTATCTTCTCATAGATTATAAACATATCCCTTCATGTTAGCAGTGAAAGTTAAAATCTCTCCTATCTGATACATACTTACAAGAATACAATTTTTTTTTTTTAAAAAAAAAGAAATTTAATAATCTGATCACGAAGATGAATCTACCAATTGACGAGAGGAGAGCTGCGGCCCCTTCTGGAACATGGTGGTCCATTAATTTTTTTCTTTAAGAAATTATAAATTAATCTTTATTTTTCTCTTTTGGCCCCCTAATATTTTTAAGCGAAATCCCTCTTAGAGTTTTAGTGTTTGTTAGACTATTAATTTAATTCAAAATTTGGTTTAATTCAACCCTCACTAAATAAATTTTTTGACTTCGGTCGACCATGAATCTTAATGGATATATTTTTTTAAGATTGAACAGTAATGTTTAACTTTCCTTAAATTCAGTGAAGGAGCCAGGTTTTTTTTTGTAAGGGGGTCAAAAAAAAATTTTCGGTTAAGTCACTAGGCCCACTAATGTTTATGAATTTTTTATTTCTTAAAATCTAAATTGTTTGCCCAATAAAATATGAGTGGTTATATTTGCACCCATAATATTGGTAAATATCCTCACCTGATAAATGTTTCTTAATATAAACATAGTAAATCTATCATTTACAAATACTTTTATATAATAACACATTTAACTCTCTCATACGTCCACTTTTATTTTAATTAAAAATAAATGAACAAATCTAAATATATTTCATTCTCAAAAATAAAACATAAAGTATCTCTAAAAAAAAGGAAGGAAATAGTAAAAAAAAAAAAAAAACTCAAGTAATGTCTAATTCAAAAATCAAGTAATACCATACTGCATTTAAATCAATATATAAATATAGAATCATATAAACAAACATAGCAAGAAAAAATAAAGAATAATCATAAAAAAAAAACGCACAAAGAATCATTTTCAAATGCTATAAGAAAAGAAAAAAAAAAACACATAATACTCATGAATTAAAAAATTAAAAATACATATTGCAATAGTTGTTGGCTCTTCAAGAGATATTTTTTCTTTTATTTTTATTTCACTTGAATTCTCCATTGAAAATTTTCATGTAGTTATAAAAATTTCTAAAAGAAAAGAAACTGATGAAAAACAATTTTGAGTTTATAAAATGAACAATGTTTTAGAGTTTAGAACAATTTCTTAGGTTTTTTTTATTTTTTTAAATATTATTTTTATTTATGGTTAATGTGGTGTATGTTTTTTAATTATGTTATAAAAGAATATTTTCATTTATAGGTACATGGAGGTATGAGAATTCTTAATGGTTTTAAGATAATTTTGTTGTACGGTAAAAGTATATTAAAATTTTTATTGGCTTTGTGGGGATATTTATCAATATTATGGATGCAAATAAATTCTTCTCAAAATATAAAAGAACGATTGATTTAGGGGGGTCAACACTAATTTATACACTTACTTATTATATTAAAATTAAAAAAAAAAAAAAAAAAAAACCTAAGGGGGCCATGGCCCCCTCTGCTCCCCCTCCCTCCGTCAATGCTTAAATAAAAAGCAACGATATATCATTAATTTAATTAAGTTTTTTTTTTTGGTGAATAAGCACATAATTAATTTTAGTTTTAAGGAGAGAATCATCATATGAGCCTAAGCTATATATATATATATTGACAAAGTGAATACCAAGTGCTATAAATATAAATTATGACACTAAACAAACTACGCCATACCCCCAAATACCTGCCCTAGAATTCCTCAAGTCCCCATCCCATGGCGGCACCAGCTCAAGCCTCTTTTTCATGTGCATTTGGTGTACCAAGGAAAAACAACAAAACTAAATTAACAAATTGTGACTAAAAAAAGGAAAACAAAATATATGAAAACAACAAAAAAAATGAAGGTGACAGAAATCAATAAATATAATAAAACATCTCGATTATCTTCATCATTTATTCATCTTATATAAAATCAATAATAAAATATAATTAAGTTTGGTCAAAGAAAGAAAACCACACGCTTGAAAAAAGAGAAAAAGTTCACAAATTATCACTACACTACCATCCAGAGAAATACGGTGTCTTTCGAAAGTGAAAACTAAGTACTATGAATATACGTTATGACCCCAAAATCTATATTCCTCAAGTCCCCATTCCATAGTGTCGCATTTCATTTGCCATGGCTGCACCAGCCCTAGCCTCTTTAGTGTTCTCCGTAAGAAGGCGAGAACCCGAACTCATCGCACCAGCTAACCCTACCCCGCGCGAGCTTAAACAACTTTCGGACATCGATGACCAACCAGGTCTTCGGTTCCAAATCCCTTCAGTACTGTTTTATAGGCACAGTCCCTCCATGAATGGGAGGGACCCTGTGAGAGTCATTAGAGAGGCACTTGCAAAAACACTTGTGTTTTACTACCCTTTAGCTGGTAGGCTAAGGGAAGGACCAACCGGGAAACTCTCCGTCGATTGTACCGGAGAAGGTGTCTTGTTCATTGAGGCCGACGCCGACGTGACGCTGGAGCAGTTTGGGGAGGATCTTCAACCTCCATTCCCTTGCTTTGAGCAGCTTCTTTATGACGTCCCTGGATCTGGAGGAATCATTGATTGCCCATTGTTGCTTATTCAGGTACTTACATAGGGCTTCTATATTAACTATGTATTAATTAATTACGAGGTCTCAATTTATCTGGGATGTGCTAAGTTTCTCTTATTTTATTTTTCCGTTTCTATCAAAGAATAAGAAAACTTACATAGATAGACCAAACTAGTAGATTTCTTTAGAAAATATTTTGCATCTTTTCTGATTTATACCGGGATACTTTAGATCTGTTCTCTATGGCAGACATTTGTATGCTATCAATATTTAATTTAAACTCTCTGGACTAATAGAAAATACCCTAACAAAAAGAAAAGTTAAAAAATTAAGATTAAAAGACACAAAAACAATATGAAATGGTCTTTCTACATGTTTTCTTTTCTTCTCCTTTTTTTTTTGGGGGGGTTTTTTTAAAGTTTTTTTTTTCTAATTATTTTCTTCTAATTTTTTTCCTTTGAGGGTATTTTCGTCATTGTAAACATTGAATGTCGATTTTTTTTGGGTATGAATTGGATACAAACACTTAAAATATATCATGATATATATCTTTGATGAGGTTCACTATGAACTATATAGTTACTGTACAAAAATTTATGTGACATCTATTAAACACCATCATATTTGTTTTTGTATATTTATCTCTTCATTGCTTCTTTGTCCACGTTATAATTTGTTGACTCCGGAGGAATATTGTTAATATATTATATTTCAATCAATATGTAGAAATCTAGTTTGCAAATTGTGCAAATGGGAAGCAATTAGTACCCGAAATAAAATATATACCTACTGCAGAGACCAATAATATATATTGGTTTGGAAACTAGTTCGTATTCTTTGTTTCTATTTCTTTTCCTCTAATGAACATTTAATTAATCAAGTGATCGAGCAGTTTGAGATTATTACTTGTTCAAATGGATGTTCAACTAAAAATTCAATACCATAATGAAATTTAGATTTATATGTTTAGTAGATTTATTCTTTATTTGCAAAGCCAACAACAAAAATTGTTAACAAGGACATAAACAAAATTTAGACTATGTACATAATATCCATTTTGCTTTATTTACAAGTTTATTCTTTTTCAATCGTACTAAGTATATAACAAAATTGACAATAAAAAGTTAATGTAGGTACGTAATCTACTGATCAGTTATATAATTCTAATCATGTCCTTTGGTAACTTGGCAGGTGACTCGCCTCAAGTGTGGTGGCTTCATATTCGCTAACCGTCTCAACCACACGATGTGCGACGCAGTAGGTCTCATCCAATTCATTACGGCCGTTGCCGAAATAGCATGCAGCGCGTGCGCTCCCTCCGTTCCACCGGTGTGGCGAAGGGAGCTCCTCAACGCCCGAAACCCACCACGCATAACATGCACTCACCACGAGTTCGAGTTGAGTACCAATGAAGCAAACACCAAGGATATCACCAACCCAACCTTCACCACACTCTCCCTAGAAAATTTGGCGCACCGCTCTTTCTTCTTTGGGCCCGCGGAGGTCTCTGCCCTACAACGAATGGTCCCGGATCACCAGCAAGACGGGTATTCCACCTTTGACCTACTCACCGCCCGCTTGTGGCGCTGCCGCACCATCGCACTACAGCTAAACCCAGAGGCGGAGGTGCGTGTAGTTGTGAATGTGAACACTCGATCAAAGTTCAACCCTCCATTGCCCACGGGCTACTATGGGAATGCGTTTGCATTCACCACCGCACGCTCCACGGCCGGCAAACTTTGCAGTAACCCACTTGAATACGCATCAGGGTTGGTGAAGAGGGCCAAGGGGAATGTCACGGAGGAGTACATGAGGTCGCTGGCAGATCTCCTTGTCATCAAAGGAGGACGGCCGGGATTTCCCATGGATCGGATTTATGGCGTTTCGGATCTAAGGCATGCCGGGTTTGGAGGGGTGGACTTCGGGTGGGGTAAACCAGCTTATGGCGGCGTGGCGGGGTCAATCCCTAGCATGGTAAGCTTTCTCGTACCGTTCAAGAGTAATGTTAGAGGCGAGAAAGGGATTGTTGTGCCAGTTTGCTTACCAATCCATGCTATGGAAATATTTTCCAAGGAGTTGGAGAGTGTGCTGAATTTAAGTGACGTCAAAAGTGTCCAAAAGTACAACTCTACTATTAAGTCTGCGCTCTAGATATTGTCTAATTAAAGTTTAGTCTGTCACTTTTGATTGAAAATTGTGTTTGTAGTTGCTGTTATTTTTAGCATTATGTCCGTACCCAATAATTAATTCTTGATAATCGCGCCTTAAAAGCATAATTGATTAATCAATAATAATAAGTTTTGTTTGAAGAGATTCACATACATAACGTCTCGAAAACAATATCCCATATAGAAGACATCGTACCAATCATATATTTACGAGTCCCGCAATTGTTTTTGGGTTTATTTTTTTATTTTTTTATTTTTTTTAAGGCTGTTTTTTTGTTTCCTTTTACTATAATTTTTTTAAACAGCACTGAGTGAGGAGTTTCAGAGAGGATGCGTTTTTCAAACGGATTCCAACCAATTTGAGATCTTGAAAATCGTGATATCATTTTCTCTCTTACTTTATTAAATGTGTGTGTGTATATATATATTTATGAGTCATTTACTTCGCGATAAATTATGAGTCACTCTGAAGATAATGCTCTAGAGGTACCAAAGTGCAATGTCATCCTTCTAGATTTGAATCGCCTTCGTCAGGGATGAATCACATTTCATTGAGAAGAAATTCCAATCAAAATAAAGAGAGTAGAATGGACTAAATCTTATGTACCGGAAGACTGGCAAAACAAAACTTTTAATTTAGAGAAATATTAGAATGAACTTAAAACTTGTTCTATAGTTTTAAAATTTATATTTATTACTATTAGTACCCCAACTAAAAGATCCTTGATCTATTAATGTTAGAGAGAGAGAAAATTAATTTTTTGTTGAAGATGAAATTTTTAGATTGAAGTTGATTGATTTTTTAAAAATTAATAATAATTTTTATTAATTTAAAAAAAACGAAAACTGATATAAAAAATTTTGAGATAAAAATAATGTGCCAAACATACTTATATATTTCCACCACCAATTACATATATATATATATATATTTATATATAGTACTTATCTAGATTTGACCGTTATATAAAACCATCGTTGAGGAAAAATATAAATAATTACATAATTGATTATTTTATCATAATATGTAACATGTGAATCTTCACACTTTAAATTTAAAATAAATAAATAAATTAGTAATTAATGATCAAAGAAAAATAATAATTATTTAACGAGTTGCATTGAATGAAAAATAAGACAAAAAACTAAAAAGTTATCTATTGCAGGCATCCATTTTTTGACTAATTCAACTCGTTTGAGGAGTCAGTACCTGCTTTCATATCATCATCATCATCTTGGAGGCTGAATTAGCTTTCACATTTGGAACTGTTCATGCAGGTACAAGTTGAATTATATCAATTCGTTTTATTGAGATTCCATATCTCAATATATAAATATTTATATATATATATATATATATATATATATACTTCCCACGTGGCCGTATTTATAACAACCAAGTAATTGTCCTTCTTCCATGTGCTCTTTGTAGTAAGAAAAAACAACCAAGCAAAATAAATAAATAAATAAGAAACCGTTTGGCATCCCAGTTGAAACTGGGATTTTTGAGTTCAGTCCAAACTGAACCCGTTTGGAGCGTCAGTCTAAACAGAAGCTCCCATTAAACCGTTACACAGTAAACCCAACTTGGTTTACTGTGCACCCAGTTCCCTTTCATAACTCAGAAAGAGAGAGAGAGAGAGAGAACTGAACTCACAACCCCCTCTCTCTCCCACCCACATGATCCGACGCCCGCCTTCATCGTCACCGAGTTTCGCCCCCCCAGCATCTTTGCCGTCGCCGAGCTCAGTCCCAGTGCCAAACTCCGATCTAGCTGCCCCCTTGCGTCTTCGCCATCGACCCAGACCCTTTTTCCCCAAACGACGAGTCCCTCGACACCACCTAGGAGCTAGATCTGGTCTCCCCCCCCCCCCCAAACGACAGTCCCCCACCATATCCAGCCCTTCTTGCCCGACGACAATCTCCCCGCGACCCAAGCACTAGATCTGCAAATCTGGTTGTTGCGACGGTGAAGCGCGATCAAATCTCGACAGCAGAGATCTGCAAATGCGACCGAATCTCGAATCACAGTTTCTGTTCTCTATCTCCGTCGTCGGCGAGTCAAGATCCGGCGCAAGCTACGAAGATGCCGAGATGGCGACCAGCGGCTTTCTCACTCTCCAGCAACTGACGACTTGCAGAAATGGTGGTTTTTGTCGTTTTCTTTGGCTTTTTTTCGCGATATGTGGTTGGGGGGTTTTTTTTTTTTCTAGATTCTTCGTCGGGGGTGGAGGCTCCGTTGTTGGTTTGCTCCAGTGGCTTGCATGGGTGAGCGACGGGGAGACAGGGCGACGGGGGTGGGCCATGGGGCTGGGTATTGGTTAGCTTTTTGGCATTGTGTTGATTTGGGATTTTAGGGCTTTTTTGTAATTACATGTTTTTGTGTGGAAGTTTGTAAATTTAATTTTCACTAAAATTTGGGTAAATAATTAGATTTACAACAAAAAAAAAATTATTTTTATCTTGTAATTGAAAAAAAATCTTGAAGAGTATGCGGCAGATTGTGTGCCTGTAGGGGGAAATGTCGATGCTAATGCGGATTACGTGTTTGACGACGGGATCGATGGTACTGGCCCAAGTACAGGAACGCAGCAACATGACTCGAGGAGGGGTGCAATGAATCAGATGAGAGATATAATAGCTGATGATATGTGGGAAAGATATCAATAATCTCCATGGTATAAATCCACGTGAAAGGAAGCTCAGTTTTATTTAGTTGCGCCAGATTAAGATTGTAATTATTAATTTATTTTTATTAATTTTTACTAACCAATTATGTACCTTTAGTTGGTGTATTTTATGGCTATGCAAGAAATTTTACAAAAGCTTCTGATGTCTCAAGTTGATTGGTGTTATTAATTGAGCGTATTCTAATTTTTCCATTTTTCTTCACAAAAAACTACAATAGAATGTTAAATAAAAAAAAATTTGTTAAACTCATATTTTTAACATCCAAACAGGGTCCTTGTTTTTTTTTTTTTTTTTTTTTTTTTAACTTTTCAACGCAAACTTTTTTACCAAACACTCAACTCAAGTTAAACTTTTCAACTCAAACTTTTTACCAAACACTTAACTTTTAAACTCAACTTAACTTAACTCAAACTCAACTTAAAAATCTCAACTCAAACTCATTCACCAAACACCCCCTAAGTCTTAGCTAGGAAATTCAATCAGAACGGTCATAAAAGCAAATCAGCTACCATACCAACCTAGCAAGTAATTAAAACTAAGGTATATTGTTAGGTTGATCTATAAACTTTTAATTTTATACAATTTTAATTTTTAATTTTTTTACATGATTGAAATAACCATAAATTATTAAAAAATATTGTTATAGTAGTTGTTTCTGTTAATTTTTAGATGTAATTTGTTGGTTAACATCTATTCTTGATCAAGGTAATGACGCATTCCATTAAAAAAATTAACAGAAATATACTTTAATCATTTACGGGTATTCCAGTTATGAAAAAAGATCAGGGACTAAAGTTACACATGATTAAAATTTTAATTACTAAATGTGCAATTTACTGGTAAAATTAAAACTAAAACAATGATAAGAAGTGAAAAGTTCTTTATGATAATTAGGAAAGGAAAGTTTAAAAATGCCGTACGAGAGTTCAAATAATTAAAACGAATTTAATGTTGAACCTTTTATCTTCTCACGGATTATCCCTTCAGGTTACCAGTTCAATTAAAATCTCTCTGGATCTAATATATAAAACGATTATTATTAGATTTTTTTTTTTTTTTTGAAAGAGATTTACAATCTGAACAGATATTTTTATAAAGATTGAGCAGTGATATTTTACTTAAACAATAAACAACTATTTTAATTAATTTGAAGATGTAATCATGACATAATTAAGCAAGATATATCCTTAAATAACTTGACAATGTGAATACCAAGTGCTACAAATACATGTATTATGACACTAAATGAACAATTACATACGTACTCCAAATTCGTGCCCTAAAAGTCCTCAAATCTTCATCCCATTGTTTACAGAGTTCATTACCATGGCTGCACCAGCCCTAGCCTCTTTAGTTTTCACAGTGACAAGGCGCGAACCGGAACTCGTTGCACCAGCTAAGCCCACGCCACGCTAGCTCAAACAACTTTCCAACATCGACGACCAAAGAAGTCTCCGGTTCCAAATCCCGGTTGTACACTTTTACAAAAGAATCCTTCCGTGAAACGGAGGGACCAGGTTAGACTTATTATAGTGGCACTTGCAAGAGCACTTGTGTTTTACTATCCTTATTCCGGTAGACTAAGGGAAGGACCAGCTGGGAAACTCTCCGTTGATTGTACCGGAGAAGGCATCTTGTTCATTGAGGCTGACGCCGACGTGACGATTGACAGTTTAGGTAGGATCTTCAACCTCCTTTCCCTTACTTTGAGCAGTTTCTTTATGATATCCCTAGATATGGAGGGATCATTGAGTCTCCATTGTTGCTTATTCACGTATATATATATACACCTAGGGCTTATATATTCTATCCCATATATTACGTGTATAAATATATGTATGCACTTTGTCTTCTCTGGTGGGATCATTGTGTCCCCATTGTAGCTTATTCAGGTATGTACCTAGGGCTCAAATATTCTATCCCATATATTACGTGTATATATATATACACACACACACACACACACTTTGTCTTCTCTTATGTGTGTATATATTCTTAAATTTTTTACTTTTTTCTCCTTATTGTTAGTTTTTTTTTTTTTTTTATATCCTTAGTATTGTTAGTCTTTGTTAATCTCTTAATTATCATATATTTACTTCTCTCATCAGACGATTAATGTTTATTCACTTAGTTTAATTAATATTAATGTTTCATTACTTTTATTTTAAATTACTGTTTTTCCCCCCTAACGAAAGCAAAGGTCATGAACGTATATCTGGTTACCCCTCTAATTTTTCATGCAGATACTAGATACTATTTCATTTTGTTATCCGCACAATTTTGCCACCTAAATACAAACCTACATTGTTTTACTCTGTTTTTTGTTTTGTATTTTTTGTTTTGTATTGTTTTGTTTTGTTCTTTTTTTCTTTTTCTTTTTTTTTTATTTTTTGTTTTGTTTTGTTTTTTTTTTTCAGTTTTGTTTTGTTTTGTTTTGTTTTTTATTTTTGTCTATTGTAAAATAACTCTTTCCCCAATAACAAATTTTCAAACGTAAATTTTATAGTTTTTACACCTTTTGGTATTCCAAGAAAAGATTCCTACAACGTAATTGTATTTTTTTCCTCCTCCATTCACCCACCATTCAATCGCTGACCCACTTTACTCAATAATCTTTTTTTGTTTTGTTTTTTTTTTTTCTTTTCTTTTCTTTATTTTCTATTTTTATTTTTGTCTCCTACAATTTTTCATGATTTATGAGATGGAATCGCGGACGTGAACATATTTCTAATTATCCATGCGTGAAACTTTATTTGCTCTTATTTTGCATCAATACTCCATGAATATTTTACTATTTCTAGTTGAACTCTCAATTTTATTGTTTGACATGTAACAACTTAAATCTTACAATCTTTTGCAATTTGGTCCAATGGACAAACGAACGTCAATTAAAGAGTGACAGTTAAGGCATACGCAACTGTCAAAATTAAGATAAATAGGGTACAAATTGCAATTGAACGAAAAGTTTTGTGTGCCGCACTGGCACTACCTGCCTGCTGGTGGCCCGTTTGCAAAAGATTTTTTAATTCTTAATTAAGTGCAAGTTGATTAATTATTCAAGTCACACTAATGTTGTAATGACAACTTATTAATTATTCAAGTCACACTAATGTTGTAACAACAACAATATTATTAAAAGTTAATATAATAGGTCAAGAGGTCTAAAAATATTTTTTCATTGTGCTTTTGGACATGCGGTAGGTGACTTGTCTCAAGTGTGCCGGCTTCATATTTGCTTTCCGCCATAACCACACCGTATGCGATGCAACCGGGATCATCTTATTCATGATCGCCATTACCAAAATGGCATACGATGCTTGAGCCCCCTCCATCCCACTGGTGTGGCAAAGGCATCTCCTCGACGCCCGAAACCCTCCACGCATAACGTGCACTCACCACGAGTATGAGTTTAGCACCGATGAAGCAGTCCCAACCACGGCAGCTGCGGCATTCCCCCTAGAAAAGCTGGCACATCGCTCTTTGTTCTTTGGGCCTGCCGAAGTTTCTGCCGTTCGGAGAATGGTTCCATTCACCAACAAGACCGGTATTTCCTCCTTCCAACTACTCGCCGCCTTCGTGTGGCACTGCCGCACCATCGCACTGCGCCTAAACCCAGAGGAGGAGGTGCAAGTGGTGATGAATGTAAACACGCGATCCACGTTCAAGCCTCTGTTTCTGAGAGGATACTATGGGAATGCAATAGCTTTCGCCACCGCATGCTCAACAGCCGGCTAGCTTTGCAGTAACCCACTAGGTTACGCTATAGGGTTGGTGACGAGGGCGAAGGGGAATGTCACAGAGGAGTGCATGAGGTCGCTGGCGGATCTCATTGTCATCAAGGGGCGGCCGGGAATTCTCGTGGCTCGGTCTTATGTCGTGTCGGATCTAAGGCATGTCGGGTTTGGGGGGGGTGGACTTCGGGTGGGGTAAGCCGGCCTATAGTGGGGTGGCAGGGGCAATCCCCAGCGAAACAGGATGTTTTGTGAAGAGCAATATTAGAGGCGAAGAAGGGATTGTTGTGCCGGTTTGCTTACCTATCCTTGCTTTGGAAAGATTTTCTAAGGAATTAGAGAGTGTGTTTAATTTGAGTGACATCAAAACTGTCCAGGATCAGAAATCCACTATTTATAAGTCTGCACTCTAAATTGTTATTCGACTAGAGTCTGGTTTGACACGTCTTGGATATTGCACCCATCATTCTCATTCATGGTAAATGGGAGTTACGTTAACGTTATTGTTTGTATCGTCATCAATTTATATGTCAATGTTAATATTATATTTTTCATTAAAAAAAATTAGAAATGAAATTATCCTAATTTATGTATCAATATGAGTAATGATTTTTTTTTAACTTTTTGTACTCATCGTTATTATGATTTGAAATTCGTAATTACGTACTTTAAAAATAAAAAAAATGTATCAATGACTAGATAAAAATATCTAAGATATCACCAATAGAAATCAAATTTTAAATTTGACATTAATTATATCTAGTAGCAAATTTGCCACCAAATTTATTAAATGACAAATTTGACATAAAAATAACACTTTATTAAAGAACATCTAAAAAAACCAAAATATCAAAATTTATCATTGACATATCAACTTACTACTTTAATAGAGATGTTCTTTTACGTACTAAAGTGCAATATCCCATCTAAATTCGAATAATCAAGGCACTAATTAATATATCTCGTCGTCAACAAATTGTCAAATAGGACAAATCACAGTCAATTCATGAAAAATTCCAACCAAGACAGAGTTCAGAATGGCCTAAATTTATATATAGGAAGATTTGCCCAAGAAAAAGCTAGAAGAAAACATCGTATGTTTCGAATTTGAGATCGAAGATCTTGAATTCCTTTCATACTTGCTGTGTTAGTCCTAACTTGATTGGTAGATGTAGCAATGTTAATTAAAGTAGAAAAGCATAAAAACCTAGAGTTAAATTATATGTTTTTAAAAAAATTGAAAACTAATGATATCAAAAAGTCGCTCAATATTTGCCCATCCTAAAAGCCACCTTAGTTTTTAAGCGTTCCGAAAGTCACAATATCGTACATGAATATTGTCAATTTATAACTCTTAGATGAATGAAGAGACTTCTCTAAGTACATGCAAAAGTTACTAAAACAACTGATGAATGGACAATTAGAAAAAATAAAATATTTTTTTAAATCACAAAATCAAGAAAGAAATTTGATAATTACACATTTGTCGAGAAAAAAAAATGAAGATTGTGGTTTCAAAATTTTGAGATAATTGGATGAACTCCAATAATATATGAAAAGACATATAATCAATCTATTTGGAAAGGTATATATAAAAAGTTTGGGTTCGAAATAAAAAGGGGTTTTAAGATACTTAACTCTAATTTTAGGTTCATTTGCATTAGGTTTTTTAATTAAAAAAAAAATTTGTTTGATCTACCATTGAGGCTAGATTTTGAAATTCTCTCTCTCTCTTTTTTCTCTTCATTTTGTCCCTTATTTTTTTAAAAAATAAATGTTTGTGGAGGTTTTAGTTTATTCTCTCCATTTATTTAAAAAAAAAAAAAACCCTAAAAATGGACAATTAATCAATAGTTATACTCTAAATATTTGATTTTTGTTTCTATATGTAATCCATGATAGCCCACAATGGACAAGATAACTCGATGCTGACATAGTTGAGATGTAGTTTTTTCTTTTTTTCTCCCAAACACTTAACACTATTCCAATAGTTAACTTTTTTTTTTTTTTAGTGATTCAAGGAATATATATAGGTATATAAATATGTTATAGACACCAAATGTGAATATATATGGATATAGATATGTAATTGTAGAAATATGTATCTATACAAATAATAATAATAATAATAATAATAATAATAATAAAGGATCCAGATTAAAGAAAATTAATTAAATGCAATAAATTGAATCACAATAAATTGAATCATGTAAATTTTACTTTTTTTTGTTAATTACTCAAGTGTGATTTACATGATATATTTTCTACTAAACCTTTAATATCTTTTAACAAAAATGACTATTTTTGTGATAAGCATTAGACCTAGAAGGAAAATGGTAAGATGTGTTGCTTTACATTGCTTAGGAATGATATATGTGATGGTTCATAAGTAAAACGACCATCTCATAATTGTATGAGGCCTCTTGAGGGGCACCCAAGAGCAAAATCATGTAGGCACGAGGCTCAAAGCGGACAATATTATATCAAAGGGCGACATGAGTCATTACAATCTTTGTTATCTTTCTTTTATTTAATAAATCGAGTTGCGATTGCAAGTATAGCTTAACGGTAGCTCCACACTTGACTCCACCAAAAGGTGCCGAGTTCGAAACCCCCCACCCAAATTTCAAAAAAAAAAACAAAAACAAAAACAAAAACAAAAATTAAAAAAATAAGCCGAGTTAGAGACTTGATCTAGAATAGGTTAAATATTTTAGGTGCCAACTTAGTGGTAATACTTGGGCCCTTTTGAGGGGGCTTTTAGAGGCTGAGTTTTGGGAGTTGGGTTAGAAATATGTGTTTAGAGGAGGATTTTTGGAAATGAATTGTAACATAAAAAAATAGTGTAAAAATTTGAAACTGGTCGGGAAAAAAAATGCAAAATAGATATTGTTTTATTCATCTTTCATGTTGAGCATTTTGACACAAAATTTATCTCATTTAGATTTGAATTGAGAAAGTTATGAAGTTTTAAAGTTTTAGTACTTTTTCAAAAATAGAAGAGAGAGAAAGTGAGATGTATAATTGAGAGTTTTTGATCAAGCAATAAAATTCCATCCAGAAAAGTTCCTCCAAATGGGACTTTAATATTGTCCTGATATCAATTATTCATTCTCTTCATTAAAAAAAAAAAAAAGGAAAATTCTATCCACGTTATCATAATCAAAATAAATCATTAGCAAATTACTACCAAACGGTAATAACAACCTTTTGACAAAATAATAATAATAATAATAATAATAATAATAATAATAAAAGTACTTCTAGAATAATTTCAGGAAAACATATTAACTTGCAATTTTCACTAGAATAATGCATCACTCATTATTAAGACAATTTTTACACTAACACAATGTAATTTTGGTTAAGTAGACAATTCCAATATTGATAACTTGCAATATTGTAGTTAATACAAACAACAAACACAAAAACCGAACTTTTTTTCACGATGGCCTTTTTCGCAATACCCACCAAAGGAGTGACCACCCGAATAGCTAGTGATGCATCTCCTGTTACAACTAGAATCATGAACACATTTCCAATGCAACATTTTCACTAGTGATTCAGACTGTTATTCAGATAAGAAATAATGAGATAATTAATTAATACATAAAACTAATTTGTATTAATGTATAAAAGAAATAAAAACATTTGATCTATTTTTTTTTTAACATAACATTTAACTAACCTGAGTATTTGAAATGGAAAATGAAGAAGATCAAGATGAAGGATAAGAAATATGTTGATTTCCACTTGGACATTTTAATCTGTATGCATGCTAAATATGTTGGAATAGCAACGCTTTTTATACTATTAATTGCTATATTTTGATTCAATATATATTTCCTTCTAGGTTAACATATATATAACAAGATATAAATAAATAAAATTTAAGGTGAACCAAGTAGTATTTGTGTCTAATAAACATCACAAATTTGTTTAATAAACACACTTGGTGGCCATTCAGCTTTTCTCCTGTGGCCATTCAGCATATCTAAACCGGAGAATGGCTTTTGTATTTCTAATTGGGCTGAATCAGTTGAATGGTTCAAATTACTCTCTTTTTATTTGGTTTTAACCTAACATTGTTTTAGTTTTTTTTTTTTAAATGCCTTTTACGATTTTTAAAAACTACTACGCCTAATAAACTTATTAAATACTATAATATTTTTTTATGCAGTCTTTCACCTTCATTCCTAAGTTCGTTTTCCTTTCAACTTCAGTACATAATTCGTGCTAAATAAGATCAGATACAACTACGCTTAATGCTAAAGCCTCTCACATTTTCATGGAGGGAATTGTTAGGCGGATAAATTGGCTTATATTTAGTTTCATGATGGTAACTTCAACTCGTTGTCTGCTACACCAGAGTTTGTTCTCTAAATCAGTTAATTAGGACACGTCTCCGCCTCACTTTTTACTGGTTTTTTTGGATATGTATTTGGGGGGTTTATTTTAATTTCCTTACAAAAATTTCCTTTCGATGCTTAATTAGCATAGATAATTATTTTAGCTTGCTAGGTTTTTCCTATAAGTTTTACTAATGAGGTCTTTAATGAAGTTTATTATAGAATCATAATTCAACTATACAGTTTCAGCGTCGGCTCCTACTAGTTTGGTCGGGATCATGGGTGTTTTGGTTATTTTTCTGTTAAACATTTGAGATCTTTCTTTAATTTTAATAAACCGAGTACATTAGGAGCTTCATATAGATTGTGGTAAAGATTTTGGGTGCCAACTTATTTGAGATACTTAATATTATCCTGATACTAGTTGTCCCTTCTATTCATTACCAAAAAAAAATCTCATTTTCATTATCATAATGAAAAGAAAACCATTAGCAAATTACTACCAAATGGTACCCTTCAGAAAATAAAATACTTTTAGAAAAACAAATTACATCATTAATTTATAACTCACTATTACAAGTTTTACACTGACACAATATGATTTTGACTAAGTAGACAATTCCAATATTGTGTTACAAATAAAATCATTAACACATGGTCTCCAATACAACATTTTCATTTGTGATTCAGACTCTGTTATTAAAATTTTAAAAAAAATTGAGATTATTAATACGTAAAACTAAGTTGTATTTATGTATAAAAGGAATAAAACATTTGAGCTATTTTTTTCATAGTAATAACTAACCTGAGTATTTGAAATGGAAAATGAAAAAGATCAAGACGAAGGATAAGAAATAATTAAGTTGATTTGCACTTGGACATTTTAACCCGCACGTACGCAATGTTCAAATAGCAAGGCCTTTTAAATGCTAATATTAATTGTTATATTTTGGTCCAATATATTTCCTTCTACGTCAAAATATGTATAACAAGATTAAACCAAAATTGATCGGATTGGAAAGACAAACTACTAATAAAAAGAATGAAAAAAATTAAAGGTGAACCAAAGTAGTATTTTTGTTTAATAAACATCACAAATTTGTTTAATAAACATACTTGGTGGCCATTCAGTTTTCCCCCGTGTTCATTATAGTCTTTTTGTTCATTATAGGGCTCAATCAGCTTAGTGTTCAAGTTCACTCGTTTTTATTTTAGTTTTAATCTAATGGTTTAGTTTTTGTTTTTAGCTCCTCCAACGCCTTTTACATCATTTTTGTTTTCAAATAACTAAAGTTTGTAAGCCAAGTATATATATTTAAACATATTTTAAAAAAAATTTAACTAAGGGAATCCTGCAATTAGTAACAATTATGTTGAAGTGAGAGTGTGTTTTTGTACGTCAACTATAATAATAATAATAATAAAAATAATAATAATGTTCACTTAGAATGATTATTAATGGATGCCAACCTAATTGGGATGGTTAATAATATTTGATATCGATTCCCTCTCTCAGGTTATTCAAACAATAAAAATAAAGTTCACTTACGTCGTATACAATATATATGCATTTATTAAATATCAAAACCTCTATTTGAAAAATTCCATGCATACTCCAATATCAAAATAATTTTTAGACTAGATATATGCCTCCGATCTTATGCATAATTTTGAGTCGATCTTATAAATAGTAACTTGGTTAAGTTCATTAATGAATTAAATAATTTATTAGATGATGAATGTGACAAGTACATAGAATGTATTTGTTATCCTACGATTTACGACGTTACTAGGTTCAACGTTGATTTCTAACCGAGTTTAATTTTAATTTTACTTATTTATAGATTTAACATTAATTCTGCAATACATAGTAGATTTAAAACATATGCCCTTCTGATATATTTTGTAAATTACACATGTCAGGATCTCAAATAATTCTGGCTAGAACAAGTAAAATAAATACGTGCAAATTAAACGAATAGTTATCTATTACTTAAAGAGAATGGTGAAACCTAATTTGTAGAAAAATATTTATATATTGGATATATAGGTACCACGTGAAAACAAAAGGACAGAGAAATTGAAAGGTAATCCCGAAGTTAATTTACACTGAGAAAACGTGGAGCGTATTTCTTTTTTTTTTTTTTTTTTTTTTTTTTTTTGGGCTTGAATACGTGCAGCGTTCCTATGGTGGCTATGGAAGCCACGACATTCAATCTTCTCTCTTGTAGTAGAGGAGTGGGCGCTTTTTGGCTCATTGGGATGGTGTAATTAATTATCTTAATAGGATTACATGTCAGGCTTCTAATATACAGAGAAGATAATCATGTAGCTGATAAACTCGTTTCCCATTTAGTTCACCTAGATGAGTCAAATTGGTGGTTCAATACTCCAGACTTTTGTGCTTCTATATAACCTTGAAAGTAAATATCTAGATTTTGCTCTAGTCTTTTTTCCAAAGGGTTTAGAATATTGGGCATATATTTTTAGGTCTATTCTCAAAGTGCAAGTCAAAACTTAATCTTATCCAACCGACTTCCAGATAGTGTTTTTTAGGTGTTCATGGTTTTCTTAGCCTTACTTGTTTTCAGGACTGGAATTTATGAGATCTCAATATATATGTTCATACAGTGTTCGATGCTTCAATAATCTTATTTAAAAATTAATTAAGTGGAGAGTTAGTGTGTCACCAGTTTTTCCTTGTCCTTCTTTTGCTTTAAAGATACGCTGCTCTCGGAAAGTTTATTTCCTATTGTCCTTGGGATTATTTTGTAATTTTTCGTTGTTTTAATAAATTGAAATACGGGAGAACATGATGTTCCTATCTTTCTTTTACTTAAAAAATAAAACTAATAAAAAAATGGGAAAATCTGTGATAGAGTCCCTTTTAGGGGCTCTACCACAACTTACGGTAGAGTCACTTTTTAGACCGTTAAGATTTAATCGGATGGTTCAAATGTTGATGGTGTATCATATTATCATACCTTGCCCTACATAATCTTTCCCATCCAAAGTCTTCTTCATCGCCGGCGATCTTCCCGCCGCCGGTGACCACCTCTGGCCGCCGTCCGGCCACCTACCGCCGGCGATTTTCTCTCTCTTCTCTTCTCCTCTCTCCAGCGGCGACCACCTCCGGCGCCCCCACCGCCGGCCGGCCGCCGGCCACCCCCCCTCTTTCCTCTTCCCCTTTCTCTCTCTTCCCCTTTCTCTCTCTTCTCCTCTCTCCTCTCTCCCGACGCCCCCCACCCTCGGCCCCCAGCCCCCAGGTCCCCCGGTGGCCCAGGTCCCCCGGCCTCCCCCCCAGCCCCCAGGTCCCCCGGCCTCCCCCCCACCCCCCCCCCCCCCCGAGGACCACCCCAGGCGCGCGTGGACGCCACTGCGAAAAAAGCGTGGACGCCGGCGCGCCTGGGGTGGTCCTCGGGGGGTGGGAGGCCGGGGGACCTGGGGGCTGGGGGGGAGGCCGGGGGACCTGGGGGCTGGGGGCCGAGGGTGGGGGGCGTCGGGAGAGAGGAGAGAGGAGAGAGGAGAAGAGAGAGAAAGGGGAAGAGAGAGAAGAGAGAGAAAGGGGAAGAGGAAAGAGAGGGGGGGTGGCCGGCGGCCGGCCGGCGGTGGGGGCGCCGGAGGTGGTCGCCGCTGGAGAGAGGAGAAGAGAAGAGAGAGAAAATCGCCGGCGGTAGGTAGCCGGACGGCGGCCGGAGGTGGTCGCTGGTGTCAATCGCCGGCGGCGGGAAGATCGCCGGCGATGGAGAAGACTTTGGATTGGAAAGATTATGTAGGGTAAGGTGTATAATAATATGATATACCATCAAAATTTAAACCGTTCGATTAAATCATAACGGTCCAAAAAATGACTCTACCGGTAGAGCCCCTAAAAGGGACTCTACCACAGCCACACCCTAAAAAAATAATTGCTTTTATAGGCTGGACCACTAAAGTACGATAAAGCCCAGAAATTCATGTGATGATCATCTTGTTATACAGTTTAAGATGAAAGGACAAGTTGAAATTTTGCGTGGAAAAAATGCGTACTTTGGATTGAAGTTCAAATATGTTATCCTGTGCTTTATGCTCAACGGTGTGTTTGGATATCCTATTGTATTTAATATTGTATTATAATTAAATAGATGTATTTTAATATGCATTTGAATGTCTCTTTTGATCGCTGTATTTAACTGTAATGTGTGTTCTGATTATTTATATTTAAATAATCATTCTAATATGTATTAGTAAAAGAGAAAGAATATGTGATGTAATTGATAAAAGTAGATTTAAAAAAAGAATGAATAGTAAAATTAATAAGTGTACCATTTAAATAAAATTGAATTCAAAAACAATATTGTGAGAAACCAAATAAGTATTATCTTGTATTAAAATTGAATGAGACATCTATATGTATTAGATGGGGAGTTGGGGTTTCACCAGATTTTCCCGTCCTTTTGCTTAAAGTTTATTTTGTACCGCTTTTAGGACTATTTTCAATAATTTATACTTTTTATTTTTATTTTTAATAACTTTAAATATGCAGGGGAACTTGGTACTTTTCCTATCTTTCTTTAACTTTAATTATTAAAAAAGAAAAAATCAAAAGAGTAGCGTAAAGATTTACCAAAACAGAGAGAGAGAGAGCAGCGTACGAAAAGCCCAGAAATTGTGGTGATCGTTAACTTCCGAAATAGTTAAAAGAAGAAAGGACAGAAACCATTTTTTTAATTGAATAATGATAGAGTTGATATCTCTAATATTTTTTTTAATTATGTTTAACAATAAAAAAAAATATATGCAATACTCTAAAGTGGGGACCCCAGAATTTTTGCCAAATACTGTTTTAACCCCTTAAATTAAGGATTCTTTATAATTTTTTCCCCTATGATAAAATATTTTTTAATCTCATCCTCTATTTGTCCTCTTGAAATTTTTTAATTACTACATTGGTTTAAGTTTTTATGAATATTTTAAATTTCTCCCTTTTATTTAATTTTTAAGTACTCTTATTTAAAATTTAGTATCTCAAATTTATCAAGATCAATTTCACTACTATATAAATTCATAATTTTTCGAACTCTAAACTTTAAATCAAATTAAACTCTATTACAAGCTTAGTTCATTTTTGAAAAAAATAAAAAAAAAGAAAAAAAACCAAAGATATAAATTGTCAAAACTTAATCTTTTGGGACCGACTTCCAGCTACTGTTTTTTAGGTGTTCATGGTTTTCTTAGCCTTACTTGTTTTCAGGACTATCATTTATGAGATCTCAATATGTTCATACATTGTTCGGTACTTCAATAATCTTATTTAAAAATTAATTAAGTGGGGAGTTAGTGCGTCACCAGTTTTTCCTTGTCCTTCTTTTGCTTTAAATTAAAATAGGCCGTTCTCGGAAAGTTTATTTCCTATTGTCCTTGGGATTATTTTGTAAGTTTTCTTTGTTTTAATATATTGAAATACGGGAGAACATGATGTTCCTATCTTTCTTTTACTTAAAAAAAAAAAAAAAAAAAAAAAAAAAACCTTAGACAGCATGGACCACAAGAGTACCGTAAAGCCCAGAAATTCATGTGATGATCATCTTGTTATACAGTTTAAGATGAAAGGACAAGTTGAAATTTTGCGTGGAAAAAATGCGTAGTTTGGATTGAAGTTCAGATATGCTATCCCGTGCTTCATGTTCAATGGCATGTTTGGATGTCCTATTGATATTGTATTATAATAAAATAAATATATTTCAATATGCGTTTGAATGTTTCCTTTGACCACTGTATTTAAATATAATGTGTTTTTCGATTATTTACATTTAAATAGTCGTTCTAATGTTTAGTAGTGAGAGAGAGAGAGTATGTAATGTAATTGGTAAAAATGGATTGAAAAATAAAAAAGAGAATGAATAAATAGTAAAATAAATGAGTGTTGTTTAACTAAAATTGTATTTAACTATAATATTGTGAGAAACCAAATAAGTATTACATTGTAATATTAAAGTTGTACGAGACATCTAACTGTATTAGACGGGGAGTTGGGGTTTCACCAGATTTTTTCCGTCCTTTTGCTTGAAAATCAGTTATCGGAAAGTTTATTTTGTACTGCTTTCAGGACTATTTTCAATATTTTGTACCTTTTAAAAAAAAAATTTCAATATACGGGAGAACTTGGTGTTCCTATCTTTCTTTAACTTTAATTATTAAAGAAAAAGAAAACTGTATACAGCAAAAGAGTAGCGTAAAGATTTACCAAAAAAAAAAAAAAAAGAGTGGCGTACGTAAAGCCCAGAAATTGTGGTGATCATTAACTTGAAATGTAGTTAAAGTTGAAAGGACAAAATTGATTTTTAATTGAATAATATTAGAGATATCAATTTTAATCTTAGTTTTTTGATTATTAACTCACATGTTATATATTTTATTAGTAGGTATAATTAATTGATGTAGTAGTATTTTAAAACACTTACAAATAAAAAAAATGACAACATATACACTATAAAGACTGGTATTTTAAAGTTAAAATTAGAGTTGATATTACTGATATTTTTCTTATTAATTATGTTTAATAATATAAAAAACGATACACAATACTTCAAAGGTATGGAGGGAGGTGGTCCCCTCTGGATTTTTACCAAATTCAATTTTAGTCCCTAAAATTAAGGACTCTTAATAATTTTTTCCCCTATGATAAATATTTTTGAATTTTATCCCTTATTTGTCCCATTGAAAATTTTTAATTACTATATTGGCATAAGGTTTTAAGAAAAATTTAACTGTCACCGAAATTTTTTTTTTTATTTTTAAGTACTCTTATTTAAAATTTAGTATCTCAAATCAATAAAATCAATTATACTACTAAATATATTCATAATTATACTACTAAATAATTAAACTATATTACAAGCTTATAAGTCCATTAAAAAAAAAGAAAAAAAAAAACCAAAGATACAAATCGACAAATGGTGACAAAAGATTTTGCCATTATAGTTTTGGTTTAAAATTTTTTTTAGTAACGCCCTCTATGACAATTGTACTTGGTATTATATTCTAATAAGTTAGAAGTATTCCAATATGTATTTGAATGTCCCTTTGACCATTGTACTCTTTCAGTAATGCAAACAAAATCCGGTCTATTCTTTGGCAAAAAAAAACAGGACTATTTTCAATATTTTGTACTTTTATTAATAATAGAAGATTTTCCCGTCTTTCTTTTGCTTTAAAATTAGTTCTCGGAAAGTTTATGTCGTACTGCTTTCAGAACTATTTTCAATATTTTGTACTTTCACACTCTTTTGTATCAAATATAATATTGTTATAGAAAAAAAAAAAAAAAAAAGAATTAGAGATGTCTAAGAGGGCATAGTTAAGTTCTTTTCGTTTGTTTATTTTCCCTGTTCAGATTTAGATTGACTCTTTTGTAATTTTTCTTTTCTATTAATAAAAGTTTTTGAGTGATTGAAAAGTGATGAGAGTATTAAAGGAGTGTCAATCTAGTTTTGATGTCTCAGTTTACCTGCTAATTTTTGTCCTCTGCATTCATTCACCAAAAAAAAAAAAAAAAAAAAAAAAAACCCTTAAATGATGAAGGTATTGCTAAAAGGATACAGATCTAATTAAGGTGTCTTGTTATATCTATTGAATACTATAATCATTACTAATGTTCATACATTATTGGGTGCTTCAATAAGCTCATCTATAAACTAAATGGGGAGTTGGTGTTTCACCAGATTTTCCCGTCCTTTCGCTTAAAAATTAGTTCTCCGAAAGTTTATTTCGTACTGCTTGCAGAACTATTTTCAATATTTTGAACTTTTAAAAAATTTCAATATACGGGAGAACTCGGTGTTCCTATCTTTCTTTAACTTTAATTATTAAAAAAAAAAAGGAAAATAAAAGCGGTATAGAGCGAAAGAGTAGCGTAAAGATTTACCAAAAAAAGAAAAAAAAAAAGAAAAAAAAAAAAAAGGCATACGTGCCCAGAAATTATGGTGATCATTAACTTGCAATATAGTTAAAGTAGAAAGGACAAAAATGATTTTTAATTGAACAATGTTAGAGATATCAACTTTAATCTCAGCTTTTTGATTACTAATAAGGACTCTTAATAATTTTTACCAAATTCAAAGGGGCGGAGGAAGGTGGCCCCCTCTGGATATTTACCAAATTCAATTTTAGCCCATAAAATTAAGGACTCTTAATAATTTTTTCCCCTAAATATTTTAGAATTTTATCCCTTATTTGTCCCCTTGAAATTTTTTAATTACTACATTGGCAAAAGTTTTTAAGAAAAATTTAAATCTCACCAATTTTTTATTTTTATTTTTAAGTACTCTCTTTTAAAATTTAGTATTTCAAATGAATCAAAATCAATTATACTACTAAATAAATTCATTATTTTTTGAACTCTAAACTTTAAATAAAATTAAAATATATTACAAGCTCATAAGTTCATTTTAAAGAAGAAAAAAAAAAAAACCAAAGATGCATATCCACAAATAGTGACAAAAGATTTTGCCAGTGTAGTTTTGGTTTAAATTTTTGGTTTAATTCACGCCCCCTATGACAATTGTACTTGGTGTTATATTCTAATAAATTGAAAGTATTCCAATATGTGTTTGAATATCCCTTTGACCATTGTATTCTTTCGGCAATGCAAACAAAATCCGGTCTATTCTATGGCAAAAAAAAAAAAAAAAAAGAGGACTAGTTTCAATATTTTGTACTTTTATTAATAGGAGTTGGTGTTTTACCAGATTTTCCCGTCCTTCTTTTGCTTTAAAATTAGTTCTCGGAACGTTTATGTCGTATTGCTTTCAGGACTATTTTCAATATTTTGTACTTTTATTTTTTTATTTTTATAATTTCAATATAAGGGAGAACTTGGTGTTCCTAGCTTTCTTAACTTTAGTTATTCATCAACAAAAAAATAAGATAAAAAATAAAAATAAAAAGCGGTATACAGCAAAAGAGTAGCGTAAAGATTTTACCCCCAAAAAAAAAAAATGAGAGTAGTGTACGTGAAGTCCATAAATTGTGGTGGTCATTATTAACTTGCAATATAGTCAAAGAAGAAAATACAAAAACGATTTATCAACTTTAATCTCAACTTTTTCATTATCAATTCACGTGATATATTTTTATTGATAAATATAATCAATTAATGTTGTATGTTTTATTATCAAGAGTACGTAGGATTTGGTGTTGGGAATGAGAGCCTTTTTTAATCCTCTAATTGTAGTAAGATTGCTAGGCTCCACAAAAATTTGAGATTAAGAAATGAGAATGATAGTTGCTCCTTTTCTCTTATTTGGTTTTCCTTTTTTGATTTTTCTAGTAAAGTTTTAAATGAGGTACGTTTTAGGAACTGATTTTCAAAGGTATATATAGTTTCATCTTAATTTTCTGGCATCATTTTTTGCTAATTTTGTGATTTTTAAGTTGGGGTGGGATTTTCTATTGGGATAATATATTGGTTTTCTTTCTTTTAAACTCTTGTAATTTTTCTTTCTATTTTAATAAATTTAGTTAGGGGCTTGGTACGAGATGGGTTACGGTTTTAGATGTCAACCTAGTTGGGATGCTTAATCTTATCATGATATCAATTGTCTCTTCTTTTCTTTAGAAAAAAAAAGTGAGAGAGAATGGGAGTCAATCTCATATTTAATTGCTATTTTTATTCTACAATGAGTGGAATTAGTAGCCGCACACAAACTTGGAACTGGTAAATGAAAATGGAAGTCTGTAATGGGAGTCAATCTCTTGTTTGTTTGCTCTTTATATATTGGAATGTAAGCAGAATTAGTAGACCCTACACAATTTTGGAAGTGAGGAATGCGATCCGCAATCCAAGCTCCCCATTAGGACTCCCATATCATGATAATAATAATAATAATAATAAATTGCAATCTAAGTACCTTTAAGTTACTTACAAATTGTTGTATAAAAAAAAATAAAATGTAAAAAAATTACAATTACAACAAATTTATTAATCACTTTTCTAATATGATTGTAGTAGTCTAATTATTAGTTTTAACTCATCATAACCAGTTTTTTTTTTATTTACTGAAATGACCTAATTTATAAATTTTTTTACACTGTACAGATATTTTCATTTATTCTATTAAACTTCCACACTTCGTTTTTAATTTTCTAAAAAAAGTATTATTACAATTAATATTTTGTAATTAAATGCCCTTTTATTATAATGATTATTTAAATTCTGAGTAACACTCTAATAAATAAGTATTGTAAATCTAACAAATATATTGAAAGTGCATATTATAAGTTAATTTATAACATTTTATTTTGATTTGGAGTTAAGTAAATGTATAAATGGTATTCAAAATAATAAAATTTAGATAAATTACTTATTCGGACTTTAAATATACTCACTATAAAGCCTTTCGTAACTCTAAATTCTATCCACTTTTATTTGTGCTCACTCTGATTATGTGTAAGTGTTGATAAGTAGACGATAGCCCGATCGTCTCAGCATTCCAACATGGATGTATTGGACTTCTATGATCTCAACACCCGAATAGATAGATAACGGCTATAGATTCAAGCATTGAAATTACGAACATATATTTCCATGATAAAAATCCATATCAGGAAATAAGATCAAGGCATCCGGGATTCGCAGTTATAGAAGTATGTGAATTAACAAATTTGAATGTATTATTTGTAGTTAGAATTTTGAAAAAGGATTATCTCTTAGGATGCTATAAATACATAATCAAAGCGTCCGCAAACCGTAAGGCTATTTTGGTAAGATGAATAAAAAATAAAAAGGAAGGAAGAGTAAAACATTTAGGTAAGGGAAATAAAAGGCGCAAGAAGAAAGAGTTTATCCGTATCATCTTGACTTGGTTCTGATATCTCTATTTTTTCTTAAGAATACCGAGTCGGGCTCTTCTCCTACCCGTAGCGAATAGAACGTGCTGAGCCAAATATTCTCCATGTAAAATCTGCTTTATTTAGATCGGGAAAATCATACGGTTTTAGAAACCATGTGCTATGGCTCAAATCCGTAGTCAATCCTATTTCCGATAGGAACAGTTGACAATTGAATCCAATTTTTCCATTATTTTCGTATCCATAATAGTGCGAAAAGAAGGCCCGACTCTAAGTTGTTCAAGAATAGTGGCGTGGGGGGGAAGAGAAATGTAAAGGTTTAATTATCTAATACATTTTATAATATTAGTCTCACATAAATTAAAATCAAAATATTTATTTTACCATTCATTTGCTTTGTCAAATGTTTCATTTCTTTTTATCCTCATCCAATTTCCTTCCTCTACATTTTCCACTCTACAAAACATAGCCTAAGTCACTAGCTGGAGATTACAGCCCTGTGTAATTATTCAAGATAATGAAAACCTCCAACACCAAAAAGGATGTAGATATTTTTTAGAAGACGAACCTCTATGAATCTCTGTATTATCTACTTTCTTGCACTGATTATTTTCATAGTTTCTCGTTTGCTTGCTACCGTGATTGTTTTACAGGGACATCGACATCGCAATTTCTGTTCGGCGATTTTTATCTGTCAACAGTAAGTAAATGAAGCATTGATCTTTTTCTGATGTGGCAATATCATTTTGTATTGTTTATTTTATCTGGTTTGAAGGGGAGAGAGAGAGAAAGGCTAAGGTGGTGGTTTGATGAACATGATCATGGACCACAAGAAGAAGATGGGACAGCGCCCAGAAAATTGTGATGCTCAACTTGCTGTATGGTTAAAAGAGAAAGGACAAGCTGGAATTTCGCATTAAAAAAGTGGGTGATGTTTTTTCAGTAGCCACGTAAGGTAGGATCGTTACAGGACTATTGACAGTATAAATACATATATCCCAATGCACCCACGCTCTTAACTAAAAACAACCAGAGAGCCGAAAATGATCAACTTTCGCGCTTTTTTCTTCTTCTACTTCTTCTTTGCGATATTATTGCTCGAAACATCCGTCCCCGCCAACGCAAGAGGTGCTGCTGTTGGTGCCCTATCCTCACCATCACCCTCACCATCACCCTCACCATCACCCTCACCCTCACCATCACCATCACCCTCACCCTCACCATCACCCACACCATCACCCTCACCCTCACCCTCACCCTCACCATCACCCACACCATCACCATCACCCTCACCATCACCCTCACCCTCACCATCACCCACACCATCACCCTCACCCTCACCCTCACCACCACATCCTGATGTTAGCGACATCATCACTGAATCGGTTTTCAATCAACTGATTCCGAATCGCAATTTTATAAGTTGCCCTGCCCATGACTTCTATACTTACGAAGCTTTCGTAACTGCTGCTATTCGTTTTCCTGAATTCGGTAATTTTGGTGACAATGAAAATCGCACGAGGGAGCTTGCAGCTTTCTTTGCTCAAACCTCCACAAAAACTACCGGTAACCCCAGAGAAATCATGTTAATGCTATTGCCATATTTTTATAAATATATATATATATATATATATATGTAGAAATTTTTTCACGTTCATGATCATCATACAGACGCACCTAGCTACCTATAAAATTTCCATATATGGTTTACATTTTAATATGTTTTGGTTTTCATTGACTTCTTGGTAACTTACTTTGGACGTTCTTTGTTTTCTATTTTAGACAATATACAACGTTATTTACGAAAATCTCCTTCTTAATGTTTTTTGATGATATATATATATATAGACAGCTAAGTTAATTAGTATTACAGTGAGATATAATATTTCTTTCTCGGGTAGGAGGAACAATTGGTGCACCTGATGAATATGAGTGGGGATATTGTTATAAAGAGCACCCCAGCGCCATTCAGTGTGTACCAGGAGATTGGCGATGCGCTCCTAATCAATCATATCATCCTAGAGGACCCATTGGTCTCCAATTGTAAGTCTTTGTAATTGGGAAAACGGTACATCTCATTAAAAAAAAATCATAATGATATATCACGAAACTAAATTATTAACTTGTTAAGAATGAAATATATATATATATATATATATATGGAACAAATTATTCATTTAATTTTAAAAAAAACCTACAGAATTTAGACACTTATACATTCATGATATTCATGCTAATTTTTTGCATGATGGGTGATACATATTATATTGCTCCTTTTTTTTTTTTTTCATTTTTGTACTAAAAAAAAATACATGACATGTTGCGTACTTGTATGAACAGCAAATACAATTACAGACGAGCAGGAGAAGCACTTGGATACGACCTGATAAACAACCCGGGTCTGGTAAGCCAAGACCCAGTTGTATCATTCGAAACCGCTATATGGTATTGGATGACTTCACACACGGCTCCCGTGCCATCTTGCCACAGCGTTATGGTCGGTACATGGATACCGACAGAAGAAGATAAAAAAGCCGGTCGACTGCCGGGCTACGGTGCCACCATAAACATACTTTTTCCATACGAGTGCGAGCAAGAACAGGAAAGTTACCATGTTTTAAACAGCATCAACTTCTATAATAGGTCGACTAGTATTCTGGAAGTTAGTCCCGGGGAAAACGTGCATTGCAGGAATCAGCAGCCATTCCCTGCTACCAATCCGAATAACCTTGGAAATGTACTAAAAATGCCTATCTACAAGCCATAAATGGACGATGTCTGAATACAACTAGCATGCACGTACGTAAGCATGCATAATATACATATATATATATATATATAGTGATGGGAATATATACCACCCTATTTCCGAGCTACTAAACATTCACATATGCCTAGACAATGCTAGCTCTAGCACTGTAATTAAATAAGGGCTAGCCAAGCTTCTAGGGTTTACTTTGGCCTCTAGAGGTTGAGCTAGCTTGATGTTCCAATAAAGTGAATGAAAATGTTGTGCTCTACGTACCCTATGATCAGTACTATAATTAATTAGATTCCGATTTTTTTAATGCAGGGCCAACTAGAATTCACAGATACGACTATTCAGCAGTCTCGGTTCAACACTTTCATAACATGGGTAGAGCTCATTCTGCAGTTATTTTAGGCATGAAGCATATAAAGGGCATAAGCTCAAGTATGATAGTAATGCATAAAAAAAAAAAAAAAAAATTGAAAAGTTCATTTTTACATAATTTTTTGGCTTTAAAAAGAAAATATGTTATGTGATTGTAGGCAAAGTCTAATGATAATTTCACACATAACTCTATCAAAAGGTATAAAGTTTTCTCTACTACAATCTGCATCGCTAGCGACAACAAAAGTCATCGCTAATGCTCAAATATATACAACAACATAGTGTCGCTGATATTCGTAGTCATTTCTAAAACCCACTGTTGTCGGAAAAAATAATTGTGACCTGTCGTCGCCTAAAATCGCTTATTTGCGCCAACAAGCCATCACAAAAAAGGAAAAATAAAACGTTTCCTATTTTTGTGACGACATTGTCATCGCAAATAATAATTTTGGCGCACATCATTAATAGCAGGAGCAAAATGGTTGCAAAAAATAGCTATTTGCAACGACATCATCATCCAAATAAATGAGTGTTTGACTGCTGGCATCATTTATCTATTAATTTAATATTGGGAAAGTATTAGCGACGACATCGTCATTGTAAATACTAGGAATTTAGTTTTTTTGCCAAGAAAAAGGCGGTCAAATTGACGGTTCCAAAAATATTTTTTGCGACGACACTTCTATATTGTCGTCACAAACAATATTTCAGTAATGTTCTCCAAAATTAAGGCAGTTTTAAAAATAATAGGGAAATTTTGAAACTATTTGCGGTGACATTGTCGTCATAAATACTGAATGATCGGGAAGCTTCTTAAGGATTTTAAGAGGATGATGTCATTTTTGGGTATATTTGCGACGACTTGTTCGGTTATTAGCGGCGTCGCTAAAGAAAAAGGGTATAACCCAGAATGCCGAGCCTTCTTCTCCATTTTCTGCAATTTCTCTCAAACTCTACCCTCTCTCCCCTCTCGGATTCTCTCACACTCTCCTACATTCTCTTCCACAAAACTCTCCAAAACTCTTCCACATTCTCCCTAATCCCCCACATTTTCAAAAAAACCCAATGTCAGCAATTGAGGACCTTGAGTGGTTTATAAGTGCCAGAAGTTCTTTTTTAATTAGCAATTACTTGGAAGTTGTAACTTAATGGGGTCCACTTATGGGTCCATATGGTTCCTCCTTCTGAAGGCTCTTGCGGTCGATTTCCATTATAGGATATACATGTGTGTACTTGCTTGTGTGTACAAAAAAAATAAATAAATAAATAAAAAAACCATAACCATTACAAATTGCATACTCGATGTTCCTAGATACGACAACGACAACCAAATTAAAAATAAAGCAAAATAAAACATATGGCTTTTGGTCAAATAGTCAATTATACATATAAATATACGTAAAGTCTTAAATTCGGTACCTGATGGTATCCGACAATATGAACTTTAGTTACTATGAATATGAATTTCAGTTATTAAAAATGTAAATTCATACAGAAGGAAATGTAGTTAAAATAAATGTTAATTCCCCTTATTTCTAGTAATGAAGTTCACGGTATGTCACTGTAACTAAAGTTTATATTGCCGGATACGATCCGGTACTGGATTTATTAAGACCATTCCTATAAGTATAAAGTAAAATATATCAGCAGCCAACAAAAGTGGCCATACATATATAGCCACGTGTCACATAAACATCACCCCGTAATGACCTTGCAATTGCTAGGAAAACATTTTTGAATGTTCAAAGAAAATGGGACAACATGAGTAACCATGAATATCGTATTACTTTCGCTTCTTATACAAAAAAGAAAATAAATAATAAATAATAAAAGAAAGACTTTTGCTTGGTCTAAAGATAATGTGCTTGCTTTTTTTTTTTTTTTTTTTTTTTCCATACTCACTTAGGGACCGCGTTTAACTTAATTATGGTCTAAGCAAAGAAAATTTTGCATAATATGGAGTCAATTTTCTAGGCATAAAAATTGAAGAAATGATTAATAGATCAATCAGTTTATGAACAAGAATTCCAACGTTCTTTAGCAATTTTCTCATTCTCACACCGGTTCCTCATAAATGAAACAAAACAAAGTGTTAGTGCAACGGCTGGAGATTTTCCAAAAAAAAAGGTAAAGTATATGTGTCTATAAATAGAAGCACATGATCAAATGACTCTAGTTTATCCGAAATATTGAAGTAATCTGCCTATCAAGGAACTTATTAATTACAACCACATTCTAACATTTTCCCCTTCTACTATCATAAAAAAAGCTATTCCATTACTTATACATAACAATGCTAACCAGGAGAATCGCGGCACAAGGGGGGGGGGGGGGAAAGAAAAAAAGAGAAAAAAAAAAAAAAAAAAAAGAAGAAGACAATAACACTTTCCCATTCGTTTGAGCACTAGACACAGATACCATCACTCTTGAAAGTAGGAGTTTCAGACTAAGAAAAAGCAAACCCAAAATATTTAGCTACTAAAAAGAAAATCTAGAAAGCAATCTCTTCTCACTTCTCTCAAATTCTTAACATCCACTTACAACTCCCAAACGCACAAACAAAAGTAAAAGAATTTCCACTTAAAACTCTCTCGCCCAAGACATAGGCTTTCAGTATAAGATCTCCTAGGTATAATTAAATGTTAAAACATCTGAATGCCAAAATCTGGAGAATAGTTGTTAAAGAAAATCCATAAACAAATTAATAAAGATTAAAACATACACATACCACGGTTGACAAGACAGAGGTGCCTTCGTCTTTCACTTCTTGAATGAGAGATCTTATGAGAGAAAGAATCACTCCAATTGTACAATGCCAATTATAACTCCTTTCTTCATCCAATTCATTATTTACATAAATATTAAATGAGTTTCCATCTAAACAAAGGAAATACTTTGGGGTTTTCTCTTCATACTGAAGAGGAATTCAGAGCAAGGTAATTGGAAATATGAGAAATGGCAGAACGAAATCATCATCATAGAAGAAGAAAATAGAAACCAATATGTATGAACCAAAATCCAATTTCACTAAACTAATTTTGTTCCATACCTAGTGCTCAAATGAAGGAAAACAGGAAGGCATATGGAGAATAGTTGAAGCGAATAATAAGCAGGTGGTGGCGGAGACTTCTCGACGAGGAGCGGTATGCGGCAGTCTACTGCTAGAGGCCCACCGACAGAACGTCAATGGCATTTGGCGGCGGATGTTGAGCAGACTGATGAGAAAGATCCCCAAAATCCCTAATTTGGGAAAAAAAAATCCCAAATTTTTGTGCACAAATCTTGTCTGGGTAATGAGCAGACGATGGAGAAGGATGAATAGAAGAGAAAGCTTCATTTGGGTAGAGAGAGAAAGCAGGTCAGGGATG
>BKCH01000893.1:0-85443 GCA_008635985.1 Ficus erecta | reverse complement strand
CGGTGGATCCTGACCAGTTTTACGGGAAGCCAATTTTGAGGCCTTTAGAGGGCGAATTTGGTAAAACTTAAAACACAAAAGTTGCTCGGAACAGTTTTTCCTAGGGTCCCACGTGAACGGATTGCAAAATAAGGCCCCAATGGCCTCCGTTTACCCCAAAACCTGTGGCTGATCCCCAGACCCAGTTTTCACTCAGTTTTTCGGGTCAGCCAGTTTCAAAACAAAAACTGGACGAATCTAGGCCGAATTGGAATTTTTGCAAAACACGAAAGTTTTAGTATTGTTCGAGAGCTACAACTTTTATGAAGAAAACGTTTTCAGATTATGAACCAATTTAAAATTAGAATCATTTTTCGAAAGGTGCGCAGGGAATCCGAAAATTCCTGCACCACTAGTTTTACAAATGTTTCTAGAAAAACTGTTTTCTACTACAAACTATTGTTTTGATTATGAAAAACTATTCCAAAGGCAGTTTTCAACCTCAAATGATTTTATAAAGCACTAATCCAAGAGTTTGGATTTTTACGATTTAAGTAAAGGATTTTATAAGTTAAGAATGAAGTTTTGGGATTAATTTCCCTAAATTTTCCAAGTAAGGGAAATGAATTTTTCAAGTTAGAATATAGCAAGCGACTAGTTTACGAAAGGTAACCGGGAGTTATACCCGAGTTACTGGGCTTAGCCTCAAAGCCCAAGGTTGACCATTAGTTGATCAGATATTGACTTTAAACCCAACGTTTAATTAAGGGTTACCCAAAGTAATCCTATAGGATACCAAGACATGTGGGGGGGACATATAACTAAAATGTTGGAAAGGTTACCAACTTTTTATAGGATTCTTATCCTATGTTCTTTTAATAGCAGGAAGGAACCTGCAATTGCAATCCGAGTTAAGACAACAAAAACCGGAATCTAGCAAATCAGGCAAGTATCAAACCTCACCTACGGTATGAAAATAGTAAAGACTATTTTCAAGTATACATGCTATGTTATGCCATGATGTGTGATGCCATGCTATAGCTATGAAGTGCTAGGTTTATAAAAGTGCTAGGTTTATAAAAGTGCTATGTTTATAAAAGTGCTATGTTTACAAAAGTGCTATGTTTATAAAAGTGTTATGTTTATAAAAGTGCTATGTTTACAAAAATGTTATGTTATAAAAGTGCTATGTTTATAAAAGTACTATGTTTATAAAAATGCTATATTTACAAAAGTGTCATGTTTACAAAAATGTCATGGTTCCAGAAGTTATATGTTTTCAAGAAGGCCATATTATGACAAATGTTGTGTAGGATATGACATAGTGACATCATGAATATGTTCACTAATGTTAAATCACATGGTAAGATAATCAAGTAAGGTGTCGTACCAACCTCCCCTAATCGAGGAGGCTACATGTTTAGTGGTGATAATTACCTTCCGTGATCGAAATCCGTGATCGTGAAGGGTCAAGTTAAAATTCCCAGAACTGTTAGGGCCTTGCAAACCCTAGCTTTATCTGGAGGCTGCGCGCTTTTGGTACGGACACTATGGGCCCACATGTTGAGACAAGATAATTAAAGATTGAGTCTATAATGAAGCATAAGACATTCAATCAATCATAAATGGTTCATGCATAAGTTACATGATGATTGGGCATATTTCTAAATGTTTGAAATGTTTTTGTGAGATTATGTTTGAACTTGCTGGGCGAAAGCTCACCCTTATATTTCATACTGTAGGTAAGAAGCCTGTAATTTAATTGGTGGGCTATGCGGACGATGCGGCGGGTGAAGGGCGGTGTGGGATACCACTACGCATAATTTTCCGCATCCAATTTTCAGAAAATATGTTAATATTTCAATAGTAAATTATATTTTGTTATATGTACGAAGTTGAAGACACAAGAAGATACTTTCAGTATAGTCTGTATGTATGACAAGTTTTTCTCTACAAGATAACTTATATGAATATGTTTTAAAAAAAAAATTTATCTCAAATTTTCAAGTAAAGAACAAGTACGTATGGTGTCGACCTGGCTTGGGAAGTCGGGGCGTCACATTCAAAGTGGTTGCGCTTATGTGGCGTGAAAGGAAAAGTATGCAAACTTGAAATAAGTTCATGAAAAGCCAAACCCTTTGGTTTGGTTGCAAAAACTAGTGAAGAACCAACATATTAGTATCCTCGATTACCATCGATAGTTTAGTACTGTTGGGATTAGACTTCGTCTTCCCTTTATAACGTTAGTTTTTCAGTTTATCTAACGAACAATGAACGTTCGATTCTAGCGTCTTCGTATTTGGGCCGGACCCAATTCATTATGAGTCAATAACGAACATCGAACCAACAGATCGAACTTGATCTTTCACCCATTGACTCTACCGGTCACGAACGATAGATTACAAGGATAAAGTCTTGTTTCTACCCATCGTTCGCCATTCATACCCTACATAAACCACGAACAATGTTATAACTAGACCCAAGCTTTGGTTATCTATCATCGTTCGTTGTCCGTGTTCGACAATAATTGTAAGGGACATTCCCCGTAACTGTCAAGTTCAAAAACAACAATGACGTGTCAGATCTTTCAGTATAACTGACATGCCAATAACCGCTACTCCCAGTATTTATAACTTCCTAATAACTGCTACATTCAGAGGGTAACAAGTGTCCAAAAAGGCAGTTCACCAAGAGCTGTTCATCTGGAATTACGGGTCCGGAACCCCCAAACTTCTTCTATAAATAGAGGAAGACCCTCTCCTGCAGGAGGATCTTCTTCTCTCTTTTTCCTAATTCTGAGATACTGTTACTCTGCCGAAATATACCCAGAAAATCACCATATACTCTGAAAACGCCACTGTACTCAAAAACTTTCATTCATAGTGAAACAAATCTCGCACACAGAGGAAGTAGCACATCGTTGGGCGAACCTCGTTAAATCTTAGTGTTGATTTATTTTCTGTTCATTTTCTGATCTGATTATCTAATTTATGTTTATATTCTGACATGAATATCATTATTTTTATGTTGTTTTATGAGTTTTATCACGATGTCCAAGAGCCCAATTAATCGATTATTACATTTTCCATATTAATTTTTTCTGTTAAATTTTGACTGTAGAAAACCCGCATCTACAAGTACGTAGATACATTTTTCATTTCTCCTCCTCCTAGAATGTCACTAGATTCGATACTCAACAGCTCCAACATAACATGTAGTCTTGTCTGATCAATACGTGTTTCAACATCAAACCCATAATGATTTATGTAAAAGTAAGCCCGTTTTTTTTAATAAGGAATTATGTCATCCCTTTTGTGTCTAGTAGTTATGGGTCCCAGATTTCTTTTATACATATAAAGAGATTGGAGTGAAATGGTTTCCTTTTGCAAGCAAGGAAAAAAACAAAACAAAACAAAACAAATTATCATCTAAATAACCTCTTTGAAATGGTTTCCTTTTACACCTTGAATGTAAATGAAATTTTGTTCTCAGCTTAATGTTGCAATGCAAGGCTTCTCGGTGATGGACACTGAATTTTGGGTGATCTATTTATAGACGCCCTAGTGGCAAAGAAGGTGGGAGTGATTAAATACAGGAAAATCGAAGACGACAAACTTCTGATTATACATTGAAGGGAGAGCAACAATTATTTTAACAAGACAGTTTTTTTTTTTTTAATGTTTAAGGGCTATCTTTCAAAATGAATATGGACCATACATATAAAAAATGAATAAATAAGATATTGTGAAGGACAATAAAGTGGGAAGAAAATCATCTAGTCTAAGCTTCTGTTTGAAACACAGATTTGAGATAAAATTTTTAGATTGAATTTGATTGATTTTTCAAAAATTAATTATAATTTTTATTAATTTTTTTAAAAAAGATAAAAATGAGGATGAAAAATCTATGTGTGAACCTGCAATCCAAATGGAGGTTAAGTACCTGTTAAACTCTTTCAGTATTTCAAGTCACAATTGAGAGTAACAATTGAGAGTCATCAATGAGTCCTATCAACAGTTCCGTTTTACAATGTAAATTTCACTCGTTTATATAATTAATTAAATACAAACAACATTAATGTTAATGTAAGTAAACTTCACTAGTTTTTTTTTTAAATAAATCAATAATCATACTAAAAATATCACAATGTTCTAAATAAATTACTATTATATATACAAATTACTAATCTAAACAGATTATATGGATTGACACAATTAATAAACAAATGATATTTGGAGTTGAACTTTCTAACACATAAGTCATATTTGGATTGATCTCATCAAATTCATTAGTTATGGTTGTCTTAGAGTGGACAGGGATACAAGTTTAATTAGTTTGCAAATGTTACCCTCTTTTTTTCTTTTTCTCTTTTTTTTTGCCCCCAAAAATTGTATCTATTATGGTATGCAAAGCAAACGGAATACCAATAGTACGTTAATATATTAATAGGATGGAAATAGTGATTAATAATAATAATAATAATAATAATAACGATAATAGTAAATATGGTATCTTATCGTTGTTGATTGATTTCAAAAAAATAATAATAATTTGGTAATACTACGTGCACTTATGCTACCCAAAAAAAAAAAAAAGATTATAATACGTGCACTTAAAAAAACAAATGTGACTTAGAACTTCATTCCAAATTTACACTAAAATCAAAAGTTTCAAAACATCTCAAATTTCAAACAAATACAAGTTATATATAATTCAAATCATACCTTAATTCATAAAAAGATTTGTGACTAAGAGTAATATTTTAAAAATATATACACGTGTAGAGAGTGACGAAAAAAGGATGAAAAAGATGGTTTTGTTATTATCCACTGGCTAAAAAGAGTTGGAAGAACAAGTCTGAGTGGGGTTGATTGAAACACGTCAAAAAGCAAGATTGATATTGATCAGGTCATCTCTCTGTGGATTTGTGCCATGTGTCTGGCCAAGGGAAAGCACGTTCTCTGACTCATTTTTGTAATTTTTTGGGCTTGAATCATAATGAATATTATATATATATGTATATATATATATATTATATATATATATCTTAAAGAATCATACTGAATATTGATAATCGCTGAATATTGCTGAATCATCATCTACACACATCCTGTCTAATTATGCCTGGTTCTTCCCCTCATTTTTATACTCTTTTTAATTTTGTTTGCAAATTGTTTGTATTTTTCTACTTCAATTGATGCCCTCATCTTTATGCTATGTCTAGTAATTGGAATGAAAAATGAAAAAGAAATGAAGAATAAAATACTTCGGTGATAAAAATAAAAAAGAATAAGTGAGATTTTATTTTGTAAAAGATAAATTGTCAAATCTAATATATTTTACAATTATACTTTCCGATGAATTAGAAAATACTGAGGGATTAATATTAAAATAGTTATTTTACATATTTTTTTTTTTTTACCAAATATTTCCCTCTCTTTTTCTATTCAGTGTCAGAAGGATTAATTATTGTGGGTCTCATGGATTGATAATTTCCTTCCTTCTTGTTTTCTACTTTACCAAATAGTTTACGATTCCAGTTTTCTTTCTAAAATACCTCTTCCAACTTCTTTCTTCTCCCTTTTCCACTCTACCAAATATGGGCTTATTGCGCATAATAATAACCCCTTTAGGGGGGTTTTGTTTGGTGAACAAATGCATCATCTGGTATTTGAACGACTTTATCTCATTGGAACAACTGCAGTAGTGAGGGACTTTGATGGGTTCTCTCAAGCAATAATAAAGCCAGAAAATTTTATCATAAGGGCCCAATAAGCACAACAAAAAATTAATTAAACTCGGTAGTTAAAATTGTATCATAATTATAGGTATAATTATTAAATTTTTTAATTTAAAAAGGGGTTTTACAATAATTTGAGGGAATATTGAGAGTTAAATTTTATATTTTTGAGTGGGCTTGATGTAATCTGTTTAGATATAGCTATATAAAATAAGGTGAACAAGCAAAAAATAAGTAGTTAGTCGGGGGGGGGGGGGGCTCATTTTGCCGTCGATCATCAATCCTCTCTCTCAAGTACAAAATCTTATAGTATTTTAAATTTTTTTTTAAATAAGTGAGAGTCATAAACCTTCCACCATTAACAATCAAAAAAAAGGTCTTTTAATTAGGATTGGTAGATCTTAATTTGAAGCATTCTACGACATTAAAAGAAAAATATATATGTCTATGAGGTATAATTTTGAATTTTCAATTTTTCATCAAGTTCTTATAATTTTTTCTTAATTTGATATAATTTTTATAACGATTTAAAGGTTGAAAATTATGTCCTATAGATAGGCTCCCCCACCCCCCCCCCCCCCCCCCCCCCCCCCCCCTTTCTCTCTCTTCGAATCCAATTATATAATTCTCATTTCCGTAGTCTGCAAAGAATGAATTTAATTATGACGAAATAGCATTTCTATTGTTGATAAGGAGTTCCCAATTATTGAAGGAAAATGCAAATTGCGTATGTTGGGTTTTTGACCACTTGTTGCAGTGACTCTTTCAGAAACTCTTTTCCCAATTTCCTAATTCCATTTGGTTACTTATACTTTCAAAGTGGTTGCGCTTATGCGGCGTGAAAGGAAAAGTATGCAAACTTGAATTAAGTTCATGAAAAGCCAAACCCTTTGGTTTGGTTGCAAAAACTAGTGAAGAACCAACATACTAGTACTCTTAGTTACCATCGATAGTTAAATACATCGATACATTTTTCATTTCTCCTCCTAAAATGTTACTAGATTCGATACTCAACAGCTCTAACATAACAGATCTTGTCTGATCAATACGTGTTTCAACATCAAACCCGTAATGATTTATGTAAAAGTAAGCCCATTTTTTTTAATAAGGAATTATGTCATCCCTTTTGTGTCTAATAGTTATTGGTCTTAGATTTCATTCATAAAATATAAAGAGATTGAAGTGAAATGGTTTCTTTTTGCAAGCAAGGAAAAACAAAAGAAAACAAAACAAATGATGATCTAAATAACCTCTAGGCGTGGCCGTCCATAAATGTAGTATTGACGGCTAAGCTTATTAATTTACTTTCACTTGATAACGTAAACACTTCAATTTTCTTGCTGAGAGATTTTAGAAGTGATTTGTAGTATCATATGCTCTAAATTTTTAAAGGTGTCGTATGACTCGCTAAACTTTAAATTTAGGAGTTGACGAGCACTCTAATGAAGTTTGATTTCCCAACCATATTTGGCTTATATTTAAACTTAAAAGATTCATTGGTTTTGTACCTTCCCCAAATTTTTATTATTTATATTAATTTTTCTAAGAAATCAATTTGCCTGACCTAGAGTAGTTTCCATCTAATCCAAAGGGGGGGAAAAAAAAAACAAAAACAAATACAAGAAAAAAAATCCAAAAATGGAGGTGCAATATTTTGGGTATTTAGCACGGATGCCTACTAAACTTGTTATCTTTTGGTAACTTACCCCCAAACTTTTAATTTTGACAATTTGCCTCTTAAACTTGCTAAATTGTTGCAATACATTGCTTTTATTTAATTTTACACTAAATGAAAGATTTGAAATTGAAAGATTTGCATGGTTTGTAGTAGATTTGAAAATTTTTTGGTTGAAAATAGATTTTTCCGTCTTTACATGAGGCATATGTGGGTTTTTCATAACCAATTTAATAGAAAATTAATTCATAGAGGTATATTTGCAATAATTTAGTAAGTTCAGGAACAAATTGTCAAAATTAAAAATTTGGGGTTAAATTGTGAAAAAATGACAAGTTTAGGGAGCATCAATGCTAACCGCTAAATACCCCAAAATTTTCAAAACCAAGAAGGAATTGGGAAATGCCATTGAATTGTGAAGTTATAGAACATATTCTTTCAAGTCGATGTCAATATCCGCATACAATTACCTCGACTTAGTATTGCTCATAAGGATTCTTCTGTGACGAATTCTATATATAGAGTGGGAACTACCATTATGTATCATGAATACCCTTAACTGATATTTATTACTTATAAAAGAAAAACAAAAACAAAAAAACAAAAAAAAAAAAAAAACAATTCTAAAGTTTAAAGTTGTATTTAATGCCCACAGCAAGATTTTGTTTTAAACCATCAAATCTATATTACATTAAACTAGTTTTACATTTTTTTTTTTTATTTCAATTATGTATCATCAGTAGAAATGTCCAAACAGAAAAATCCATTTTTCTTTCTTGGCAATCTATCACAATTATTGACTATATCGCTTCAAGAAAAATCTTTTTTCTTTCTTGGGAATGTATCAACTTTATTGAATATCGCAGCAATGATCTTCCAAATCCATCCACAAATTTCATATGCATATATATATATACACACATATGTAAATATATATACGTCACCAGATTGATGAACTCTAAACTGAAAAGTAAAAAGAATATGTAGTTTGGACTATAGCCACAATCCAAAAATGATATTGGTCATAGAAGCACTTCTCTGCTGTGTGTGTCCATTAATCTGAACTTTGGTACGCAATTTCTTGGAAACCAAGCAGTGCCTTATCAAATGAAGGTGAAAAAAAGAAATGCCTTGTTGTCAAGATTTTGATTTACGGATAATATCAGTAGAAATATTGATGTCAAAGGATATCTCAGGAAAAAATAGATACTTAAAAAAAACTTATAATATTTTGTCGAAACTTTTCAAAATGTAAAAACAATCTATTTTCAACAAAAACAGTACAGATGTTTTATCATATATATATCAAACAGTGTATCAGGAAAGTACAATAATTATACATTAATTGTAATTTCAATATGATATTACATACTCGTTAACAATTACAAACAAAATATAATAATGTAATAACAATTCAATATGATCTTGATAGTAGTTTTTAAATATCACAATCCGTCTCATAAATTTATGATTCAATACAATACAACACCCTGCAGTGCTTGTGACATGTCTAATTTGGTTTACAAAACAAACTAAAATAAAGGAAAACAAAACAAAAAATGGTTGGCATAAAATCCAACTTCTCGATTAAATTTTATGGATCCTTTGCATATTCATTGAGATTCATAACAAACGTCTCCAAACCATAAAGAAACAGAACAAATAAGTACAATAGCAAAATAAAAAGTAAAATAGCAAGCATAAAACAACACATACTCAGGATGTAGCTATATTTTACTATATATATTTCGAAAGCCGAAATAAATTCGGCCTAACCTTTTATTTTTCCTTGCTTACTCTTCTTTTGTATTACTCCATCTCATCATAATCACTACAATCAATACAAATAACACGATCTCCTTCCTTCACAGGTGACGGCATCGCCGCGTAGACAATACTTGCCACCACCACAGCGACGACGGCCGCCCCAAAGACGGGCACCCATGCCAAAATGGCCATTGCCCCCAAACAGCTGATTTTTGTGATAAGGACTTTTGAACTCTAAAAATGAGAATTTTGTAGTGATACAAAAATTTTGGTTGCCCTTAATTATATATATTGTATCAACATTAATTTTGCCTTCCCTAAGCTTTAACTAGAGTTCCAATTTGCCCTCTAAAGTTAAAACATAAAGAAGTGTTACTTTTGCTTTAAAAATAAGGAAACTAAAGCTTAATTATTGTTTGAAAAAAGAAGATGACTTTGAGAAAGTAGAAACGTGATGGACAATGCAAGAGGGACAAGAGAAGGACAAGGTTGATGGTCATATTGTACTAGTTCGTCTACACTTTTTTTCAAAAAAAAAAAAAAAAAAAAAAAAAAAAAAGGTCCATCTATTATTTTAGTATCTTGAAAGAGAAGGAAAAAGTGGGACAAAATTAGCTGTTTGATTGAGTCATTTGAATTATAACATTTTGTATCCAAATATTTTAATAGTGTTTAAATTGTTACTTGAAATGGTGTTTGGTTGTTCGTAAGTTAAACATAATATATGAATAGAGCATTACAAATGAACATGATACAAAAATTTGACACTAAACCATATATAACAAAAATAAAATTAAAGATTGTATTATGTGGTCAAGAAGAGGGAATTTGAGTCTTATTGATCAACTGATGAAAAAAAAATGTGACTATTTAAGTAATTTTCTCCAAAAAAAAAAAAAGTTCATTCAAATGGAATGAACCAAATGTTATTGAGTGACTCCACCATACGAACCCTAAATGTGTACCATGAAACCCAAATTTCAATTACTTGGTGATGGAAATTAAAAAAAAAAAAAAAAAAGACATTGGCCTTTAAAAGAAAAAAAAAAAAAAAGTTTGCCTATTATAATTAGCTGGGATTTATAGAATTTTAAAGGAGAAACACTTACGAAAAATTTAATCTTAGTCATTGAAAAGAAAGACGTCATCTATAAAGCTGGAACTTGACTAAAAATTTGAGGGGAAAAAAAAATTAGTCACCCTATAGAAACCTATTTTTAATCATTGTACTCTCAAGTAAAATCCTCATGTTTTTTTCACTCCAACAAAAAAAAAAAAAAATTCCTCATGTTTTCATCAAGAATAAGCTCCCGTTTGATACCCTTTCAATTTTCAAAATTTTTTTCCTATATATTATTTTATCTCACAAAAACTTATATTAATTTATTATTTGAATTGTGTGTTTGAACTTATAACTCAAATAGAGCTTACATTATATAATATTGTGGCACTTTTATAGATAGATAGACTCATACTTACGTATTGTTTGTTCATTATTTTCGAAGTTAAAAAATTGCATTTTAAAATTTTACTCCAACTTCAACCACGCAGAGGGCCTAATTTGAAGTAATTTTCAAATTACATGCTAGGAATTATAATTTCTAGTCAAACCAAGGGTTGAAAACTAAAAGAAAAAAGGGACCAAAATTATGAGGAGGATTCTGCGTATAGGGTATGGGATTATGGGCCGCGGCTGCCAAAGTCTGATTGTAGGTGGGCTGGGAAAGATTACATTCCTTAATCCGTTTACAGAAAATTAGGTGACCAAGTATTTTCTTATAATTTTTTCATTTTAATATTAAAGTTGATTAATTTTAGTATTATAAAATGATAAAATTATTAATTTTAATATTATAATGAACATAAATATAAGGAGATGTTAAATATATGACATTCTTGAAGGTAACCCTAATGATTAAGGAAGAAAAAGGAAAATAGCGTAATTGGAGGTGGTAATGAAATTTATAGTATAATTTTTTAATATTAGAAGAAAACAACAATAATATGGTTTCAGATTTGAAAAATTCCAAAAATTCCTCCACTGATCTTGTATCTCTTCCTTCTCTCCTCTGCCTCCTCCCCATCTCTCTCTCTCTCTCTTGAGGTCTTTCTCAAGCTCACCACTCCAATTGTCGGCGACGTCGCGAGCACAGGAGGCGAGAAATGCGAGACTCGTCGTCGCATCCACTTTGTTCCTTTCTGTTTCACTAAGCGCTGCTGTCGCCGTTAGGAGAATCGCGAGACCTCGTCGTCACGTCGTCGATTCGCTAGCCTCGCGTTCTCGTGTCAAAAAATCTGTCGGAGATCGCGATGATTTCCATTACTAAGTGCATTTCCTAGTAACGCCTTGGATTTTTCTATGGCAACAATCCCGGGCAATCGCAATTGATCAGTTGTCTGCCGTGGCATCAGCACAAGATCTCCGACCATCCCACATTCATCGTCTTCTCTGGCGACAGCCACCTATGTGGCGGACTTCGTCTCGAAGAAGACGGGCAAAGCTGAAATTAAAAAAAAAAAAAAAAAAAATTGAAACTAGATATTCTATTATTTTCAAACTCTTACAAATTCTATTATAAATTTCAAATGGTTTCACCAAATATGCTAATTGGTGTATGTTCCCCTTTTATAGTTGGGTACTTAAATGAATAAATTTTCTAATATGAAAGCAAGTGTAAAAATCCTAATAAGGTAATTATATTCAACATATTAAGTTCTTAACTTTCCTTAATATAAGCACCTTGCATAAAGTTAAACTCTCAAGATGGGGTCTTCATCCAAATCAAATGGTACAAATTTATAACCCAAAATTGAAATAGTCTAAGCTTGCATTTGGTTCACCGGATGGAGATGAAATTTTTAAGTTGGAATTGGTTAACTTTTTAAAAACTAGTTATAATTTCTGTTGATTTTTCAGAAAAAAGAAAAATCTGAGATGAAAAATTACAGTTTAGTTGGAGTTGTGTTGAAATGCCAAACGAAACATAAATTCCTTCTTTACACCGCCGGAGGGTAGCTAGCGGGTGGGAAGGGAGTGATTTTGATAGGAAATCTCAAGGTCAAAATCGAGAAGTGTGTTCATTTCTTTTTAATAGTCTAGACCCCACAATTGTTTTAAAAAAAAAAAAAAAAAAAACCCATTGAAAATATGTTGGTAATATATTATTATTAGAGAAAATTCGATTGGATCATACGTTACTACAAGTTCTATATATCCTCACCTTTGGCGTTCTATACACAGAATTTGCTACAACAATCTTGGAAAATAATAATTATTAAAATGACCTGTTTTATTTTTGCATCGAGCATATAGACAAGACATGAATTGTAAATATTAGGCGTGTCCAAATCAATTTTGCAAATAAAAGAGTTTGAAAAATCGTTTTGCAAATGAAATCTATCTATTAAAGTCATTTTACTTTTGTTTTGTGCTGATCAGTTTCGGACTTGTTTTAATCTTTGTTGAGTTTTGATCTTGTGTTATGATAACGTATTTTTGAATTAGGAAAATACCCGAAACATCCTCTGTGGAGGGCTGGCTCAACAGTCAACACAACTTAAGGCCTTAGGCAAATATATATATATATATATATATATATATATATATTTAGGTCCTACTTAAAAAAAAAAATCAAAGATCATCCAAAATTTACCTTTTCAAACATGTAATTTGTGGAATTATTTTTCTTTCTTATTCCTAGATATATACCGGAATTTCAGTAGATATTAATTATAGAAATATTAGGAGAGCAAACGAAAAACTTTTCGGACAAGATGACAAAGATTCAAAGAAACCTAAAAAGATAAAATACACTTCCATTATCAAATATATGTAAGTAACCAAAAATAAAAGTAAAAAAGACCAAAGAACTAAAATTTATATAAGTGCTATATATATGAATGAAAATATATATAATGTAGAAGTAATTTCAATGTATTTTAACACATATAAATTACATAATAAGACCACAATCTCGCAAATAAGTAAAAGAATAATTGCAGCAAATAGGTCAGTGTTTGATAATGTTTAAAATAAATAACATATTTAAAAAAAAATTTAAGTAAATAGCATATATAGTAAATTGTTTATTTACGAAGATTTTTTTAAGGTAGTTTTATCATAAATAGCTTTGTAAATAAGTTATTTATCATAAATGTGATATTTATCACAAAAAATTTATTCACAATAATATTTTTCAGATAATTTTTGTCATGAATATACTACATAAATACACTATTTGCTATCACCCAAAAAAATTATGTTATCTATTTATTTTTATTACTAGAGGTTTTTGGCCTATTTCTCTCCTTTTCCCCAAGTAAAATACAAGGAGAAAAACAAGTAAGAGAGATTAATACCAAAAGAGAGAATCAATTTGAAATGAGGAAACAAAAAAGAGATACAACTAATAAGTCTCTAATGATCGCTTTTTATTTCTTGGATTATGACACCTAGAAACCCATCTGACAACAGTATTTATCACTTCCTCAAAAAAAAAAAAAAAAAAAAAAAAAAAAAAACCTAGGTCGCTCTTAAAAGAGAAACGAGTTTTTCTTGAAAAGAAAACGAGTGACTAATAACTTAACAAATAATAAGCTGTAACAAGTTCTATATTTACCTTAATGTAAGTAGGGAAGCCTAATAAGAATTTAGGGCTTGTCAAATGGTGAGGCCTAGGCAGTGGCCTTGGTTGCCTTAGCTGTTTAGCTTAAATATATACCACTTAATTTTCATGCTTTTATTATTGTATTAATATTCAAAACACCCCTCGCAATTATAAAATCAATCACAAAATACTCCACGAAAATATTTCAATCAAACAAATGTTTCAATTATTTTGAGAATTTTTAAAGTTCTAATATTGATTTCATTTAATACTTTAGTTTAATATTGTTTTAGATTGTAGTTAATGTGTTTGGAGACTGATTTGTAATTTGGACATTTGGATAATATATAAGAGGGATAAAAATGGTATTTAAGCTAAACATAGAGGGTCTTTAAAGTATCTAATTCTCTTAAAATACTCTTCTCATACTTCAACGGGACAGGGCCTAATTAATTTTTAAATTACACGTTAAGAATTATATTTCCAATTATTTCAGGAGAGAAAAAGAAAATGAAAAACTTTGCCTCGTTAAAAAACTTAATTAGCAAGCAAAATTCAATTAGATAAAATATTTAGTTACAAAAAAATAATAATAAAGCATAGTTAAAATCTCATAAAGAGAACCAAAAAAAAAAACATAATAACATAAATCAAAGGGTAAACTCAATGTAATAAAAATTATATTAACTTATAATAATGCTTCTTGCATGTCCATCGTACTTTTCTCGTGTATCATGTCCAAAATTCATGTTAATTAGTTTAACCCATTTAATAAACGTCTTGGACTAACCTATTTAAAATTAATGGCAACAATTTTAGAGTTGCATATTTTACATTGTTCTTAATAGTTTTAGTTTATATAGTAAATCTGATCTTTGTTATAAATAGAGTTAGAAATCCTATAAACTTAAATTGCATGGTATGCAAAACTAAATAACCCTTAATAATGAAAAAAGCTTCTTAAATCAGTTGGTAATTGGTTCGAAGGTGGTGAAATTAGTGCTAATCGTTGTACCAAGATTGCGTTTGTCTGTTTTTCAAGTTTGTATATGAGATTTAATTCCTTACGTAAATTCCTCTCTGGAAATTCGATTTCAGAAAAAGAAAAATTAAAAATTAAAAAACAACTCTAAAATTGAGTGATCATTGCCAGAAACAAGACGATAAACAAGTTTGCTAAAAATAGATAAATAAGAACTTCATATATAATAACCTTTTCATTCTTAATCTCATATCATAAACCAGAAAGCTATTACATAACTTCTCTTGCTATAAAGTTACTACTTCTCTTGCTATAAAGTTACTAACTGCATATACAAATCTAGCAAAAAGACTATTTTTTCCTGCTACTTCTTGTGTTCTTTTTTGAATCCGTCTTCTTAGAAGTAGAAGACTTTTTGCTAACTGAATGACCAGCAGCACCAGCATCAGCAACAGCGATAGAACCGGCGACAACCTGAACGATGGCTGGCATGGCCAGAGCAGCCAATGACGACACTGCAGGAGCCAATGATATAGCGATGGTTACAGGACCAATCGCCATGCTATCAACTGACTACCCAATCGCCATATTTTCTACTCGAAAGCGAGAACAAGAAGAAAAAATTGCGATGACACAAAAATGTTGATTGCCCTTTCCATTTATAGTGACGAAAACAGTACTGGTACACTGAGACCGAAGCGCCTATGCTGCATTCCATTTGGTCCTTAACCTTGTTATGATGTTAGTCCCAAACCCTTTGTTTTTTGGCTAAAAGTTCGCTAAACTCTTTAAAAGAGTTCATAATTTACTATTAAAGGGTAAAGAAAAAAAATTTTACATGTCAACTTATATGCATACATGTGATATGCTCCCGATCTAATTTTAAACCTTTATTATTAATAAAGACTATTTTGCACCCATTTAAAGAGTTAAGGGAGCTTTTAACAAAATAATAATGATAATAATAATAATAATAAATAAAAAAACATAAATTGTAAAAAGATTAGAAACTAACGGGTAATTTATCCAAAAATTTTATTGTTCACTTCAGTTTCCAACTGTAAGTCATGAGAATGAATATGAAAACCCTGTTTACTTTTGTAGGAACAAGAGTCTCATGATCAACCTATTAATTTCTGTTGGTCTTTTGGCTCTCTCTAAACTCTCCCTCTCTCTCTCTCCCTCTGTCTCTCTGTCTCTCTGTCTCTCTGTCTCTCTATCTCTATCTCTGTCTCTGTCTCTGTCTCTGTCTCTGTCTCTGTCTCTCTCTCTCTCTCTCTCTCTCTCTCTCTCTCTCTCCCCTTCTCCTTCTCCTTCTTCTTCACCCGGATTGGCATTGGCGTCAAGATAATGCTTCACTTGCAGCTTTTGTGTTGTGTACTCTTTCAGAAGCTTTCTTAACCTACAAAAGAGAGCAATTAATAATGAAATGAATTTACTTAACATATTATGGAATTAATAATTTGTTTTATGGGAAAAAAAATATCCTGATACCCTGTATTTTATCGAATAAATTGATCGGTAACGTAGTGTTTAAATAATATCAAATCACTACCTCATACTTCAAAAATAATAATAACAACAAACTTTTCGAGTACCTGCAATTTTACTTATCAGATAAACTAATTTGAAGTTTTTATTTCAAAGATCATAAGAAGTATTGATTTGTTTAAAGTACGGGGTACTGATTTGATATTATTCGAACATTAAACTACCGATCTACTAATTCGAGAAAACGCAAGGTACCAAGATGTAATTTTCCCGATTTGTTGAAGTAAAGTGGTTTACTTCTTTGTCCCAATCAGTCCACATTGTCAAGACAGCAAGAAATAGAGCTTGCACAAATAATGCCACTATGATTCCTGTCCAAAGCCCCTGATCAGAACCACATTGTTAGCACTAGTATTCTCCTTCCATGGCAGATGCGAAAACTCAGAATAACAAAAATCCAAAAAAAAAAAGGAGGGATTTACCTTCCCTCCAACGTGGTAGAAAAAGGCTAGCAAAATGGCAGTAGGAATGCCCATAATATAGTAAGCTGCTAGATTAACAAACGCGCCCACTTTTTGGCGCCCGGAGCCTCTAATGGTGCCTGAAAATATAATATGTATGTCACTTTTTCATCAGCATAATTTGTTAAGAAATCGTCCTTCAGAATGGAAAAGATTTAGGTACGAATGACGAATTGAGAAAATTTATACAAAAGGGTACGTAAGAATTCAATCCTGAAGTAGAAGTACATGACTAGAGGAGATCGCAGTTTCAAAATCTAAGTACTTGATCCCTGTATCTTGACACAGGGCAACATATTGGAAAAACGCACATCGAAAACTTTGATGGCGGTTAACTTGAAATACGATATGCAACATTTGCTTGATTTATTGTTCTTGCTCGATAAACAATAATTGGAAAGCAATAACCTGATAGCACAGATTGAATTCCGTCGAAGAAGTGGGAAACCGAGATCAAAAGCAGCATTTCTGCCACATATTTCACAACTTTTTCCTCTCTGCTGTAGCAATAGCCCCAAACTCGGCGACCCAAGATCATGACAGTAGCGGCAAGAAATCCTTCCGTAACAACCATGGACAGTGCAATGCATATCGCCAAACGAGCTACTCGTGGTCTCCCAGCACCTAATTCATTGGAAACTCTTGTGCTGAGAAAAAAGTGGAAAAGGCAATGAGGGCACAAGAACAGAAAATCGTCAAGACAATTAGGCATAATAGGGGACAAACAACGGTAATGAAGAACTTTTTAACTCACCTAATTACCCCACTAAGCCCAAGCGGTATCATGTAAACCAATGAACATGTATTGAGGCTGCAAATATGTTGGATTGGTAAGTAATAAAAACACATCTTACAACACTCCGCAGAAACAGTTTCGGAAACAATGCAAACCTGATTGACAAGACTGACGTTTCAAGTTGCGGATTAGGAAGAAGACCGGATAAGAGGACCATCATTTCAAATGACCAGATTTCCAAGCTGTTCATGCAAAGACATGAAGAAATTCTCGTAGTTCAAACACTGAAAAAATCTTGTGCAATGAGCGAAAAATAAAAAGCTGAGCAAGCGAGGAAACGATACCTCAACATTACAGCTGACGGAATGGACAGTGTGAGAAACTTGGGGATTCCATGAAAAGCTTCCCAAGAGAATCCAGTCCATGTTTTCTTACAGGACGGAGAGATTCTAACATACAGTACCAACGACAATGCGTTAATCCAATACGAGATTGCATTAGCCAAGGCTGCACCTCTATTTCCGAGGCCAGACTTGAACACCAGAACCCAACAGATGAACAAGTGCAGCAATGTTGTGATTCCTGTACAGACCATCATTGGAACTACATTGTTCTGGGTCTGCAAGAATCTGGTGTGGCATTGCATGATAGCGTAAGCAAAGATGCTTGGTATCATGAAACGAGCATAACTGCCGGCCTCGGCTGATATTTCTGGATCTTGACCCAAGAACACAAGAATTTGCCCTGCATTTGCCCATATAAATGCAAGGGGAATGCTGACCAGTAGAAGAACAAGCGTTGCTCTTTGCAGGTGTATACCAAGCATGTAATACTGTTTCGCTCCGTAGGACTGACCACAGAACGTCTCCAATGCGCTACCCATTCCAATCTAATCCAAGAATAGTAAATCCGAGAGTTAGATTCCATTTTCACAAACAACTAAAATTCGGGATACATGCATCTGTGATCCCTAAACTTTGACAAAAAAAAAAAATTACCCGTTTGGTCCCTAAACTTTCATATCATGAACTTGACGGAAACCATCTTTTGAGTGAATGGTATCTGAGACATGAGGCTACATATGCATCTAAACGTAAAAGTACTAAAAGAAACTATTCTACGCTGAAATTATGCGTCTAATCTTTAAATACGCATAAGAAATGACAAGAAAAATGAATGAAACATTTTTTTATTATGATAAACAAAGCTTAGGTTATGAATTAAGATGAACAAAATTGTGTTGACTGTCTTGATTAACCTTTATGGAGAACATAAACAAAGTGATTTCAAACTGAAAAACCAGAGCTATTAAAAAGAAAACCAAAAAAAAAAAAAAAGAGAGAGAGACACACACACACACACACACATCATAAACCAATCTTCATCAATAAGTGGTGTTTACACAAATTCTTCACCAAAAAATAAAATGGCACATTTGTTCTTACATAATATGGAAAAATATCACCACAAACCCAGATCAGTATTTCTTCAAGAAAAACCATAACAAGTGAAAATGTACGAATCCGTTTCAAGAAAACATTTAAATGAAAACATTTGACACCGTAGAAAAACATCCAAATGACTAAAACTTAACCCCGTCCATTTGGAATTCTGCCTAAATACTCCAAATAAAAACATTTAACATATTTCCAAATGTTTTTCCCGAACCGAAGATATAATCTTACCAACAAGCTAAAACCAGTAACAGAAGCAAAAGAAGTGGCCATGGAAGCTCCAGCAAGGGCCAACTCGCCGAGATGACCAACAAACATGACTGAAATCACCTGCAGACAGTTTGTCAAAACATTGACACAAACCAGCGGGCCTGCCAACCGCAGCTGCTTCTTCGCCTCCGCAACAACCTCATCTTTGGTCAGTCCTTTTCTCAAACAGATTGCGTGTACTTCAGTTTCTGGAACTTCTTGGGACAAAAGTGAAGCTCTTTGCTCTTCTAAGTCCATTTTTTTCCAGTTTGAACACCTAAAGATCTGAAACTATAAGCTTAAATTCCAGAAACAAAAATATATATATATATATTATTTTTTAGTCTTTTAACTTGCTGAACAAGATTAATTGGCTTTTTTTTATTTGAAAAATAATAAATGTCAAATTATCCATGTAAGTTGTAACATGGATGACAATAGAGAATAGACCACCATTTGTCATCTTATGGGGAGAGATAGGCATCAACTCTATTATTTTATCACGTAGTAATACATCACTATTGATGCTTGGCAATATTATTTTTATAATATATATATATATATATATATATATTGGTTAGATGTTCATATTTATATTTTGCTTGACTTGTGATGTGTCTAACGTGTGAATCATATAACGATGATGTTTACATGTATAACTTAATGTTAATTTATATGTAAAATTTAACGTTAATTCTATTCATGATTGATGACTCTATTATAAAATATAGAATTTGAATTTTTATTTCAAACTTAAAAAAAAAAAACTATATAATGACAGAGTTATAAATTTTTTATATATAAGAATCTTATGTAATAAAAAAATTATTCATTAGGATTATAAATTTATAATTATTTATACTTAATGAAAGAAACTTTCAAAATCGCAGTAGGGCAGGCAGGGCAAGGGCACGTGAACGGTGAACCTAATGTACTCGGCCACAGAACAGAATCAGAGGATATGTGTTTTTTTATTTTTTATTTTTTATCTTATGTTTTTTTAAAGTTTATCAATTAAAATATTAGGAAATAGGTTAACAATTTTTTCTTTTATTTTGATTTAATAATTCAATTGATTACGAAAGTATCATATATACGTAAACAGAAATACGATAACAACAGACAATTATTTTATAAGAAAATTCGAATGAAAAACTTAACAAAAAAATATAGTGTATTCTTTTTAGGAGAAAGCATTTTGTATCAAACATGAAAATAATTCTTTAACAAATCCTTTATTTTAATCAATTACAAGAAATCTATATCATAAAGCCAAATAAAAAACAGTATAAATAATAATAATAATGATAATAATAATAATTCTAGACTAGATATTGAGTCGTTGGGATATTTTGAGGAATATCTAGGATATTTTTGATCGCATATGTCCAGACATTATTTGGAGGCTATGGGGAATGAGTTCAAAATTTCCCCTTTTGCTACTATCTATTTAGGCTATTCGGCCATTCATTGTGGTCCTTCGGCTGATGTTGCACGCCCAATTTTTTGGAAAATTTGATGGTTTTTAAGCTTTCTTTTTCATGTTCTTCTTCTTTTTTTTTTTTTTTAAAGGGAAATTATCATTGAAATTAAAATTGGGTACAAACAACAATACCAAAGATGAAAGAATCTTATGATATAAGAGACACAACATTCGACTAAGATCGATTCCATCAGTAAAATCTGATGAAACTCAATGAGGATGACAAAAGTCAAGATCTGGTTACAGGAAAATTCTTCGAATTCCTAGACAATGCTATAATTGAGCATGTACAAAGGTCTTTTTAAAAAAAATCTACAATCGATGGAATATTCAGATCGATCGAGAGACAATCACTCGCAGCACAGTGATTGCAACAAACTCCACGTAGCTCTAATCTAACAGAACCCATAAACACATATCGCTAGAAAATAACTCAAGCGGAACCCACACACAAAAACAAACCAGAAGTGAGGAAACTACCTCATTTATTACAAAATCAAAACTAAAACACAAAAACAAAGCATGACTATAAAATACCATCGCCCGCTAAATTCTCGCCTAATGTAGAACAACCACGTCATGTTTGTCATGTTCTTATGTGTTGATTTTGGAAAAAAAAAAATTTCAAGTTCTAGGGTCATAGTTTTTTGAAGGCTTTTTGTATTGATACACCCTAAACTTATTATAGAGTTACAATTTATACCCTGAATTTTTAATTTTAACAATTTACACTATATACTTACAATTATATAGCAATTTGCACCCCATTGATAAGCAATGTTGATTTTTTAATGAAAATTGATACTTCACTTGCACATAGATTGTTAATTAACAAAGTCGATAAAAATGAATATTTATGTCATGAATTAACAACTCATGTATAAATTACATATTAATTTCCTTCAGAAGATTAATATTATTGTCAATGGGGTCCAATTTGCTACATGTTGGTAAGTTTATGATGCAAATTGTCAAAATTAAAAGTTCAGCATATAAAATTGCAACTCTATGATAAGTTTAGAATGTACCAATGCAAAGATCTAAAAACTAAATTTATCTTACTAATGCTAAGGTTACTCCTTTTTTTTTCACTCTCTTACTTCTCCTGTTGCCACATGTCATGTTATTTTTCTCTAAAAATAAAACATAACTATAGACCATGCGACAACTAATTTAACTAGGCACTTAATTCGTCCACATCCTTATAATGCATACAGTCCATTATTTTGAAAATGTCTCATTAATTTAAAGCAATTAGCAAGAAAAAGTCTAACAATAATATGAGCAAGATAATTTTCACGTATTCTTGAACAAAACAAAAATTCCACATGTTTAAGATTATCCATTCTTTGTAATTTGCTTAGTAATTTAATTTTTAAGGCTATGCTCGAATTAACTCAAATATGTGTCGTGTCTTCTCATTCTCCCATGTTGATACGCTGGAATAGTACATTATACGTACGGTTCTAGTTAAGACCAAATTAAAATTAAGGATAGCTCAAAAATACATGGCTCGTTAGAATTTTATAGGAAAAACAAAATCAGTGGGAAACAATTTTTATGAGAAAAAAAATTTTTTTTTTCTGGAATGGTCAAGGCACTCCTTGCTGTAAACTTCCGTTTCTTGTGTCCTAAATAGCCTCAACCATAGAGTTTAAGATATGCACAAATTTTATACTTGTCGTTTGTGTTTGTGCATGGTCCAACTAAAGAGAGAACAAAAGAAAATAGAAAGTAACTCACAGGTCGTGCTCGAATATATGAGGTAACCTAATTATCCGTAATTTCATATTTAATTTCAACATCAGTTCTATAATTCAAATCATGGTCCAACTAAAAAATATGACATAAAAAAAACAAACAAACAAACAAACTCACAAGATGTACATGAATGAATAAGATAACCTAACCGTACGTAATTTCATACCTAAATCCAATAAGGTACACAATTCGAATCCAAATGGTCCAACTAAAAGAGAGGACAAAAGAAAGTAAGTCGCTAGACATGCACGGATGAATAAGAAACCAAGCGGTCCGTATTTTTACACCAAACTTCATTCGAAAAAAGATATTCCACAACAACATTCATTGCAGGAAAAAAAAAAAAAAAAAAAAAAAAAAAACGACTGCAATATGTATACCTTCAATTACTGATCTTTGGTGACGATTTTCACCAAATCATTGAAATCCACAGAAAAATTACCACCATCTTCAACAGCCTCATAAGCCAACTTCTTGAGTGCCCTAATTCTCTCCCTCATTTCCTTCCCTTCCCCATCCAACAACACCCTTCTCAAATCCTTCACAATTCCCTCCTTTGTAATCACCCCTCCTTCAACCCCAACGCCTATCCCCCACACAGCCTCCACCGTCCTCACATTTATCCTCTGATCCCCGAAAAACGGCCTGCAAATCAGCGGCACGCCCCCGACAACGCTCTCCAATATCGAGTTCCAACCGCAGTGCGTCACGAAAGCTCCCACCGAAGAATGTTTTAGTATTTCCACTTGTGGAGTCCAAGAAACCACTTTTCCATTCCTAAGGGAATTGCATTTTTCTTCAAGTAATTGCACCGATTTTCCCCTAATCGACCAGAGGAAAGGAAACCCCGTCTCCTCAAGCGCCTCCGCCAGGGCTGCGATCTCGTGAGGCGGCAGGGTGATCACGCTACCGAAGCTTATGTAGACGACCGACGCAGTTTCGTGCTTGGTTAGCCACTCTAAGCAGCCGGTCTTGTCGAGGACTGGCTCCGGTTGTGGAGACGGTTCCCTCGTTAGCGTCAAGGGTCCGATGTTGAGGAACTTTTGCAGCCTGGTTTTGAGGTGATTCGAGATTATGAGATCGATTTCATGGAAGGAGTTTATGAGGACAGCGGTTGCTTTGGGAAGATTTAGTCCCATTTTGTGAAGCAAGTCTGAGAAGGGTGATGGCTTTGAGCCTTGTGATGTGATTAGCACTCCTGCGGGTAAGTCCGATTTGCGAATTTCGCTACAGCCGGGCAGGAAGTCCAGGGTTTTGTCCTCGTCTAATCCACCTGCAGAGAAAGGATGAACATATATAAATATATATATATATATATATATATGTGTATATAATGTCAATGCAAAAGAAGAAGATTTTTGGATGTTAAGAAACTCAACAGACATTGTAAAAAATATCACTGGATTTATTTAATTAGTCAAAAGTATTCGGACGCGACTACTTTACTCATTAGATTAGTATTAGCCGCCTGTCCCGAAATAAAAGGTGATTCTATACTCTAGGACTATGTTTTTAATTCTTAAGCAAATATTGAGAATCATATTTCACCACTTGATATTAGTAAATATATATATATATATATATACATATACTTATATATATATCTTTATTAAAACAAAATATCTTCGAAGTAGAGCACAATCACAAACTCTATATACATATATATACATATACACATATACATATACATATAAACACATGCACATATATATCTTACAAGATCCGTAATTCTAGAGCCAAACTCCATCAAATTCTCCGTTCAATTCACCAAAAGATCTCCAAGAACTCCATATATAATGATACATATTTAGAGAACTCCATATATAATGATAACATATATATACATATATATATTTATATGTATCCTACAAGATCATTATATTCTGGAGCCAAACTCCATCAAATTCTCCATTCAATTCACGAAAAGATCGCCAAGAACTCCATTCTAGATATACATACATATATATATATATATATATATCTTATATATGTACCTTCATCTCCCAAATTCCGTCGAATCAGATCGGTCTCCAGATGAACCAAAAGCGATCTAGGCCCGGCCGTCCACAGCGGCAGCCACGGCACTTCTCTCTCGGCGGCGAACTCTCCGGCGAACCACAGAAACGCGTCGGAGATCAAACACCCGATCTTTCTCCCCCAAATCTCCTCCGCCTCTTCAAGAACCTTCCGAAAATTCTCCGGCGTCGCCCTCAAGAACATTTCCACCTGCTCGATCGGATTCCCCGACAGCACGTGGCCCTCCGGCCAGCCGTCCTCGACGTCGCAAACCAGCACGTTTGGTACTCCGTCTTTACATGGAAATATGGTTTCGTTCGACCGCGACGTGTTCAGGAATGAGAACACGGTGGAGCCGACGGTGGTGACGGAGAGGCGGCGGACGAGGCTGAGGAGAGGCGCGGCGTGAGAGCCGAACGGGAAGGCGAGGACGGCTACGTGGATGATCGGGTCGGGTTTGGGGATTTCGGAAGCCATTGTTGGGGCTGGTTGATTTTGGACGTCTGTTGTGGATACGTGAAGTAATGGAGAAGGAGAGCTTCTCGTGATGTAAAGAATTTTCTTGGCTTGTTGTCTATTTGGTTCGCGAGAAATATGGGAGGGAAAATGAAATGAGGACGTTGTGTAATGGAAATTGGAGTTGGTTAATTCGGTAACGGTTTAACGGAATGTCAGAGAATCAGAAATGAAAGCGTTATGAATGAAAAGAAAAACGGAGCTCATTTCACCCAAAAAAAAAAAAAATTTATTTTTGTTAGTTGTTATGAAAGACAAACGTTTTACGTTGGACGATTAGAATGTGTAGCGTTATTTTTTATGGAATTTGAATTTTATAATGGAATCACGTAAAATTACTGCTAAGTTATGTCTGTAACCATAAGGTGTGACATTATTCTCCTGCCAGCTTTCTCAACAAATTAATAAAAATAAAAATACGAAAGGGAATGTGATTGTAGGTGTATCTTAACGATAATTTCATATCTGATTTCATCACAAAATACAGAGTTCAAATCCATCGTCTCAAGTTAAAAAAATTAAAATAAAAAAAGGGAAGGAGCTTTAAAAAAAATTTAACTGTGGAACATATCCAAACCACACAATGTCTTCCTCTATCCTAAGGCATATTTAGCTAATCCATGTTTATTATTGGCAAATGTAAGAACATGGTAAATGAACAACTAAAAAAAAAACCTCAATGTCATGTACTAGATTTACAAAAACACACATAGAAGGGGAAACTATAATTAAAAGCATGGAGTTTTAAAAAATAATAATTATGAAAGCATGGATAGTTTATAACGAATATGTATATAAATTTTAGCCCAAAAAAAAAAAAAAATCTGTCTCGAAAAATATAAGTGGCAAGCCAACATCTGTGAGTTCAATTTTGTTGTCTCGTTTTCCTGTCTCAATAACTATCTCCTAAAATTTATCAATTTGCTTAAGCATTATAAGTAATTTAGTATTTAGCATTTTCTATGTTGTTAAATTCTTAAATTCTAAAGAAATAACACAATGTCATTTGAAGACGGTCAATGAGACAGTATATTTATGATAGCAGATCTTCACTCCTCATTTGAGTCTTAATTGAGCGCTAGTGCAACTGCTTTACAAGACGGGAGTCGAGATATAAGTTGTCCCAGATTTCTTGTATCATTGGTTATCCCCTTCAATTTTGTTTTTACAGTTCTGAATTTAAAAATTTAGTCACGTAAAAATGCGAAATACTGAGAATTTTTAAATAAATTGGTGAGCTGTCAAAATACTATTGAGAAAACAATCATTGAGATAGGAAACTGAGACAGCAGATCTGGACTCACCTGATAAAAAGTTTCCAATTGTATTACCATAACACACCCCTTATTAGTGGAGGCCCAAGTGCCTTTGGTTCTGTCTTGCTTTAGTTAAGCTAGGATTTTTTGATCTGCTTTGTGTCTTATAAATTAGTTTCTTTCATGTTAATGTGAATCCTTTATTGTTGAAGACTAAAACCAGCCCATTTCAAACTGAACAAAAATTTGCACCAGATAATCAGGATGTACTGGACTTAGATTTAAACACAACAATCAGAACTTATCACTTACACAATAAGTTCAATAAATTTAGATATGCTTCAATAGAAAATATAGAAACGGTGGTAAATAATATTCTTACAAAACTAAATGAAGTAATTAGTATGATTTTAAAATATTTGACGTAAATATCAGTAAATAGAAAATTTATTAGATAAACTGTAGATAAATTAGAAGTAAATAAATCATTTATCAAGTTAAGTTACTATTTAAGATTATTTATTTCAAATATTTTCGAACTGCTATGTAATTTAATTCTTTACTTAAAAATTCAATTTACTTGTCTCTTCCTAATATCCCTGTAAAATAATTAGTTATTGAGCGTATCATTTGAAAGTTAGATGGGTTAATTACATAAATTTCTAAATTGAAGACTATGGTTTAAAAAATGTCCATTTTTTCTTTTATTTACATGAATATCTAAATCAATACTTATAAAAACCACATTACCCTTTCATCAAGAATTGAAAACAAATAAATAAAGAATTGATAAAAAAAAAATGAAAGAAAAAATCTCTAAAACATTTCAGATTAAGCAAATCTTTATAAAAGAAAAAAATTATCATTTTACTTCATTTATCATAAATAAAAAAGAACCATAGCAAATATTAGTTGTGTGACATAAGAAAAACATTCATTATGATAAATAATTGGTCATTAAGATAAATTCACAGTGAATATATTAAAAAATGGTATTGTAAAGAAATATTTAACATTTTAAAACCTAAAAAAGACATCATAATAATACACTAATTATCAGAAAGAAAAAACATCACAATGATATAGTAATATCATAAAGAAAAAAACACAGTACATTTAAAAAAGTATCATAATGATCTAGTAATTACCATAAAGAAACAAATAATTTCATATCACACTTAAACTTTAGAAACTGTCTTTATATCCAAACAAAAACAAAAACAAAAACAAAAAACAAAACTTTAGAAACTATCTATTAAAACAATACTAATAATAATATAAAAAATAAATTATCGTAACAACGTAACAATTATCACAAATAACCTAAATTATACTTTAAAAAATTGTTTTTAAGAAACCTAAATCATACTTAAGAAATAGGATTAAAAAAAACTAAATCATACTAATAAGCAATCACTGTAATAAAAAATAGTCATTAAAATAAATTTACAAAAATGATGAATAAATAAGGAAAAAATAATGAATCTAATGAGAGAAAATGATGCTAAATATGATAAAAGAGCAAAATGAATCGTACAAGTAGTTATTTCTTTGAAAAAGGATATTTAAGTAATATTATCAAAAACAGACATATTTTATAATAAGGTTCTCAAAATAGATTTTTTTGTATAATTATTTCAAGTTATAATGGTTTCATGTGGTTTGTCCATAATGTGGGCTTCACCACTATAGCCCGAAACAAACACATGGAAATGGATCTCATATTAAATCTGGGAGAATGAAATAAATGCCATTTTGATAGTAAATAGTTTAGGAAAAATTGTAGACAATAGTATTTTTGCGAAAATTATTAAAATTAAAAATAATAAAGTTTGAATATATTTTAAATAAATAATAAATTTATCATAAATGAAAATTTAATAGGTAAATGATACATTTATAAGATATGATTAAATCATTTATCTAATAATTAATCTGATGTAAATAAATCATTTATTTGATAAGTCTATGATTTACCTTTAATATCTTAAAAACGTGTTATTTACTTCAATTATGTTCTAAGAACTGCCATCTTTCTCTCATGATTTATTTATCATGTACATTTTTTTATTTGTTATTGTTTATTTCAAATAGTTTAAAATCATGATATTTACTTATTCAACATTGTTAAATTGCTATTTACTACAATTTCAAATTAAACTTCAATAGACAATGATAGATTGTCACTTTCCAAGCGGAGGAACTAGGAGGTGCTCTTTATAGGAAATAGGAATTCCCCATTTCCTGGATTGACTTGTGTCAAAAAAAAAAAAAAAAATCTAAAATGCCATGATATGTCAAACCATTATTTACAATTCTAATTGTACACGACTTGAATTATCGGTTATTTCTATTTAGTCATTTGAAGTTCTCTTTTATTAGTTTTAATTATTGAAAAGAAATATATTTTTTATTTTATTTTTATATTGTTTATTCCTACAAAATACTAGATGAAATAGAACGATTTTAGATGGGATGTAATGAAATTTTGTGATTGGGTTCTTTCAAGGGAAATGATTAATTTTATTTTACTGATTGATACAACAAACAATTAATTATAACAAATATATGATTATAAGAAATATAAAAATTCTAAACTTAAATTAAATAAATAATATTAAATTAAATATAAATGATATAATATTATAGTAATTAATAAAATAAAATATATATTATTATTCCAAACGCCTTGTGATCTTCAACCAATTCTTTGCTTCAATATTATTACCGAGAGTAAGCACTAGAGCTTGTTTCCAATATTTGGTAGCTTGATCGAACCTAGCTTCTGCAATTTCGGAATCTCCTTGTGGAATGGCATGTTCTCCCCGGTCAGAATAGGTGGGTAAATTCCTTCCCTTAGAACCGTACTTGAGAGTTTCCGACCTCATATGGCTCAGCCGTCAAGTTCTTTTGACGTCCCTTTTTTAATCTACCATATCTAAATCTAATTGAATGAGATTTATCGTGGATCCATGGATCTATCCCATTTTTTCCTCTCAAGTTAACCAAAAGAAAAAGAGGTTATGGTTATAAGTTTTAAACTTGAGTTTTACTTACTAATTTAATTAGTTTTCTCTTTTTCTCCCACCTTCATAAAGTGCATAGGAATCTCCACTATTATTAAAGTTTTCTAAAATGGTAACTTTTTTTATCACTGTAAATTTGAAAATAAACATTTAAATGTCTATAATACTGACTAAAAAACCATTGTCATACTGAATGACAACCTTCATTATCCACCATGATATTGAGATTACTGATGATACCAACCCGTAACCGCTAAGTTCCTATAATTACAACCTAATAACTGTGGTATTCACCTAAAAGCGTGGAAAATAATAACAAAAAGACGACCATTGTCGCTACAATACTTGAAAAAATTACAAAATTAACACACACAAAATCTACCAAAAAAAAAAAAAAAACTCTTTCACGTAGTTCAAGCCCTTGTTGGTCAAAAATACAAAAAGTAAAATTAAAATTAGAATAAAATATCAGTCCCATGCATCTCTGGCAAGGTCCGGGGATCGTTCGTCATCGTTTTTCAAGCCCAAAATGGTTAAAAACACACAAAAATAATGTAAAGTACCAAAAAAGAGAGAGGCTAGATTTTGAATTTAAGGCTAGACGAAAGAAATTCAAACCGTAGAAAACTAGAAGTTTATTTGCGATGCAAAATTACAGGTTTTGCATCTGGTGTCATGACACAAAAAGCTTCTCACAGTCTTAGCTACATGGGCTCAATCGGGCATGAGAGAATATAAAATTACAAGAGTTCTTAAGCATATCCTGAAAATTATAGCCGTTCTCAGATAGAAATAACTACAATACTTAAAATTAGAAGGAAAAAATCGTTAATAGAGGCTGTAGCCCCCACTCGTCCTTTAATTAAATCCGCCCTTATGATACATGAGCCTTTTTTCTTTTCTTTTCTTCTTTTTTGACCCGTACGACCTCAAACTATACGAAGAATATGATCTCGATCGATAAGCAACTAAACATGGAATCATTTTTTTAAGGAGGGGTATCAATCTTTATTGATAGGAAAAGGAGGGGTATGAATCAATCAAATCTACTTAAATAGTTACATTTCACTTCCATTTAGGGAACAAACTGACCAACCAAGTTGCTAATTTTTCTTTGACAGTAATCGATGATTTGTATTCAATAAATTAAACTCTTTTATAATAAATCATCTTGATTTGGACGATAAATGCTTCTTCATGATGTTTTAAAAATACTTAAATGCTAAAAATACTAAAGCAAGGATGAATTGTCAACAATTTTTGAGGACGGTAAGTATTCTACCTGGTTTAATGACAGCTACCCAATATTTGGGAGATCCTTTTTCCTAAACCCATACGTGTTTCTGTAGGTCTTACTGTAATTGGTTTGTCTGGAAAAATACGTACCCATATTTTTCAGCCGCGGCATGCGTTTCGTGTCATTGCTCGTCGCCCTGCTTCTATTTGTCTAGATGTGATCCAAGCAGATTCAAACGCTTGAAGAGCATATCTATCGAAGCAAATTAAATACGATTACGTCGATAAGATATTCCTTTTATTCTTCCTCTATTAAAACGGAAAATGAGACAGATATGAACTCAAGTAAATAGAAATTGTATCAAGTAAGATATAATAATAAAGAATAAAATAAAATATAAATAAATAAAAAGCTAATAATCTTTGTAACGCAAGATTATGTTTTTCATAATTAATAATGAGTAACAGAGACACAAAGACATAATTCTTTATTGTTTTGGAGAGAGAGAATAATTAATGCCGTTGATTGAGGTGGTATTAAACTTGGAATGCTTCTCCGTTGATTGAGGATTTGAGAGGTTGTGTTTTTCAAAGCCCCGGGGATTTTGACAGCAATATTATAAAAGAGCAGCTCAGATCTCTTAGCTGACTTTTAAGGAACCATATTTGATAATATATAATATACAAGTTTGCTATCAACATTTCGAACACGAGAATTCCTACCTTAAACCCCTCCTCTCCCACCCGCTAAACTAGTCTTAGCGAGTAAATAAGGTTCAATGGGGGCTCGTACTTTTAAAAATTAAACTATAGCCTATCCATTTTAGGTTATTCATATATTACCTCTTAAGTGCCCCCAACCTTTTTTTTTTTTTTTTTTAATTGAAATGTAGCCTCCATATTTTTAAAAAATTTCATGTTACCTCCCAGATTGTTCCATTCAAATTTTAAAATTTCAAATTGTTATGTTTACTTACTATTCTTTTGCATTATTCTAATTTTATTGTTAAATTTTGTATTTCCTCAAATCCTTATTTTTTAAGTGATCCACTCACGTAAATTTTTGGATCTGTCACGGTTAGCAGGGTAAAACTATTGAATGACTATTGTGGAATATTTTAGATTTCTATTTAAAAAAAAAAAAAGTCAATATTATATACCCTCATGACTAGTTATTAATTAGGACTTATGCATTGTACCAATTAGTCATTAATATAAATATTTATTTCTGGTATTTACATATTTGTTGTCATTTTCCATTTATATATTTATTCATCCCTTCTAACTTGTTAGTATTTATTAACTATATCTACTGTTCAGATATAATTAGTGTTTTATTTTTAAATAAAGACTTATTTACTTGATAGAGGAATATATTTTAGAATGTCAAATTTTGACTTTTAGCGTATCAGGTGGAGACTGGGAACGTATTAAAGGGAGTTTTGTAACTTAAAAAATGGACACAATAAAGTGGAAGAACCCTTTGATGGGAGACTTGAAATAATTAACAGAACGTGCTACTTAGAAAGGTAAAGATGATCGATACTGACTTTTAAGAAACGAGAGTTTCTATAACAGGACATTCTATTTTGTATTATCGATAAAAACTATTGTTTCGAGCGTAAGATTAATTTTTCAACGCTGTAATCTCTTATTAGAGCAATTATATGTCCTGCGCTATAAAATTTTTATGTAGGTACTCATAGATCAGTATAAAACTAAAATAGGAAGTTTTACCGTAGTAGAGGGGTAGTGATTTGCTTGATAAATTTTGAATTTTTCAAAATTGAATAAATTAATACTACTAAGCAAGGCACACATGAAGTTAAAACATTTTCCTAGATATAAACTGAGAATATACATTCACATACATATTGAAAAATTAACTTGGATCATATTTGAGGGCTGCATATACAGTGCATCTAACTAGATTTGACTAAACATGAAGCAATATTATTGATGTTTGAAATAGTGCTTAAATAGTGGCAATGGAATTATGAAATGTACTAAAAATTTCTTAATTTTGTGTTAGCACCTAGCTACTTATAACATCGGTCGGTTACAAAAAGTCTTCTCCAATCATTATTCAATCCACACTAAATTCCGGAAGGCCCATCTTTGCTCCTACTCTAATGCCTTTTCCTCTTCACACTCTTAGTTTTTTTTTTTTTTTCCCCAAATAAATCCAAATTCTCCTCCTGAAATTAAAAAATAAATAGAATAATTAAATAATTAAATAAAAGCAACCCAAGAATTATGAAATCTTTGGAAGATGAGAAGAGAACCATATAATTTAGGCCTGAAAACCTTTGTCCCCCAACAAAAACAAATGTGGCAATCATTATCGAACATGGGTGCCACCCCACATTTTGACCCTTCATCCCAACCACCCCGAAAATACCTGAAAAATCCAATATAAACTCATTGCGACATTTTCTCAAACACGTTACCTGCAAAAAAGAAAAAAAAAAAACTGCCAAAAATGCAAGCTCTACCCATCTTCATCCTCCTCCTCTTCGCAACAGCAACCACAAGCTCAAATGCCCTGACCACCAGACCACCTCCAACCCAGTTCCTGAGCTGGAGGAGCCAGTTCCTGGGCCCGCAGAACGCTGCCCGGGCGGCGCTGCGGATGCGGCCGCTGGTGTGGGACCCGCGGCTGGAGAGGTACGCGCGGTGGTACGCGAGCCAGAGGCGCAACGACTGCCTGCTGGTGCACTCGAACGGGCCGTACGGAGAGAACATATTCTGGGGGAGCGGCGTCGGGTGGAAGCCGGCGCAGGCGGCAGCGGCGTGGGTGGAGGAGCGGAAATGGTACCGCTACTCGTCCAACTCCTGCGCCGGCGACAATGTCTGCGGCCACTACACGCAGATCGTGTGGCGGGAGACCAGGAGGATTGGCTGCGCCTCCGTCACCTGCACCGGCGGTAAGGGCGTCTTCATGACTTGCAACTATGACCCTCCCGGGAATTACATTGGGGAGAGGCCTTATTGATTTTTATTAATATATATATATATATATATAGACACACAATATATATGTATGTATGTATGTATGTATGAGGTATATGTTATATAATGGGATTTGGATATTGCATTGGGGTATGGAGGACATTTGCAGGTTCGATCTCGTCTTGTCTAAATTTTCGAAGTTGCGAAGTAACTTGAAATATAAGTCAACTTCGTTTTCGACTTCCAAATTAATATCTTTTTATGAATTGATATCTGAAAAGGGCAAATATGAGCTATGGAATGCCCAATTAAGTAATTTGATAACTAATTTTGTCAATTTAGTGTATGTATTTTTGTAATGTGGTCTTGTAGATTAGTACTTGGCTAGTGTATTTAGATTTTTTTTTTTTTTTTTTTTTGAGGTAAATAGATAGCATTATTCTATAAATGATATTGAAATATGACAAAAAGTTTAGAATTCATGTATAATAAAAATGCAAACGTGGAAATCAGCACAATAACTACTATATAATAATGCTATTTCTAAAATATTTTTAAAAAAATTGTTATGTTTCAATTCTACTTTTATAAACATGTTATATAGTTTTACTATCACCTTTTTATTTATTTATTTATTTTAAGCACTTGTGTTGTTTAACCTTTTTTCTTTTCAAGTAATTGCGTTGTTCAACTTTTGATTAGCTGAAACAGAGTTTATTGGGGAAAAAATAAAGGAAGGTTTGTAATAATGTAAAATAAATTCTATAGTGTAGTCATTTGTAATATAAATGTTTTCATATTATTGGTTAAATCGCATTTTGCCAGACAAATTACGTAAAAAAGAAAAATAAAAAAAAATGGAACCGAAATGACAACAAAATTAGGGAAAAAGAGATTATTTTTTTTATTTCAAATACAATAAATATTATTTCAGAAAAATACAAAATATATGCATATATATATATATATATATATATATGTATAATATATTTTTTGTTGCTGAAATTGGAAGGTTAGTGACTCGTGGACCGTAAGGCATATATAAAAGTTATACCCACAGTCTCCGGTCGGGATAAGTTCAACCTGGATCCAACTATACAATGACTTTTAGCCCTTTCTCTTTGGACTGACTTTGCTGTGCAAAATGATATTTGTTCAATTATTGCTAGAAGAATAAAGGTATGAATGAAAATCTTATCTATAGGATTTTGTTTTTTTCTCAGTTTGATGCATATTATATTTTTTCAGTTTTGTTTTTGGAAAAATTAGAAACATTGGTAGTTTTTCAATACTTAATTTTAATAAATGGACCGTTTTTTTCTAAAAATTAAAGTCAATAATTGATTATAGGTAAAAATAAATATTGATATCAATTAATTATTGACCATATATCAAATAGTCAATTAGTCAACTAATAATTGATCATTTAAGAAAATGAATATTTTCTTAATTTAACTAGACTTAATAAATTTATTATTAAAAAAAATACTTTGAAAAAAGCTATTTACCCACATTTTTTTTTATTGATAAGATTTGTTCAAATCTAATGTTTACAAAGCATGTAATATCATGATAAGAATAACCTACCTAAAAAACTCCATTTTCTTTTCTTATTTTCATATAGGATTGTCCTTTCTTTCCCCAACCCCACCCCCCCCCCCCCCCCCCCCCCCCCCCCCCCCCTCTTCTAAGGTGAATCTTTTATGAGCTACTAAATTTTAGGGGCATTTGTTTTAATAATTTTATCAAATGGGACATATTTCACCTAGGTGGTTCTTTAAAATATGTGTTTAGTTTTTCTCCGTCTCAAATAATCCATTTGAAATGGAGTCCAAATGAAAATAAATCTCATCTCAAGTACATATCCCATTTTGAATAATGGCATACAATATCTAGATGTCCATTTGAAATAATGTTATCATATTGAGTTGTGAATGATTTTTCAGCCAAACACCAATTCTAAATTTTTCCCATTTAAAGTGCTGATTTTCAACATCTATCCACACATAAATCCAAATGTTTTTTATTTAAATGTTCTTTTATAAATGTTAAATCCAAACGTCTATTTAAAAGACAATTCAAATGTTCTCATCTCAAATTTTTCAATCCAAAGCTGATTATGGCAACATAGTTAGTACGTAAATTAAAAAGTAATTTATTAGGAATAAAAAAAGATATTAAAAAAATATCATTTAAATTTTGAGGAATGCTAAACACTCATGATATCTACGATAAAATTTTGTATATTTTTACTCTCATGTGTGTATATAGTGCTAATTGGACCTCACACAAAAGGACCCTTTTTTTTTTTTTTTTTTTTTTTTTTTTTTTTTTTTTGCTTGAACACACAAAAGTACTTAAATATTCCATTTACTCGCATAAATCAAAAGGCATAGACACTCTACATAATGGTCTGCCCAAAGCTGATTTACTTCAGACAACCTGGAGGATCAAGTCCAAGAGATTCTCTTTAGCCAAAAATTTTATAAAAAAAAATAATAATAATAAATTAAATTTCCAACTAGGAATAAATATATAATACGAGATAGAGGAAGATATATACAATTTCCTAATTCATAAATATTCGGTAGGTACCTACACAGCAAACGTAATTAACTATTGACAGCCAAAAAAATATATAGAAATCAAAGACCAAGTCCCTTGACAGCCAAACAAATATTCTTTAGTTATATATGCCTTTAGATTAATCATATCTTTAACCAAGTATCTGTCCCTAAACAATTATTAAACACAAAAATGAACCGAACCTAACATTGAACCATTCCTAAAAATTCCCGTGGTTTTGACATAATAGCGAGTACGATATTTTCTTGACTCTCTTATCTATATATCAGAGATAGTTTCATTATTTACATTTGTACTTAGACCATGATCTCCAATATATTTGTTATTATCAATATTTGTTATAAAATAATGTGAAAATAATAAATTTGAAATTTTTGTAATCATATTGTTTATAATGCTATATCTACATCATTTTATTATTATTATTGATATTATTATTATTAAGTTTTGGAATTCATAAAACTAAAATTATAGTATTTAAATAATTTGTACATAAAAAAGGGTAATGATTAGGTTAAAAAAAATTTGAGAAACCGACGAATAACAATTATATACTAAACTAATTAATTTGTTCTTACTATATTTTATAAGAAATTTACCATAACGAACGATAAATTTAATATCAATTATAACACTTTAACAAAAAGAACTTTTTCATCTACATCCCAAAATTTTACCAATAACACTTCAATTTAACACTCCATTAAAAATGCGTTCATTTATTTATTTATTTAAAATAACAAAGTTCCGTACTTATCTACATGAACCTCTAGAGATAATTACTAGAGCGTGAACGCATCCAACTTTTTTTCACCCTGTAGTCTCCATTTATCTATATTCTGAAAGTGACATCTTCTAATTTATACCATTGAAAAAAAAAATCTAGAAATAACCCAAATTCTTGCTAAATAATACAAATAGAATAAGAAACAAATTGTACGCACACTAAACAACACGCTTTCACATACATATTATAATGATTGTACTTCATCACGACTAACAATAATAATAAATATCATACTACATACTAATAGTTACAAGTATATATATATATAGTGGTTACATGTATTTATATAATTTAATCGTAATTTTATATATCTAATTCTATTATAAGATATAGAGTTCGAATCTTCAAAAAAAAAAATTACATACGGATTATTATTTTTTTAATTAGTAAGGCCTCTCGCCAACGTAATTCCCCGGGGGATCATAGTTACAAGTCATGAAAACATCTCCATCATCACAAACAACCCTAGCACACCCAACTCTCGTCGTACTCCTCCACACAATCTGCGTGTAGTGGCCGCACATCTGGCCCACCGCGCACGTATTCGCCGCGTAGTTGTAGTACTTCTCCTCGTCGGTCCACGCCTTCACGGCGTCGATCGGCGTCCACGTCGAGCCGCTGCCCCAATAAATGTTCTCGCCGAGCTTGAAGTCGTTCTCGGGGAACGAATGCTGCAGCTTGCAGTCTAATTTCCTAATCCCAGCCCACCAGCTCGCGTACCGGGCGAGCTGGAAGTCCCACGCGAGCGGCAGCTCCCACTTGTACGCGCGCACCATGTTGTGCGCGAACAGGAACTGAAGCGACTCGCCTATGCAGCCCCAGCATAGCTGCTTCGAGACCCGATACACCGTCTCGTTGTCGGGCGGCTTTCGGATGCCGACATGAGCTGTGCCGTTCGACGTTTGGCCGGCTAGTTTGTGAACAATGTGGTTGTTTTTGATGGCGCAAGTGAGAGATGGGAAAAGAACTAGCAGTACGAGAACTACTAGGAGGGATATTGGGAGTTGTGGTTTGGTCATCTTTTGGGGTTTTGATTTGTTCGACACTGATTTTCAAGGGGCGGGGGCTAGCATATATATAGCGGTTTTTGGAGAGAGTTTTGGTGAAGAATTGGCCGCTCACGCGCCCCTACTTTCTTTGGTATTGTTTTTATGTTGTTTTTATATGTGGCGGAAAACGAAAACGTTTGTTTTTTTTTTTTTTTTAATGCATTTGGTGTTAAGGTTTGGATTGTAGAATTTGTATTTGAATTGATTATATGTTTATCGAGACGTTTAAATTGCTGGAGTTAAAAGTGTAAAAACTTGAAATGTGTTTGGAAAAAAAATATCAATATATATGGAGCTTGTTTCATTCGTCTCGAAATTCTATGTAATTTTTTTTATAAAAAAAAAAAACATATCATTTAGATTTGTCAATGTAAAGTTATGGACTTTTAAAGTTTGAGTTACAAAACTATGTTAATAGTGAAGCTGGAGGAAAAAGAGGAAAATTGGATTGTAATTTTAATATTTGAATTGTGCGTCCAAACATGTATAGGTGGGGGATTTGAGCTCTAACATTTTTAGCAGAGTTAAATATGAAATTATCGTTAAATTATGTTAGCAGCCAAGAAAAAATGCTTCACATATTATCTACTTTTACCAATCGCTTAACATATTGTCTCTCTCTTACCAACACACATTAGAATGACTATTCAAATATAAACAATTCAAACACATATTTCATTTGGATACAATGATTGAAAGGACATCTAAATGCATATATTGGAATATATTCATTTCATTGTAATACACTATCAAATGAATGTGTGATCAAAGGAACCATACAAATTGAGAATGATTGAAAGTTTTTTTTTTTTTTTTTTCCTCATTTAGGTTTGTTATAATAACACTTGAAATATACACAATCCTAATTTTGTTTCATTTTTTTTCTTATCTATTCAAATCAATCTCTCTGAAATTAAAACACAATCGAACACAATTCTATTATCGATTTCAATGTTATTCGTCAAAAATTCTCCTTTTTTTCACAATTAAATCAAAATCAGTTTCAAAACGGTTTTAGACGCAGCTAGTCATTATATAATTTAAGGTCGTTTTGGGTTGGTTTTGATTGGTGGGTGATGAAGAATCGCTTCGATGGGGAGGTGGGATTTGCATGGGCATTGTTGGTGTATGATATGATTGAAAGGTTATATATATATATTTATTTATATATATATATATATATATGTATATATAAGCGCTCGTGAACACTAGGGTTATGTCCAGCCCGTGAGCTCTCTGTTGTTTGTATTTTATGCGATGATGAGCCCACAATAGACCGTTCTAGAATATGTGGACACGTGTCTCATGCATTTTGTACACGTGTCAATAAGATACTGATTAGACTTGAAATTCAGGATATATATATATATATATATTATATACATATAAAACAAATGTACTACTACGTCCAAACCTACAAAGATGGAATGCTAGCCAAGAAGTTTCAACAAAAAGCTAAAGGCTTTGGCAAGTCCTCTATTCCGGAACGCACAAAAGAACCCCATTTATTTGTGGAGTCTTACCTGTTATCTCTTCTGTGGTTGGCTCCATGGAACCCCTAATAATAATGACCATAAAGTTCTGAATCAACATATATAAAATATATTTTATATATAAATTTACACGTTTCGGGACACAATACTGTGCCCTAGTTTTCGACGAAAAAAAAAGTACATGTTTTGGGATGCTTTAGTTTTAACACGAAAACATCGCGAAAAAAGCACACGTAAAGTCATGAAATTACTAAGTTACCGAAGTTTCTTCAATTTTTTAAATGTTTTTTTTAGTAGATTAGATTGTTTCTTTTCATCGACTTAGATGAGCTTTTAGTTTTCAAAAATGCAAAGAAGGAAAGATTACTTGAGAACTGAGAATAATTTTCATATGTGCCTTCACTCCATTTGGTTAGCATATTCAAGTGGTTATAATTTGAACAAAAGTACTTGAATTACTATTTGAAAACACGTAAAGATGTTGACAAATATGAACATAAATGTTAGATATGTACTTGAATAAATGTTGAAACAATCACTTATGTTAAAAATCTAAGTGCTCTTGAATGTTATTGTAGCAAATATATCCAATGAAATAACCAAAATTAAGGGAGGGTTAATTCCAAATATTGTTTAAAATAACCATTTTGAACACTTCGCCCATCCAAATGCTGAGCTCATTTTGGATCGCTAAAAAGTAATTAAATGATTCATTCGAATGATGTCATCCAAATGTTTCAAAATAGGTAGCAATTCGCTCTAATTCTTGTTCTATCTTACTATCGCGTATAATATTGTTTCGTCATATATGCGGTGATTGTATTATAAATATCAACGACTGAACAACTGAAACCGATTATTAAAATTTAAAAAAAAAAAACTGCCAAAGTTTAGTCAATGATCGTTTCTTTAATTAAATTAAGCTATCACTCTTTAGGAGTGTTCATTGAAAGGACGAAATCGACCAATATACTAAAACTACCCTATGTTTGGATGACATATCTAATTTTCGAAATTCAAAAATTTTTACAAAAAAGTATTTGTATTAATTTTTTCTATCATTCTCTCATTTTGAAAAAGAAAATTTATCTCATTTCAAACTTACTTTGTGCAATACTATTTTAGAAGTAGAAAATGAGTCTTTTTTTAAATCTTCTCACAATGTACTATTCCCAACACCATTTTTTCTCATTCCAAACAATTTTTTGTTTTCAAAAAGAAAATATTTTACACATCCAAACACCTTCTTTTCTCAAGATGAAAAGTATTTCTCATTTAAAACAAAAAAAAAAAAAAATTCTTCTTAGAAATTTACATGTGATCCAAACGGGGCCAAGCAGTCTTCACTATATTTTAAGTTCTAATATATGGCAAGTTTGCTAGAGTGAAGTTGCTATACAAATTTCTAAAAGATCGTTGGAATTAACAATTTCTAAAAAAATTGACTTTACATCTGGTCAGTTTTATCTTTTAGTTTTCTCAAAAAAAAAAATAATAATAATAAATAAATCTTTTAGTTTTTTTTTTTTCGGTAGAAAAATAAATCTTTTAGTTAATCCTATTAAGAGATTACATTTAACCGTTCTCCCCATTTCCCTTTTTTTTTTTAATCCGGACTAAAATTATATTTAATTTCCACTTCTTCTTTTTTTTTGGTAAGTACTACATTTTTTTCTTTAATATAACTATTTCTCTACAACTTTCGGTTATGATGCGCAAGGCAAGTGACTGTCACAATTAAATTTTAGAAATCCTTTATTAATTTTAATGTCAGAGACTAAAAATTTTTATAAAAAGAAAAGAAAAACATCGTTTAAGGATGAAAGTAATTTGCAAAAAAAAAAATATTATTATTATTTGCAAAAAACAAAAAATAAAAAATAAGGATGAAAGTGTAAACTCATAGTTTAGGAATTAATAGTGCTAATAACCCTATTTAAATTTGACAAATTGTGATGATTGAAAGGCAAGAAAGCTCTCTTAACATTTTTCAAACACCAGGTAAAATTCCTTTACTTCAATTAAATACTAGAGGGATTTTTATTATTATTTCTCAAACAAATACCTAAGAAAAACTAACAGGAGAAAAAAAAAAATTTTGAAAAAGTTTTGACATATAAATAAATAAATATATATATATATATATATTCTAAAAGCAGCATACAGGTATAAATCTTGATTATATAATTAGATCAGCTGATGCCCAAGAGTACCAATTCAGGTTCTTCACCTACTTACTCATATACCTTTTTATTTAGAAAATAATAAAAAAATTTTCCTAAGAAAATATGAACCAGTAAAACTAAGTCCATCTTGCTCATTCATCTACAAAGCGGACTGGAAAATCATCTCCGCAAGTTCCTGCAGAACACAAAAAATGAACGTCGTTAATTTTTTTCGTCACCCCGCTTCGCAACCGAATTTGCAAGGGCAACCAAAGAGAAGCAAAAATCATAGGACCGCAACGGGTAACTGGGGTTTGACATGCTCCTTCATAAAAATGTCAAGACTCGGCAGGTATTGACGTGAAAAAGGACACATTCAAGAAGAACGAGGGAAATACAAGTCTCCACAACATCAAATTCCACAATTCAGAAGTTTTAAGGGCGTTTTTTAATGCAGCGTGGAGAAGGTGATGGGTTTAGAAAGGAAAGTCAGAGAAATCAGAATGGGGACCACATATTTCCTTTCTAGTGTTTACTTCTCTATTAGGACGTGGAATAGAAAATAGTCAAATTTTCAATTTTGCGTTTACTAAGCTTAGGAATATGAATCTAATCAATTTAATTATGAAAATTTCTTGTGTATGATTCCGGCTTGATAAAGGGCGTATAACCAAATTCAGCGATAATCCAAATTCATCAAGAATCAATAACAAGGGGGAGTTAGGATTGGCATTCGCTTTCCTCATTCCCTATATCAAGTAGGCCCCATCAACCAACAAGTCCTATTTGTAAGTAAACACATGAAAACGTAAGAAAGGGAACGCTCCCCCGTTTTCCTTTCCCGTTGATTTGAAGTAAATATCCCTTAGATTTAAGGTTTCGTAATGAATTGAAACTCAAAAGCAACTTTGTATTTGAAGATACCTGCTTGGCGGAAGGAACTTTAGGTTCACCCCATTGCAAAGCTTTCTTCTCAAGAAGTTCAAAATCAGCCTGACCAGTCTGTGTGAAGACGAATCACCATGCGTTATTCACAAAGAGACATTTAGAACCCAGATAAAGAGAGAGCATATTAGGAGTCGCGTACCTCAATTAGAGCCCCGAGTTCTGTGTCAAAACTCTCGTATCTTTTGCGGACAAGCTCAGCAAGAGAACCATCCTATTTTGTAATTTAAGGGAAAAAAATAAAAATAGAATAAAAACCTTTTATTTTCATTATTAGAAGAATGAAAATGAATTTTATGACGTAGTTAAGCATGGAGGAAAGAAGAGTAATATAGGCATATAACCTCAATGATCTTAGCAGCGTTACGGAGTCCACGGGCCAGGGTATCCATTCCACCAATGTGAGCAATGAACAAGTCCTCGACATCGGTGCTCTCTCTTCGGCTGCGTATGGTAGTATGGAGCAACAAATCAACACAAAAGCAAATGGCATTGCAAGACATCAAACATCCAAAAAGAGGGACATGAAAGAAAAAAACACGAATCAAAAGGGCAAGAAAGAAACTAACAGTTTCGCATCAAAGTTGAATCCTCCAGGTGCTAAGCCTCCCTGTGATGAAGGGGATAGAAGAAACCAAAAAAAGAAAGATTGATAGATTTACCGACAAAATTTTTCAATCTTATACGAAAAATTGAAAAGATCCTATCTCAACATACATTTTTAATCACACTCAGCATCACCATAGTTGCCTCCGCAATATCAGTAAGAAACTGATCCGTATCCCAACCTGCAGGGTAGAGGCATGTCCCTTAAGCTTCAATTGAATAATACAAATATTTTAGTGCTATGAGTGAAATTGTAATAACTATTTAATACCGATCTGAGGATCGCCGGTGTTTGCATCAATGTTTCCTAGTATGCCATTGAGTCTTGCGGTTTCAAGCTCATGGTGACAACTGCAGAGTGAAACAGTATAACCGTTATGAAGAGTGATTTTTACGTTTTCGTCTATGGAGAAGGTGAAGCCTGAAAGTACTCATTTGTTTATGAAGAAATAAAGATCAGAAATATGACATACCTGTGACCTGATAGTGTCGCGTGGTTGCACTCGATGTTAAGTTTGAATTCTCCTGTAAAAGAAATGGGACAAATAGATTGAGGGAAATTCTTATGATAACTACGTATGACAAATTATCAAAAAAAAAGAAAAAAAAAATACATATGACAAATTAATAAGAATAGGTTTCTAATGGAAATATTATTTAGACTTCACTGAAGTATCGCAGTACAATGGCAAGGAAATTTCGAGTAAAAATATATAACAAAAGGGGCAGTGAGTGTTTTCTGAAAGATACATATCTTCAAAGACAAAATCCAATTGCATACTTGATCGGAAAGTTTAGTAGTCAAATTATAAACATCATGTGAAGAATGAATAAAAAGAAAAATCTGGAAAGGAAAAACACGAGAAAAAAGAAAACGAAAATGGAAAGGTAGTGACATGTCTCAAAGGTCTAGAGAACCCCGCAATTTGTATAGATAACAAAAATCTCCAAAATGAACGAAGAAATTAGACATCAGTTCTATAACTTTTTGTACCAAGGGTGACTGTTCACAGTTGCAAATAGCACTAGGGAAGAAATTTCCAAAATTCCAAATACGTAATTCATTAACATAGCAAATTTAAGAACCATAACAAAAAATAATAATAATAATAATATAATTGAAGGAAAACGGGGGTAGATAGTTATGAAAATCACCTATAAGGCCATATTTTCGCAAGAAATTAGCTGAAGTTGCAGCATCCCAGTCATACCTGTGAAATTAATAATGTAAATGAACATAGAGACTGATAAAAGTCATGATACCACGTAAACAGATAAGAAACTTACTGATGTTTGGTGGGTTCTTGGGGTTTGGGCTCAATCAGCAGTGTGCCTGAACAGCACAGCAGAAGATATATAAGCTCATTGCAAAACTTTTGGCTCCGTGTCAAACTAAAACATGCCAAACAAAATTAAAAATTTCGGGGAAAAAATTCATTGCTCAAAAAACTATAAATATTAGTAATAATGAACTTGTAAGCAATTCTTCAATCTTTTTAATTACATCATGTTATAAACACATGTATTGAAATCAGTTAGGTATTATAGTTTACAAATAAGGTACCGTTGAATCCAATTTTCTTCTTGTAGGCAACAGCAGCTTCAAGAAATCTTGCCTGTTGTTAGATAAACAAAAGCTCAAGTAAAGGAAAAACGCATTGTAATGAAACTCAGATATGATATATGGATAGTCGAATACAATCAACAAATAGAATGAAAAGTAAGAGCAAAGCTCGAAATATGCCAAAGAGAGTTAAAGAAATAAATATCCATGAAAGAAACACACCAGATGATCAAGTTCTCGTCCCATGTCAGTGTTCAAGAGACTCTGGTAACCCTCACGGCCACCCCAAAACACATAATTTTCTCCACCTAAATAATGGGTGACCTGCAGGACGCATAGATAGAGTACGCTTTATATGTGTCCTATAGATAATAATAACATTGTACATTTACATAAATGCAAACAAAAACACATCGTGACTCTGTTAGATCGACAAGCACCCACCTCTATAGCTTTCTTAACTTGTGCAGCAGCAAATGCATATACACCTAATTCAGAACTGTACAATATTCAAAGAATTAGTCCATAGAATGAGTCAATAAACAAGTATGAAAATTATATTATTTACCTAGTGGCACCGCCATGCATGTATCGAGGATGCAAAAACAGCTGAGCTGTACCCCACAAAGGGCGGATTTTTGAACCCTGTAAGTTCAAAGACAAGGTAGCGAATGAGCAAAAGATGGATTTCTTGGCAAACACAACGCACAGAAAGTTCTGGTGTATGATATGAATAGAAATCAGAATAAACAATAATGTTTAGATAAGAATGCAAATGTGATAATCATTTAAATATCTAATTTTTTCCTCTATCTAGGGAACTGAGCAACGGGCAGGAACCGAGTGTCCTTGTTCTTCTCTATACAATGAAGTGATCAAGGGAAATGGTCAAAGTGGTCATGAAACAACAGCTTAAGACACCATCACTGTAACATTTCTAAAAAAAAAAAACAAAAGAAAAAAGGGGAAGGGGAAGGGAAAGAGAGGGGGGGGGGGGGGGGGTCGGCGGCGGCTCTTTCTTTACTACAAACTATCTTTATTAAAAATGTGACGATTGACTATAAAAGTAAAAACATTAATTTTCACAAGATTTAATGGAAAATAGTAGAATATAAAGAAACTCATTTTACGAACATTCTCAAATGCGTAAACAAATTACAAACACAAATTCCATATATTACGAAGAGGAAGAAACTACTATAGCCATCAAGGTAAGTGAATTAACTACTCGGATGGGTCGTACTAAAAACAATGACGATATTATATATAGAATTCCATAGAAGGACTATTTTTGGTTTCTCTGCGTAAAATTACCTGAAGCTCCTTAGCAAGTTCCACCACTTCATCCAAGTTAGAATTTGTTTCCTGTAGAAACAACGTTACAGAATGACTTGTTTGTCACGGCTTATGAACCATCATAAGAATATGCAAGACCACAATCTTTAAGCTGGATCACTTCTTTCTAACCGGGAAACATCAGAATTCCAGTCTCACAAATTTTTCACACAGTAAGTTAAACAATTATAAAGACACTTGACAAATGAAAGAAGCCTAAAAATTAACCTACCTCCAAGGTGTTGCCATCGGGGGCTATATCTCTGTCATGGAAACACCACCAATCAACTCCAAGCTTCTCGATGAACTCAAAGTTGGCTCTCACTGCATTGTACAGTTTAACAAAAATCGCTTATTCCATCATATTGTATGGTTCTCACTATATATGCAAGAAAACTGTAATTGTGATAACAAAAAATATAAATAAATAAAACCTCCTCTAATAGAGGTTAGACTTAGTCTTACTTCTTCTCTTTGCCATAGCCACTGAGTTCGTTCCATCCTCCCAGGGCCAATACTTTGTAGGTGCACCAAACGGATCAGCTCCAGTCCCACGGAATGTGTGCCAAAATGCTACACTAAATCTAAACCAATCCTGCATAAATTATCAAACATGTCAAAAAACATTATACCTGAATGAAGTCAAACCACTATAGAATAAGATTAAAAAAGAGGAATACCAACCTTCATTTTCTTGCCTAGTATCACCTCTTCTGCATTGTACCATTTAAATGCGAGCGGCTTTTTGCTAGATGGGCCCTGAAATTAGAATCATAGGTATAGGACATGTTTTAAACTACCAGTGTGCAATTTTCATTAGTAAAGAGAGACGGTTTGGAAGCCAAAGACTCCTAAACCATTAGCATAGCAAAAATTAAGATTTAACTACAAAAATATATAATATTCAGCACAACACTAGATTAGCACATAAATTAAAATCTTGACAAAGCTTATTGTTTTGGAGAATTCTACGTTATGCAAAAACCTACCTGTAAGACACTATTTTGAACCGTCAAATCACATTAAAATCATATCATATTGAAAAAAGTACTACATTTGAACTGAAATTGATGAAGAATTTGACTGTTCAGAACTATGCCTACGGAAGTTTTTCGTTTTATTATTTATTTTTTTCCTTACCCTGCTGTAGAATTCTCCTATTGTTTTTTGTATTTTTTGGAAAAAAGTAGCCATAAGCCTCCCTACCTCATACTTAATTTTAGGAATGCCAGGGAAAAACTCCCCTTTCCATTCATCAGAATCACCGCAGCCGGTTTCGAGATCAGCAGGGCATGTTGGTGGATTGCCAAACTACACTCCAAAAAAAAAATTCCAAAGAAAGGAATCAACATAAAAAGAAAATTGATTAAAAAAAAAAATCTTAAAAATAAGTAGCAATTTATTGAACCAGAGTAAAGTGAGCTTCTTTTTACCACTCCCAAAATAACCACATTCAAACAAAGAACAAGCAATAATATCTCCACAGGCTTCATCTTGGCAGTCCCTCACAAACAACTCTGCAATATACAATCAAAACAATCATCAACCATTAAATATATATATATATATATACACACACATGTAAACATATATACATATATAGACAAATTCATAACTGTTAAAAAATGCGGGAATATTGCAAATATGAGGTATACCCACGATCGAAATATCAAAGCTTGAAAATGGGATTTTTAAAAAAATTAAAAATCAACGGAGCAAAATTTCCCCTTTATGGAGATTTTTCCCTTTCTTTCACTGGTTCATCTACTAAAAATAAGAAAGAAAAAGAAAACAACCCAGAAAAGAAATTGCCCACTTCTAGTCAGAATCATCCCAAGATGAAGAAAAAGCAAAGAAAATCGAAACAAAAGAATCTAAAGAGAGAGAGAGAGAGGAGAGAGAGAATCTTACTGAAATGGTCTCTTCAATGGCGATAAGAACTCAACAAACCATTTAATAAATAATCCCAGAAGTACACTCAAGACCGGTGCGTCTTTCTAGTAAATCTTGTTTTCTTTTTAAATTCAATTATTATTATTACGAAAATCGAGAAACTCTTGAATTTCAAAAGAAAAAAAAAAATCAGTTAATATTTGATTAATTAAATTATAATCAATTAAGAGAATGGATTTTACCTAAAAGATTACGTCCTGTGTGGATAAGAAAAAGAAAAAGAAAAAGAAAAAGAAAAGAAAAGAAAAGAAAGTTTACGTCCTGTTGTAAAAAGTGATTTTATCGTTTTACCCTTTCGTCTTTTTGCCACAACAACGGATCGTTATGGTGTAAATAGTACGTCGAGTAAGGGGTAAAAAAGTCATTCTGGCAAAAGTACTTGGCCCAAGTGAGGGATAATCTTCAAGACCTCGTACTGGTAGAAGGGATAACTGATATTCTCACCTGGTGCTGCTAGAGTGCGGCTCACAGTGCGGAGATTCAGTTCGATAAAATTTGCTTCAAAAGACTTTGGCTGGCCAATAAGAGTTATAGTCACGGTGTCTTACGTGACAGACGGAGGCGAATAGTGTCTCTTAGTTTGGAAGGTGATCTTTACTCTTTTAGCTAAAGTATTTGGATGACGTGGCGAATGGTTGTTTGGATTAGTGCTGACTCATGTATGACCGTACACAGATAATCCGAATTTTAAAACATTGCGTAATCAGTTATCAAATTATCAATTCGTGTTATTATATTCATTCATTTTACTGCAAATATCATGCGAAGATCAAGTTTATTTTAATCGGGATTGATTTTGTCACTTTAATGTTATGATAGAATTTTTTTTAACCACTTTCAAGATTGAAATTTAAAACCAAAAAAAAAAAGTTAAAATTGACTAAGTCTCCGTTTGGTATTTTAACTCAATTGTAACGAAATTGTATTTTTTTTATTTCAATTTTTTTTTTTGAGAAGTCAATAAAAATTATAATTAATTTTTAAAAATTTAAACCAATTACAACTTAAAAATTTCATCTCCAACCAACGAAACGAACGAAGCATAAGTATTTGCACTTCAAATTTTAACCGTATTTTTTAGGGAAATTATTATGGCACAAATTGTTAGATCAAGGAGACAAAAATGGAATTAGACATGTAAATCAATGACCAAAAATGAAATTGATCCTATACATTTTGATCAAGCGTTGTAAACTATTTTTCTGTTAGAATTTAGAAACTACTAAAGTACCATTTGAATTTGAAAACCTTATTTAATTTCATTCCTCACACACCGTAAGGTCGATGTAATAAAGGAAATACACAAATATATCTTTAATTTCAATTTTCTCCCCTGAAAAAAACATCTAGTGTCTCACTTTGTCCATTTGAACTTCAAAAATCACACTATTAATGCGTGATTATTGATCTTTTTTGTGATAGAAAACATTAAAAAGGGATGAATGAAACAAAGGTATAAGGTAATTTGGTTGAAGGAATATCGGGTGCTTGATCGAGTGAGTATAAATGAATTCATAACACTCGATTGATCCAACATAAGAAAAATCACTTTTTCTTTTTCTTTTTTTCTCTCTTTTTTTTTTTAACAGTTGGATAACATATATCTTATTCAATTCATATACTCAATGAACTATCTAACATTTATTTTACTAAATTATTCTTCGTCTACCCATCATATAAGCCTCACATGGTTAACTATGTCATTTTCTTGATGTGTTTGTCATAAAGTGACCTATAAAATAAATGTTTAATAAGGTTTTTTTTTTTTTTTAGGGAAATGTTTAATAAGTTTTGATACCAACAATATGACATTTTAAGTTCAATAAAATATATTGAGATAATGTACATTTCTCGATGCCAAAATTTAAAATTTAACCATTTTCATTTCTGATTGGGAAAATAAGGAGTTTTCAAAACAATTTAAAATAAAACAAAGTTAATTACTAAAAAAAAATAGAACACGTATATAAAAATAAAAATAAAAAAGAGAAAATTATCTAAATAATCACTTTTTTTTATCGACCAACATGACATAAATTATTCACTCTTAACCAACATAATACAAATTTTATCTAAATTTATTTTAATTTGATGTTATATTGGTCTAGTATTAACTTTTTGTGTCATGCTAGTTCAACGGTCTCTAAAATTGTGTCATTAGGTGCTTTTCTCCTAAAAAACAGAAAACTAAAAAAAGAGATTGGGCTGTAGGTCCACTACCAAAATGGGTTGACCTATTGGTTTTCACCAAGTAATTCACTTGGTGAAGTGAAAAAATATGCTAAAGGCTTTTCTACTTTGGGCCTATTTCTGTTGGGCTCACAACATGTGGATTCACTTAATGATTTTCCACTAAACAACTCATTTGGTGATACTTATTTGGTAGGAGGGATGGAGAAGAAGAATCATGGAGAGAATTAGAAAGGATGGAGAAATATAGAAGATGAAGATGATCATATAAAATTTTTATGTTGTTTGCTAAAAAGAGGGAGGGGATTAAAAAGACGGATTATAGTTTTTTTATCTAATTATTATATTATCTATTTTAATAATTGTTAATTAAACGGTCTGTTAAAAGTTGAAATAGATAGATTTGATGAACCTTCCTTAATTGGAAAGAGTAGAATGTATGCTCGGAAGGAGGAAGGAGACAGCATCTTTTCATCTTTCGTCTCCTTCCTCTCTTCGCTCCAACTAAACAAGGGAACGAGTATCTCACTTCACCTCTCTCCCCCCCACCATTCTCCCTCCCTCCAACCAATCACATGGTCTTTCTAGGTTGGGCTACTAATTGGGTTCACCAAACACGTGCTCTCCTAAAGGCTTCCACCAAGTAGCACACTATGCGAGGTTGATTTAAGTAAGGTCATTTCCTAAAAATAACTTTCGAAATAATTGTTATAAAACTAAGGAAAATAAAACATCTTTTATGGTCAAATTTTCTAATAGTTGGCCAAACTACAATTATTCAAGATCTGAGAGGTTGAACTACAATATCTGAAAATTAGCCCACGTTTGGCATCCAGATTTAACTCCAACTAAGCTGTACTTTTTCATCTCAATTTTTGTCTTTTTCTGAAAAGTCAACAAAATTTTATAACTAATTTTTAAAAAATCAACCGACTCAAACTTAAAAATTTCATCTCATCTCAAACTCAACCCAAATACCAAACGAACCAAGTTTAAATCATAACAAATTTTGTACTAATCAAAATTAATTAATTTAAGTTTACCACTAATCTAGGAGTTCATGCTCCCTATTCATTCAAGACACTGCACCTCTTTTTAAGAACAATATATAAATAATTGACATATATATTCCCACTTTATGGCTCCGTTTGGTGAATGAGTTTGAGTTAGATATTTTAAATTTCAATAGTAAGTTTTGTTGACTTTTCAGAAAAGACAAAAAAAAAAATTTAGAAAAAACAAAAAACTTTTTCAACAAAAGACAAAAACTGATATGAAAATTTTGGTTTGAGATTGAATGCAAACCGCCCCCATATCAATCATGGAAGTAACACTGTACGTGATAAGTAAGCCCCATGTAGTGACCCTATCCAAGCAATTATTAACTGAAAATGGACTTTTGGGAGCTTGTATACCACATGTGCATGTTATACCTCGCCAATGAGGAAGTTGCCTCAATGGCTATCTCTCTTTTTTGTTTTTCTTACTATTTATTTTTTATGAACACATAAAAGCAAATAACACACAACGCAAACAGAGGCTTTTAGGAGGAGGTAACATTAGGGACCTCAACTTGCAAACATAACGTTAAAGAGAGTGCTTTTCCCAACTTTTAACGACCATTTTTTTTTTTTATTTAAGGGCATTTTGCAACAGTTATTTTTTTAAGGGAATAATTTGATGAAATAAAAAATTTAAGAAGCAACTTGCTAATTCACAAATTTTAGACAGAAAAAAAAAACAAATTAATATCCATAAATTGGAGTGCAGAAATCAAATTTCTCTTAAGATAGGATATTTAGCATTGTTGATGCCCCCAAACTTGTCACATTTTGAAAACTTATCCCCCTCTACCACCAAAAAAAATTAAATAAATAAAACACATGTTCAAACTTTTAATTTTGACAATTTATCACTTAAACTTGCTAAATTCTTGTAATGTATCTTATATGGCTTAATTTTCCATTGAATTAGTCACAAAAAGCCCATGTATGCCTCATGTAAAGATAGAAAACCTTGTTTCCAACCAGAAGTTTTCAAATCTAATATAATTCCTAATGCAAATCATCAAAATTTAAATCTTCAGTTTACTGTAATAACTAAATGTTGTATACATTATTATAATTTAGAAAGTTCAAGGGTAAATTCTCAACACCAAATATTTGACGGGCAAGTTGCCAAAGATGACAACTTTTAGTGACCTCAATGCTATATACACACTATTCCTTAACCCTTTTATTTCATTATTAATGCTATGGTCATCACCTCATATTAATTTTTGAGTATTAATTCATGTGATAGTGAGTTATCATATTCTTATTTGTGGATACAGTATTTTAAATTTAATTGACAGAACAATTATTAAAAGACTTTACGGAAAAAATGACAACTTGCATATTACATAGATAGCTGTTATAAAGTTAAAATTAGAAGTGATCTTTTTAACACCGTATATACGCATATAGACATGTACGAGTGCATAAAAATGCATTCACTATCATATATAAGTTATTGGCAGTCTTAAATATAAACTCCAGTGCGCATTTTAGAGCAACACATATTCGAGTGCAATTATACTACTATAACTAATAATAATTTATCTCATATGTAGGTCAAATACACATTCTAATAGTGAAAAGTTTCGATTATCGATGTCCTGTATTGGAATGTAACGTATATTTGATTACACAATTATTCATATAACATTTGAATGTTTCATTATTTCAACAGTTTTTAAAAGAAATACCGAACGAGTACTGTATTTCTACTTAACTATGACATATCTTCTGAGAGGAGAGCTAGGAAAGGGAAAAACTTACAAAATGGTGAAGCTTACACAGCAAGAGTTTGAACACATTTTTCAGACTTTCAGCTTTTTTAACAACTACGATAATCTCTTTAAAATAAAATAAAATGAAATTACCATGATAAACTTCTCCAACAATATGGTTATTGGTAGCTAAACGATTTTCGAATATTTATTTTAAAAATGATCTTTTTTTTAATCATTAAAATGCTAGTTAACCCATATATAATATTGATTAATTATTGACTAAACATTTATCAAGTGATCAATCACTTCTCACATATCCCTTAATTTTTATCAATTAAAATGAGGATTATTAAAAATAACCATTTTTCTTTTTCCAGAAATCCGGCCCTAAAATTACTCTTTCCTAATTCACAATTAAACAAATCCTCCTCAATATTTTCAATATTTTCCAAGAGTGATTGGGTCCACCATCAACATCATGATCAAGCTCAAGCAAATCCTCCTCAATTCAAGCAGCAAAGAAAAAGAGAGAGAGAGAAGCACATCCTCCTCAACTATGGTACTTTGGATTTTGAAATTCGTTTCACATTTAAAATATGAAAGAAACACGTATCCACAGAAAAGGTCTCTTCATGTCGTATTATTTGCTCTTGTATCTAACAATTTTTTTTTTAATTTTTTTATCAAATGAATGTAACACCCTTTCAAATACAAAATACGAAAAAAAAGTTCAAACCAAATCGTATCTAAATCTATTTTCAATTTACCATATTCATTTTTGTTTATTTGAAACACAAGTTCATTTTAATTTCTCAATTTGAAATATTGTCAATTTTAAAACGATATGTCAAATGAAGGTCTAAGCTAAGAAAAGGACGACTCAAATTGATAATTAAGTAGCTAAAAGTTTTTACCTTTCTTTATAATTAAGTAGCTAGTAATTTTATCTATATATCTATGCAATATTTTAAAGTGTCAAACTTTGACAGTGTTCCCTAATTCCAACCAAAAAGCATGTTTAGGTTGAAACCAGCGTTTTCGTTTTAGTTTTGGTTCTGTTCTCTTTTTTTTTTTTTTTTTTCTGCTTCTCATATTTTTTTCAAATATTTTAAAAAAAAAATCTGTTCACATATTTCTAACTTTTCCTTTAAAATATTCTATCTTTTAATTATAAACGTATACGATCAAAAAATACTTTTTTCTTTTATTTTATTCCCATTACGCAATTTAAAAAATATATATATATGTTGTCATTTAAATATTATTCTCACACACCATTTTTATCACCTTTTTAATCTGTTAAAATGACATTTTCCTCAAAAATAGCCATACTTAACTATTCTTTGTCACTATATCCCAAAAAAAAAAAAAAAAGTAAAAATAATACGAACGTGTATAGCATGTGTTCATAAACTAGTGGATTTATGGAGAGACGAAAGGAAAGAGGAACCGACAATTGGGGCTGGCATATGGACGCCAACCAAACCTAACATTCATGGAATTGCTAGCTAGTAGCTACCACAGCACACTTCAGAAAAAATTCACAAACCAATAACAGCTACCCACGTGGATCAACATTATTGGCCTTCAATTTTCAGAAAATTCAAAGGAAAAATTAGTTCTTGAGAATGGACAACGTCAAAATCAATAATGGACAACGTCTTTTTCTTAATCGTACCTTGATGATGATAATGTCGACGACCACGATGATGATGATGATTATTATTATTAAGGGCAGCGAGGGATTACTTAAAATTGAGCTAAAATAGGGTCCACCAAATTTTCTTGGTGAAGGGGAAGGTGGCACCAAAAATTGACACAGTTAGGGAAGGTTTGAATATATTAGAATGGATTTGAATATATTAGAATGGAAAGAGGGAACTATGTATGAAGTTCATTAGTTTCGAGAGAGGGAACTGCGGAGTTTATGACTTTGGATTTGGCTCATATACTCATTTTCCGCATCATTTTTCGTATCTTTCTAATAAAATCACACCACTTCAATTAAATAATATGAATTTTTAATTGATATGTCTTGATTTGTTAATTGATATGATTTTTTAATTGATATATCATAATATTATTAATGAGACAGGAAAAACAAAGAAAAGGAGAGATAGAGGCATCAAACTCCATTAATTTCCGTTTTATTTGATCTCTTTATGAAAAAAGGGAAATAATTAAAAGAAAAAATATATAAATAATTCAAGTGCAACTAGTCGGTTTCTATAAAGGAGTCAAAAATTGCGGTGCAAATTATGCATACCTTTTTAAATTAAGGTTTATAGGCAAGAATGTCATAAATTTGACAACTTCTTATATTTATATCTATTATAATATTAAAGTTGATAATTTTAACCATTTAATAACACTAAAATCAACTTAAAGTTAAGTGGGTAAAATTATAAGGAGGTACTCAAAACATGACTTTCAACTTGATTTTCTCTACAATTAGCTCTTAAGAAATGTCTCCTTCACATTGTATTAAGCAATATACCTTTTTATCTTGGCAATACTTAGTTTACGTCTTCTGATATTATTTTCAAGACTAATTTTTGTTTAGGGGCCGTTAACAAACTAAATAAAGATTGATTTTAGCCTGGTACGAAAAAAAAAAAAAGAAGGGGGGGGGGGGGGGGGGGGGGGGGGGGGTGGGGGGGGGGGGGGGGGGGGGGGGGGGGGTGTGTTCAAAGGATTTCGGGATGGAAAATTGAAAACTGAGGTGTGTTTGATAGAAAAGAAATTCGGATGAAAATAAAAATAGTAGAAGAATTCAGAAGGTATGGTCTCACCAGAATTGTCTTTACACAAGTCAACTGTTTTTGTGAGGAAAAGTTTAACAACCCGTATAAAAGAAAAATAAAAAATTTTTGGGTGATTTTTTTTATTTTTTATTTTTTCACTTATCTATTTGTCACTTTTGCGATATGGTTTGCAGACAATAATGCAGGAAGATTTTCAACTTATGACAAGAACCCATACCTTCTATTCAAACCACGTTCTAACAAGTCAACACCCATCAGCCAACTAGTCAGCTTCGTAATGCAAAGACACGAAACAAACTTAAAAAAGGAGTCTTTTTAAGGTCCAAGCAAAAAATAAATAGTCAGTTTAAGGAAAATTCGATCTCGGATATCCGACCTTAGAATCTTCTCTCCTATAAGGAAGAAATGAGAAGCATAAAAATGGCAGCAATAACGGAGCACGCGCTACCCTCCAAGCCAAGCTTTGCTATCTTCTATATCTGAGACATTCAAAACAGAAAGGATATAAAACAAAGGCAATACCAACGTAATTAGCAATAGAAAGTATCAATTCTTGTCTGGAAGTTAAAGTAGAAGATTGGAGACTGAGACGTTGACTTTCTCCGACCGGAACATGGGATTTCCCCACAACATAGGCAAGTATCAGATCGGCCGAACCATCGGGGAAGGTATGTTTGCTAAGGTTAAGCTGGCTGTTGACACCACCAACGGCCATTATGTTGCAATCAAGACCATTGATAAACGCATGGTCATGGAAAGCAATCTCATGTTTCAGGCATGTTCTCTTTCGTTTTCAGTCACCGATAAATAACCAAAAAATTTGATACAACACGTTCACGCACATGCTTTTTTTCTCATGCATTAAATATCAGGTACAAAGAGAAATAAGGACAATGAAAATTCTCAATCACCCCAACATTGTACGCATACACGAGGTAAGTGACCAACTTTTAGTTTGGTTATTATGTACCATCCGCTGAAATCACATACGCTTCCCCTCCATTAACAGGTTCTCGGCACAAAGACCAAAATCTACATCGTAATGGAATACGTATCAGGTGGACAACTCTCAGACAAGATGGTAAGTTCATCACCAACAACGTGGATCAATGGAAGGTGTTTACTGTAGTTTTTCTAATCGGTTGAATCTTTACCTAGTTATACGCCAAGAGATTAAGTGAAGCGGAGGCAAGAAAACTTTTTCAGCAGTTGATTGAAGCGGTGGACCAATGTCACAGCAAAGGGGTATATCACCGAGATCTAAAGGTCAGAAGAACACAACACTATTTATTAAAGAGTTCTCTTAAAAACAAACCACCTAGTCTGACAAGTATTTTTGCATATCTTATTCAGCCAGATAATTTACTCCTGGATAGCAAGGGAAATCTCAAAGTATCAGATTTCGGATTAAGCGCATTGCGTAAGGTAGCAAATGAAAACGTAGGCGTTGATTTTGTCACGTCATTACTTAAACCTAATACTGATTGCTTCTATGAAATTTTGATAAATTGTAAGCCTGGTGATCTTCTATCTACAACATGTGGATCTCCGAGCTATGTAGCACCCGAGGTAAGAAAATAAAAAAAATCCCACCACTAATGTTAAATATATTTCTTCTTCTACTTCTTAAAAATTAAAAAAATAATAATAATAATAACCGAGGATAATTTAAGCTAATTGTTAGTACCTGAGCTCCTTTCACTCATTTCTCTGGATGATAATTTCATCTCCTCTTAATAGCTGCTTGTGAATAAGGAATATGACGGTGCTGCAGCAGATATTTGGTCTTGTGGCGTAATCCTTTTTGAATTACTTGCTGGTTATCTCCCGTTTGACGACCACAACCTGATAAGCATATATAGGAAGGTACAGAATAAACTAATACGTACACATATCGTATATAACTCACAATTTCCAGTACAACTAAACTCCCATTCTGATAACTCCACATGCAAAGATAACCAGAGCACAATACACATGTCCACAATGGTTTACGGAAAGCCAAAAGAGGCTAATCTCAAGAATACTGGAGCCAAACTCTAAAAAGGTAAAATTCCAGATGACTATATTCCTTGTGATGTTTTAGTTTATAGCGACTACTGTAATAATTCAACTTTTATTGTCAGAGAATCACAATTCCAGAGATTATTGAAGATGAATGGTTTCAAAAGGATTATATTCCTAGTTGCGGAAATGAAAGGGACGAGATAATATACTTGGGTGATGTTAATACAGCCTTTGATTCGATTGAGGTGAAATACTTGATACAATGACCATATGGAGGTGACAATGGAACCCCATGATTTCATCTCAGTATCTGAACTCTTTTGCAGGAGAAAGTCACGGAGAATAAGATGACCAGATCTTCAAGTTTTATAAACGCTTTCCAGCTGATAGCCATGTCAAAGGATCTTGATTTGTCAGGTCTTTTTGAGGAAGAGGCAAGTTATAACTGGGAAACCGGTAGTTTTCTGTTTTCTGTTTATAAGTTTTTAAGTAATTTTAATTACAAGATTTCGTTTACAATAAAGGGAACCATGCTGAACCCTTTCTGGTTTAGGATGACACCAAGAAGAAAACAAGGCTCGGATCAAAGCATACATTTCATGAAACCGTAAAGAAAATAGAAACGGCTGCTACAGACGCAAGACTAGCAGTGGAAAGAATAAACAACTTCAAGGTAAAATACTCCTTATTCGGCCTAAGAAACTTTGCAATCTTCTACTTCAAGAAACAACCAACGTATCACTTTTTTCTTTTTTTTTTTTTTTTTTTTAACTTCTAAAAAACTCTGACAGGTGAGAATGCATATACAACAGAAGATGAGCAGAAATCCTAGATCACACTTTGAACTATCAGCAGAGGTAATACGTTTTCGTATATAATTACAGTAAAACTCATTTCAGTATCTCACCACTGCATGTGGAAAATTTCAGGTGATCGAGGTTTCTCCCACAAATTGTGTCGTGGAAATATCAAAATCTATGGGGGAGCAAGGAATGTACAAGGAAGTATGATAAGAAATCTAAGCTAATTGTGCCTGTGAATAATCATTTATCTACTTTGGTACCTTTATGTTAAGATGTCTAAACTGATTGAGTAAGCATATAATTGTCTACTTCATCTAAGATAGTAATACAATTTTAATAACGTTCAGTTTCTGCAAAAGTTTATCGTGTCTTCTGACCGAGAAATCAGATTCACCACAAAAACAAGAAACAGCGGAAGTCACCATCAACAGGAAAAGTACTAAAGAAAAGGAATGGTAATGCATGATTTGCAGGGCTCATTTCAACCCGATTACTAAGTAAAAAAAATATACTTTCCTGTACCAGGCTCTAACTTGTTAATTCACTTCCTATATGCAGCTTTCCAGAGACAGATTCCATAAAAAGTATAGACAATTGCGGTGAGACAGATTCCATAAAAAGTAAAGACTATTGCGGTTATTCTTCAACATAGTACTTACCTCGTCTTTGTATCCATTCTTTAGCCCAGGCTCCACAGGAGTCCTGAAAATGAGGGAAAAAGAAGTTGCAGATTATATTGCATGTTAATGTAATTAAAATTTTCAAGTTGTAAGTAGTGTAATATAATTATGCGTGGGAAAGATTAAGCCAACATCCTGATTTTCACAGTCCTACTTCAAATTTATTCTTTCCTCTTTTTTTTTTAATTTTTTTTTTTAGGTTCTTTTCGTTTCATTGTCTTCTAAAACATGGACGTATAAAGAGATCATTTCTTTAGGGGCCAAAAAGGCCCGCAGAATTCTTCCCCATCGTTCTTCTAGTCCGAAATATTAATTCATAAATCATATGCATTCAAGACGGAACTTTTTTTTTCCCACAAGCATTCTGAATGTTTAGAAACAGCTGATTCTTGGATTATTTGATAATTTTCCACTTAACGATGTTCTTAAAAATAAGTGGTTAAAAATGGGGAAACAAGTTTTAGGAATCACCACTTACTTCAAAACCCAAAAACCAAGAGTAAAAATTATCTGACACAGGAACAGTGAGAGAAATAGAAAGAAGAGAGGGAAAGAATAGGATAACCAAAAAGGATGATAAAGAGAGGGAAACAAGAGAAGAGATGGATAAGTAGGGTATCAATTCCATAAGTAATTCTACTCCATAATCAAGTAATTGCTCTAATTCTCTTGCAAAGAAAAAAAAAAAAAAAAAGGAAATGAGATAATAGACAGTTTTTAAACCCTTACTTTAAAAAAAAAAAAAAAAAAAAAAGGCAGAATTTATGTTTATTTAGAAAAATGGCCGTCAATCAGTATCAGTGATTGACTGGTCATTTTGCTAGTTTTACAATACTTTGGCCATTTACTAAAACTTTCTTTATAAAAAGGCCATTTACCCACATATCCCTAAAAAAAAAAAAAAAAGGCGTTTGCTCTAGCTCAAACACAATAACCTACTCATAGGCAAACTTGCAGTCAAAAGTAGGAAAGTAATCAACCAGAACCAAATTAGTAACCCAATAACAAATGAAACATATTCTAAATTCGGATCTGAGCTAATAAAGGGAATCCAGACTTTAGAATTTACAGCATCCAGAAGAAACCCCAAGTAAATGTCTAGGATATGGTTAGAATGTAGCCACAAGCTTGTATTTACAAATCCAGAACTCCAGTCTTCATCTTACTTCATAAACACCATACCAAACCCCTATTGCGGCCAACCAATAAGAGACCGTAATTGTTTATGAGAATGTTATGGTACAATAAATTAACAAGATTGTAATAATGCTAAAAACCACAAAGTAAGAGTTGTTTACCTTGATAAGTCTCCAGTTTCCCGCTTTTATGGATCAAGAAATGATTTTCCTGAAATTTAAGCAAGCAAATGAACTAGGATATAAGAATTAAGAGGCAAAGGTGTATATCAGTTCTCGAACTTTTTCGGGCATATCTTCCAAAAAAATTGAAAAGGAGGACTAATTAAAAATTAATAAATAAAAAAAGTATCATCAACATTCGAAAGTACTCGGGGTCCGAGCATATCCAAAAGTGATGAGGCTTTAGAATAAATTTGGGGCATCGTCTCTCTGCCACACTTTAATCTACAAGGATGGTTGTGAGCACTCAACATCCAATGTCATGAGATCATTCTTTCTCGTGCACAACTTCGATCCCTGTACTGTCCCACTTTCTCAAAGAAAGAAAGAAATTAAGGGAGAAAAAAAAAAGATGGGAGAGAAAACGCAGCACTCTTCGTCTGTGTATATTTACAAAAACAGTTTTACAATTAAGACACTAAATATGATAAGAGCATAACAAATAGACGGGCAAGAACTTGCAAGATAATATAAGTAGATCAAATGAAAACTTGACCAATTAACTTGGTTGTAGTAGAACTTCGTGACATCCATGTTACACTCAGGTTATTGATCTCTTCTTAGCCCTTCTCTTTCTCCAGAAAGAGGCTATAGATATCACATAAATTTGTTTACAAACAATTATGAAATGGCAATCAGATGAAATGCAGCTGAGATTGTATTTATATTCCTTTAATATACATACAAAGTATGCACGATAGGAAGCTCATACAAACAAAAAACTAGCGCTAGAAAAGCAATAAGAGATGGCTAGCAAATATGCAAATTTAGGTTATCCCTACATTGCAATAAAATATACATCTCAACATCGTCGTAACAAAGTACATGATATTAAACATAAGTTGAAAAGAGCGGCGTTTTTTTTTTTAATTATTTTTTATTATTTTTTAAATAGCAGAAAAAAGAGCGGTAGTTGTAAACCACGCTTTCTTCACCTACTTGAAGCAAAGAAAAACTCAAAAACAACTATAGAAGGAAGTTATCTATGATATGGGAAACCACGTCAGCTCCATCAGAATTTAACCAATACCTCTTCACCTGCAAGCATGAAAAGGGACATCCATAAGAATATAACAAAAAACATGTTGTCAAAGTACTCACTGTTTATACTTGAGGGCTTACTTGACATATTTATAGGTTGTACTTCAATAAAGTCAAATGAAAAACGGATCACTCCGAAAAGAGGAAGAGGACTTCACAGATCACACCATGGTGAAGGTGACATTTTCAAATATTATGAAACAGTAAATCTCCTTTGAAGATTTACGGTGATGTGAGAGAGGGGAGGGGGGGGGGGGGGGGGGGGGGGGGGGGGGGGGGGGGGGGAGACCAAATAGAATGCAATACACGACATTATGCACTGTACCACTAAGAACAATAGAATTATGTAATTCAGCGTCAGAACTTGCCTGAATGGTATTGTGAGCAATGAATCGTTGTCTGCTTTTTGAAAAGCTAACATCCACACGCTCCCATGGCACTTGAGTGAGGCCTCTTATCATTTCCTCTGCATAAACGTAAGAGGAAATGCTCAGTGACCGAAATAAACTTGAAAAGGAATACACAACCAACTGAAATGAAGAAAGGAAACCCTCGACTCACATGGGTTCAATTCAACAAAGATTATTGCGATAACCCACAAATCAAACACTTAATTCAATAACCTCATGATACTCAAAACGAAAGACGCAATTTTGACAAACCTTCCAATTCATCTTGTTGGTCTCCAATAAGTGACAGAACTTTATTATGTGCATTATCAAAACTTTCTCGCTCGACAACAATATGCTGATATTTGCCATGAGGTACGAGTTGATTTGACTACAAGTTATAAGGAAGAAGTTCAGATTCAAAGGGTAACTGGTATGTGCAGCATGAAGTCTCTCAAGGCTCAAGCATAAACAAACTTTACCTTCGGAAGTTCACTTTGACGCCGTATCGATGAAGTTCTCCACCCAACCATATCTTACAAGAATGAAGGTAAACATAAATAAAATAAGTGACAATGACATGGACAGACCTAATTAGCTTCTTAAGTTACATTCTAATTTTAATATAAACGTCTACAAAATTTTTAAGCCCCTATAGCTACCATTCCAGTCAGGATACGATCATAATTCGCATTTGCATATGCGACACGACGTTTGAAAGCACGCAATGCTGATCTACACAAGCAAAGAAGATGATATCACATATGAATACCATTGAATTATAATGTTGCTGAAACATGCGAAGTGATAAAGCAGTATCTGACTAACATGAATTTCAGGTCATCGGTGTCATTAACCATTCTTAGTAGAAGGGGTTTGTCATTGTCCTTGTCTGTGAGGAAGAGATGCTTCCCTGACCTCCCAGCAATCAAGTGTGCAGTTTGACGTGCTCTTCTTTCCAGAAAAGGAAGACCACAGAGAAATGGAAGCTGTAAAAACAATTCAAGAAACCAAGGTCAAAACTTGCCCGTTCAAAAAGTATAAATAACTATCTGGTCCAAAAACAAAACAGGCCTAAGATAGAGGTCCACCAACACATCAGATACTGTTTTCTAGAACACAAATGAATGTTAAAAAAACAAAAAAGAAAAAAAGCAAATAATTCATGCTGTCTAAACTTCTCTCCCCTTTACCTTTTTCTTTCTAACTTATCATATGCAAGACTTGCACTTATTCCAATAAGAAGTTAGTAAATGAACATTCTATAAAATGGAGATCCCAAAAACCAAACAATCGGAAAGTAGGCCAAATAGGAACTATAATTTACAGCAGTAAATGCACATATAGAAGTGCTAGCAATCATTTAGACTACGCACATAAAAGTACACACATAACACACAAACTTTGTCATCTGCATCCATCATTGCAATTGCACTCACTTATTAGAAGCATATACGAACGAATAGATACTAATTAAATGTGATTGAATGTGCAGAATGGTAATATTAGTCATGTAAGGATCTACCTGCTTATGCCCCTTTGAACCAAGATGCGGTGTTGCAACTGTTATAAAGTTCATGGGCTCCAATCCAGCAATTGTACCAAGGCAAGGCTGCTCAAGGATGAAATTATTTGTGTTATCCTTGTCCAAGCAACCACCAGTAGGATGGTCTGATTTCGGGACAGATGCATAGAGCTTTCCAATAGCAAATCTTGCTATAAGGCCCCCTAAAGAGTGAGCTACAAAGGAAATTTTCTTCACCTTAGAGTTGTTTTTGACAATAGAACACACCTGCATTACAATTTATTCCAAGTCTTAATTTTTCCATAAAAAGGATACACAAATTTTCTCATGTTGGTGATCTCTTATGGTGAGCTATTTTAATTATAATAACAAAAGAGTAGAAAAATACCAGATCATTCAAAAGCAGTTAATTTTCATAAGCTACAGATTCCAGGACCGTAAAATATCATTATGTTATAACCAAAATACCTCATCAGCGAGCCTCTCGCCCATGGTGTCAACCCCATCAAATGTCAACTTTGAGTGGTTAGATTTACTGCCTGCAATCATGAATATCCAAAATGAAGTTGTCTTTCTTGTTTGCAGGGCATAAGACTTCCATCAAAAGGAATTGTAAGGTATGCGCAAAACATTGGTATTAGAATTATAATTACTCAACGGGAAAATAAATAACATAACCGCAAAGAGGAATCTATCACAAAACAAGGAAATTAGTCCTAGTTCCGAGTTTCTTTGGGGTTAAAAAACTCACATCCAAAGGCCATTAGGCCTCATAGAGTATCTCCAAATGCATAGATATAACAACTCAATCATAAGGGAAGAGCACTAACAGTGTACAAGTACTTTATCAGGAAGCCTTTCGACAAACTGCTCTTCGCCATATCTCCAATCTGCGGCACTGAAAAAATGAAATACAGCAGAAACAACCTTTCAATATAAAGTGTGCCAAAGAGCTTAAATTTTCTAATTTTTGCTAAAAAGGTCAAATGAATCTGATGAGTTTCACAGCTTGATAAACCGTGCAGCATGTTACAAGAGGAACTGAAGCTCATGGTTTTTTAGAGGGGAATGAGGGAAACCACTTTTCATTATCCTTGTATACATGACCCTCGACCGAAAAAATAAAATAAAAATAAAAGAAAAAAGTTCCCCTTTTTAATAGGCTCCACACCAACGAGAAGACGATGCTCCCCATTTTATGTTGATTTGACCTTAAACCCTCCACTCCAGGAGCAGAAACATTATCTAATAAACCCATCCACTTTGTTTTAGAAACTATAATGCTTTAAAAATATTTTTTAGAATAAGAAAAGCTCCTCTTGTTTATTAGTGAATCAATTACAAAGGTAAAGGATAAGGTATCCTCAGTGAAAAACAGAAGGAAAATGGAAAAAGAAAGAAAACAAAACATTCTAAGCCATAGCCCATTACAACCTAACCGCCCGTACGGTCCCTATCACATTTTTCCACTTCTAGACAACCCTATCATACTTAAATCTCCTCCAAGCTTATCATAAGTTGCAATTTTAGTACTTCTGTTTTTGAGACATCGATAAAAAAATTGACGTCTCAAGGGTAAAAGTACCAAAACTACAACTTATGATAAGCTTGGGGGATTTGTTCCACTTTAAGATGAGGGATAAAGTGAGACAACAATTCTTCAGGGGCTAAATTTGAAAGTAATCCGATCTCATCATTTGGTTTTCTTGGATTGGAAGGATGTTGTAGGGAAATAAGGATTGCACTGCTGACCCGAAGCATGGTTCTGTTTCTGTTTTTGGCTCCCTGATGAATGTTTCTGTTTCTATTATAAGAGGATGCCTTATCCTCTTTTCCTTGTATTTAATTTTTTAATGGCTGCGAAATTCGAAACAAAATTTGAGGAATTTCCCAAAGTGACAATTTTATAAATAAAAAATAATTAAAATAACCTTCTTTCATTCCAACACTGGATTACCAACTAAAAAATTGGTTGTTCTCGCCTCTCGGTAGTTCCGATGTCATTTTGCAAATAAAAACTATTGAAGACTGTTTAACAAATAAAGAAAGTGATGTTAACAAAATTTTCCTATTCTAGGCTAATTCCAAAGTTTCCCTATTACAGTTTCTTTAATTTTTGTTTCCTTAGTAGGATTTTCTTTGTAATAAGCCAATTGCAGAGTTTCCTTACATTACAGTTTCTTTAATTCTTAAACTTTTTTTTTTTTTTTTTTTCCCTATTTAGAGTTTTCTTCGTACTATACTAAGTTTCCTATCTCTAGCCTAGATTTCTCGATTTAAATTCCAAATTGTCCTGTTTGAGAGAAGTATTCAATTATCTTATCAAAGTTTCAGACAAATTCGTCTGAGTGCTTTTCAATTTTCGAACTTTTTTCAAACAAAAATTCCGCTGCATCAAATTTAACCCTAACGTAAATCAAAACCAAACCAAATCAAACAAAATTTCGAAAAATTCAAACTTTTGCTTGCCAAAATCGGTAAAACGCCTCGAAATTCTGCAAATTTACCTTCCATTGATTCCATTGACCATAATCACGAGATGCTCCGGCACCGCCTTGGCATCGTTATCCTCCTTGCCGTCGGCGCCGTCAATTAACGGCAGGTAATCCATGCCGGGAATCCTCAACCAGCCGTCGCTGACTCTCCGAAGAAACTCCAACTTGGTCCGACTCCGACCAACCCAAGGCTTGCTGAGCTTGGACGATCGGGCGCCTAGGCCGAAGCAGGGGAACCGGGACCGGATTCCGGCCGGGTTGGGGTGGAGAGTGGGTCCCGGAGATGCGTATTTGAGAGGAGAATTGGCGGCGATCATGTGAGAGAGAGGACGAGGGACGGAGGAGAATCAATTCGAGTTCGCAGGAAACGGTTTTGTACGGAGCGAAGGGAATTGGGAAGAGATTTCCAAGACTTTTCTCTTTACCAATCATGGACAAAGGGAAGTTTCTGAGAATAACGATTTTTTCGATTTTTTGTGTTTTTTTAGTAAACTAGTTGAAAATTTCGCGCGTGTGAATAGATAAATAAAGCAAAAAAAAAAAAAAAAAGTAATGTTTTTGTAAAATTATCACATGATGGATATTGAAAGTTTGAAACCGTGTGACACCGGTTAAAATACAGTAAGGGATAACAATAAAGTATATATATAAAAAAGGAGAAAATAAAAGATATTAGAAGGAAAAAGCAAACAAAAAAATAAATAAAAAGGAGAAAATAAAAGGCATTAGAAAGAAAAAAAGCAAAAAAAAAAAAAAAAAAAAAAAAAACCCAAAGTTGAGGACACATGGCGGAAGGAGGATGATTTATGCTTTGTTTGGTACTTTAACTCAACTCCAATTAAATTATACTTTTTCATTTCAGTTTTTATCTTTTTCTAAAAAGTCAACAAAATTATAATTAGTTTTTGAAAAATCAATCAACTCAAACTTAAAATTTCATCTCCAATTGATGAACCAAACGTAAGCCTCCGTTTGGTAAGTTAGTTGGAGATGAAATTTTTATATTGGAATTGATTGACTTTTCAAAAACTAGTTATAAATTTTGTTGACTTTTCATAAAAGATAAAATTAAGATAAAAAAATACAGCTTAATTGAAGTTAAACTTAAATACCAAATAGAGGCTAAGTAAAAAAAAAATCAAAAGGTGTCTTGTAAATTTTTAAGTTAGAAAATCCGTTCTATTTAATGTTCTCATCTCTATAATAGTAATCTAAATGGTTTTCTTTCTCAAAAAATATATAAATATATAGGAGTACTCTCCTTTCCGATATTCGGCTATCTGCGGGGGAGAGGGAGAGGAGAGAGAGAGTGAGGGGAGAGGTCAACCCAAGAGACTAACCGGTATAACTCAACGACTATATGATATAACCCAAAAAACGAACCAGTACAAGTACTATTTGTGTCATGTAAAAATGAGCTGTTGGAGAAGAGAACACGAGAGTAGGCTTAAAATATAATATCCAATATATTATATACACTGTTCTACAAAATTATCTGAAAATTCCTTGAAAAAAAAAAAAAAAAACGTGTGTGTCTAAATAGACATATTTTATCTCTATCTTCCCATTATAAACTCGCCATACCATCTCCTTAAAATCTCCACCACCCACTTTGCCTTTCTCGGTTCCCATTATCTAGGAAACAAAACTCTTGTAGGAACAAAAAAAAAAGGGAAAAGATAGTAGAGACGATGAAGATGAAACTCCCACTACAATGGCTAATTTCAATATCTGCAATATTTCTAATCCTAAACCTCTCAACAATCTGCTCATCTTCACGACCCGAGATTCCGGTCCCAACGCCGTGGCCGGAGCAATTCCACGCGCTTTTATTCATGAACTTTACCCCCACGGGTGAGCTCCATTTAGCTGACCTATGGTACGATTGGCCCCGAGGCCGCAATGTCAACATACACCAATCGCAGCTCGATCAGATGCTCCTTTACGCCGTCGAGTGGAACAACGGTACGTCGTTTTACTACACGCTCGGCGATGGTAACGGCGGGGATGGGGACGGGGACGGGGACGGGACGTGCAAGGTAATGGACTTCGGGGTTGGGATCCCTCGGCCGGATTTTCTGGCCGAGGGAGCTGAGTACCTTGGGACGCAAGTAACGGACGGGTTTCTATGCCATGTGTGGCAGAAATTGGACTTCATTTGGTACTATGAGGATGTTCTTACTCAACTTCCTGTTCGTTTTGATTTTTCAGATGGAGGTATGAATCTCTTAAGTAAATAATTCCTAAAGGTTTTTTTTTCATTTAAATTTGATTTAAAGAGTTATAATACAAATAATGGAATATGATTTTCGAAATTTTATGAATTTTATAGGATTTTAATGTCACTTTAGATTTTTTTTTTATTTTTAATTTTTAATTTTTGTTTTTTGTATCTAGTTATAAAATGTTGATTTTAATTCTTTACTAGGTTTAGTAGAACACGTACTCAAAACTTGTAGATTATCCTACTAGAAACTTTCTTGAAGATACAATTTAATTATAATATGATTAGATATTTTGATTTCATACCAGGTGAGTTAGCTGTTTCTTATTTTTAACTTTAAATTGGAGAAAATTTTGATGGGAGAAATACACAAAACAATTGAAGTAAATAGTTATTTACCTGGTTTATTTTTACACTATTTTTTTTTTTTGAGAATATACTAAATATTTTTCCTTTTTTTTTTTTTTATTTATAAAGGAAGATTGCATTCAAACAGAGTGAAACAAACTTATATTGTAATGTGAATAATTCTGTAATATAAAAAACATAATCTTGAATTGAGATCCGTTCTATCAGTGAAATCTGATAATGTTTAAAAGAAAAAATAGATGTCTTAAACCCAAATACGAAAAACTTTTAATAATTTGTTATTTTTTTGTAAAACCTTATGTGCACAGTTAATTAACTTATGCTCCTTATATATATATATATATATATATATATAAATATATGTATATTGTTTTGTACAGCCTATAATATTGTACTAATTGATTAATTTGGAAAATTTGCAGGAATAGAAAATCACATAATGACGTTTGAGGTTGGTGCAGTTTTGCCAGATTCAGTAACGCAAGCACCTGCCTACTGCTTCAAACAAGTTATTAGTGTTGCATAATATTTATGACTTGATCTATAGGCCTCTTTTGTTATATTGTTGAAGTTTAACCCCCCTTTTCTTGCCATTTTCCTTTTCTCTTTATCCTCTAAACAAAAAAAGAAGAGTCATGAGGACTTGAACAAAATGTGTATCTAATGTTTTTTTTTTTTTTTTTTTTTTTTTTTTTTTTGTGTTAAAAAATATTAATAAGGAAGTTTCTTTAATTAATAAAAATAAATAAATATGGTAGAAGTATCAAGATTAGTCTAATAATTGTGACTGTAGGCATAGTATAATGACAATTCCACGCATGACTCTATCATAAGGTGCAGATCGAATCCCCCTCCCTTAATTTTTTTTAAAAAAAATACAATTCATTATAATAAACAAAAGGGTTTTAACTTAGGCTATCTCTCTCTATCTCTCAAACTTTTCAGATACTAGGGTTTCTTTTTGCATAGGACTCCCATTGCCACCGTCGACCAAGACTCGGTTAGAGGTCACTATCCCTAATTGATATAAAAGGGGATGAAGGGTGAAAGAGTAAGCTTTTGACCATCTTCTTCTTTTAAGAAAAAAATTGAGAAAGGTCAATTTTCATTTATAGAGTCATGAGCCAACGAGTCTTTAAGTAAGTGGGTGTTAAACGTTAGGTGCTTACGGGAGGTAGAAAATGTTCAACATTGCCGATGTCCTGGTTGACGAAGCCGTGGTAGATGAGGGTGATCTGTGGTTCGGTGACTTCTGCAGGGATGAAGTTAGAGAGTCCTAATTTGGCGGTTCTCAACCAGATCTAGCTCAGTGAGTTTTCTGGTCCTGGCGACAAGCTTCCGATGGTCTGAGATTTGGTGAGATCTCGATGATCCGATGGTCGATGCAACAATCTCTTCCTTCCAATTGAGCCCAATTGATTTCCTCTGAGTTGTGGCGTATGGCGGAGTGGTTGTACCATGCCAATCAAGAATTTAGCGATCAATGTGATTTTATATTCGTGCTTTGTTTTTGTTTTTGTTTTGTAATAAATGAGGTAGTTCCTCCACATCGAGTTTGTTTTTATGTGTATGTTTCATTCGAGTTTCTCTGGCAATATCGATCTCTTAGTTCCGTTAGTATTATAGTTAGGTGGAGTTTGTTGCGACCTCTGTGTTACAAGTAATTGTCTCTCGATCGATTGGAATATTCTATCGATTGTATATATTTTTCTTTTAAAAAAGCTTTGTATATGCTCGACTTATGTTCTCCTAACTGAATTTCGTCAGATTTTACTGATAAAATCAGCCTTGGTAAAGGATTGTGTCTCCTGTACTATATGATTGTTTTGTCTTCAATATTGATATTTGTATCATATTTTATTTTAAATGATCATTCTCTTTAGGAAAAAAAAAAAAGTTTACAAGTAAAAAAAAAAAAAAGGAGACAATTTCATTTTTAATCCCCAAATAATAGTTCAAATCAAAACTTGTTCCTTGATTTTCAAGCTAATTATAACGAGTCATGATCTATTAAGTTGTCTCAAATCTTTTTATTCATCTAATTGTTAAAATCTTGATAAAAAAGATATGTTTTCCTTCTTGACAATCATGTCCAACATATCAATTATAGATGGATTATTCTATAACTTTCTTACTTTATCGTTTAAATTTCAAAAAACTCACACTTGACACAAATTCATTAAATTAGGTAAATAATTAATTTTTTATGTGTGTGGTTTTACGCAAGAGTGAATTTCCTAAATGAAAAAGAATTCGGTTATTTTTTAAGCAAGTGTTTAAAAATTAGCTATTTAACTTATTTTTTCATTTCTATATCTCTTTTTTCTCTCTCTCTCTCTCTCTTTTTTTTTTTAAATTTTTTTAAAGTCTCTCCTTCCTTAAAAAAAATTAAAATTAAAATTTTTTTTTGGCAAATGGGATTTTATTTGTGTTTCCAGCTCTACTATTCCAAAAATTCGGCTATGAGACAACGAAGAAAAAAAAAAAAAAAAAAAAAAAAAAAAACCCAACTTCACACAATTTCACAAAGGTCCCATCTCCTTCTTCATATTCTCAAATTTCTCAAATCTGACCCCAAGTTTCCAACATTCTTCACTCGCAGACCCCGTCCTTTTCCCTCAGGCAAGCAATTACCATCTCTCTCTCTCTAACCGGTCTCCGAGCAAATCGCGGCTGACAACTCCGTGCTCTGGTTCTTCTTTCAGGGGTGGAACAGAACAGAACAGAGTGGTTCTGCGGATCTCGAGATCCGTTTCGATCTCCGGTTTCCGTTGATGCTCTGAAGAAAAACAAAAAAATGGGTTTGTTGTTCAGTCGGATGTTCTCTTCCCTGTTCGGCAATAAGGAAGCTCGGATCCTTGTCCTCGGCCTCGACAATGCCGGAAAAACCACCATTCTCTGTATGAATTTCTCTCTTTCAAAACCTCTATTTTTCGTTAATTTTGTTAATGATGTCTTGGCATTGGATTTTGTGCAGATCGGCTCCAGATGGGCGAAGTTGTCTCCACGATTCCAAGTTTGTCTCTTTCCCTTTACTTGGATCTTAATTTTCTCTGAATTTTCTATATTTCTTTTCGTTTGGTAAAATTGTTTGGTTGGTGAGAAAATAGAGTTAGGAATAATTGAGGACCGAGTGTGTATATATATATATATATGTATGTATGTATGTATGTATATGCATTTTCTTAGAGCAACTCAATAGTGAGCTTAATTTTCTTTGGATGCAGCAATTGGGTTCAATGTAGAGACGGTACAGTATAACAACATCAAATTCCAAGTCTGGGATCTGGGTATGTCGATATTTTTCTGCCTTGTGTAACTTTAAACGCATCAAGATTAGGGTTATAACTTAGCTAGTTTTATTTTACTTTGATCTGCTCGAGAATTGTTAATAAAATCGAAGCTTTAGCCTTCTACTTTCATAAAAAGTAGTTATTGCTTGTCTCTCAATGTTTTTGTTTCTGGGTCCCCAACTCTTGTGATTTGTGAATCTTTGGTACTTATTGGAAGTGTGGCTTAGGTCTGGGTCATGATTTAGGGGGGTTGCTCATAAATCGGAATTTGGTTGTACACGAAATAGAATATCTATAGTACAATGAGGCAATTTTCTTGTAGAATGGTACGGGTTGGACTGGGGGAAAAAAAACGATGGGTTTCCTTAAAATAAATTTATATTTCAATTATCTAGAACTTTCAACTTGTTTCAAGTAGTTGTCTAGGCTTCCCGGTTCACATACTCAGATAACAGCAAAACAATAAAAAGAAAGAAAGTTAGATTGAGATCAATAGTTTGATGGTTACATTGTTTGACGATTTAGTGAAGTTCAATTACCTAACATTTATCATATTATCCATATTCTATGCTGAATCCCTTTTAAAGTGAACTAGATTATTGCTACTTCTGTCCATTTTTTAAAAATATTTTTCATCCTGCCTTTAGTGGTCATTCGGATACATTTGGATTAATTTTGACGATCAGTCACTGAATCAAGTTCATTAAGACGGGTTATTTTGTTTGCAAATGATTTGGGTTATGTATCCTAAAGGAGTTCTTTTCATATTTGAATCGTTATGCTGGAATTCCACATTGCCATTTTTGTTTGAAACTTCGTTGCTTTACTAATTTCAGTTTTTGTTGCCAGAAGGTTCAAGTCACGTGATTCTTTTTTTAATGATATTTGTGTGTTTGTTGATACAGGTGGACAAACAAGTATCAGGTAAGTTTTTCTGTCATTTGAAGTCGCCTTGCTTGCTATTTTACCTATGCAACCTTGCGATGGTCTGTGACAATATGGGCTTTCTGTAGAAGTAATCATTTGTAGATTGTTTGCTTAACTATCTTAGACTTTCATACGTGTAAGCTAAACTTCTGGACTGTTGTTGATGTCAATTGGATGACACATGACATGTAGAAATAATTTGATAATATTTTGCTCATACGGTAGTAATTAATTCGTTTAAATTGAATTCAAGATGTGCTTTCTAGGTTATGTAGCCCAATACTACTTTTATTGTCGAAACTTTGATTGATTTCTTCTTCTCTGTCTGAAACAATTTTCTGCTTCATTTTGTGTTAAACCTTCATTACATCAAGCTGCTAGGACTAGGAGTTGTATTCTCTATAACTTTCAGTAAAAGAAGTATTCTCTTTTCTTGTTATTATTGGTAGATTTTTATCTGTCGGTTAAGTGGCTGGACCAGACTACATTGGCCTGCCTGAAGTCTAGGTTTTAAATACTGTCGTAGCCTGGCTGTCACTTTGCTGGACAAGAAGAAGAATATTCACTAATTGTATGATTTTTGTTTACGTGCTATAAGCTTGCTCTATACATATACACGCATATATATATATATATATATATATATATTTGATGGAAATTCATAATTATTAGGGCATTTGATGTAATGTATTGTTGTTAGAGGGAAAAAATTGAAATCTATGGCAGTGAAATATAATTAGAAAAGGAACCGTATCTAGTGAATGATTCTAAATTAACAAGGATAATCAAATGGAAGCATCTAGGTACCCTTGAACCATGAGTAAACGTGAGGTTTTCTTCACGTCGGATGTCTAAATTGTGTCTTGAAAAAATTTGTTTATCCTATGTTGATCTCTGTCGTAAAGAATCCTTATTAAGACGAAATAGTTCCTCATTGGGGCCATATCTTACATTTGGTTATTGGTTCAGGCATCACTAAAGTTTAACAACACATAAAAGTTGTATGTGTGTCGTTTCTTTGTATGCATGTCTCAGTTGGAGTCAAACTGTTTACTTGAATGTATGCCTATCTTGTGTCAATATCCACAAAATTCTTTCTAGTGAAAATTCTATTAAGGCTTGCCAAAGTCTGCATGGATTGTGCTTAAGATTACTGTCAGTACATAAGCTTCTGAGGGTGGATTCATACGGCATTTGTTTGTGTTGTTGAGCTTAATTTTAAAATGCATTTTGTGGCTTTAGCTTACTACAGTTGTCTGCTGCTTCTGATTTATTGTTAAAGGATTATTATAATTTGTATAGGCCATATTGGAGATGCTACTTTCCAAACACTCAAGCGATTATCTATGTCATTGATTCTAGTGACACTGATAGACTTGTAATAGCTAAAGAGGAGTTTCACGCAATTTTGGAGGTAAGCTTACATTGGGCTTGGGCATATGTTTGTTAAAAGTAGTTTATTGGAAACTTATGCAGGTTCTATCGCAAGTTCTTATTTTTTTAGTAGTTTTTATCATTTTAGGTCACTCCTATCAGTTATGATCAGAGGGCATTGTGTAACACTGTTTTTGGTGATAAGTATATCATTTTAGATCCTTCTTGGATTGGTAGTTGTGAATTTTATGTACAATTTGCGTCCTTTTCTGTGGAATGCATGTTGTTCCTTTTGGGTTTTTTTGTTGTTGTTGTTGTTGCAGTAACTTAATGCCTTTTCTGTATTCCGTCTTACATCTATGAATCCTATTGCAGGAGGAAGAATTGAGAGGAGCCGTTGTTCTCATTTTTGCTAACAAGCAGGTTACTGCCATTTCCGTATATATATTTGTTTAAAAATTGACTTGTAATTGTAGCCATAAATGAATGTGAAAGAAAATTTAAGATAACTTTTGGTGCAAAGAATTAAAGTGATAATCATATAATTGCGCTGGAGTTGATGTCCCTTTGTCTGGGTTCTGTTTCCAGCCAGTTGTTATTGTGTTTCAACGAAGTTTGTGTTTCCTTTACGTTTACAGGATCTTCCTGGTGCACTTGATGATGCTGCAATCACTGAGTCTCTGGAGTTGCATAAGATTAAGAACCGCCAATGGGCTATTTTCAAAACTTCTGCTATTAAAGGAGAAGGTCTTTTCGAGGGCTTGGACTGGTAAGCTTGGTAACAATAATTGGTGGCCTATTCCTTGGTAACAATAGCTTGACTCACGTGCTTTTAATTAGTGGCATGTTCTGGGTAGAGAAAATTTCCTTACTAGTTTTTTGTTTTTGGTGCGTAAGGTGAGAGAAATTTCTTCTTGATTGTAGTCTTCTAAGTATCATCTGATTGGAGAATCTGCTATCTTAATATAAAGCCGTTTATGCATGCCAAGTTAAGTGAAGTTGAATAACTCTTTACATGTCCTCTAATATGACGAGACTCGGTGGGTTGAATATCAGAACTCTCCTATAGGGAGCGAGATACCACAACTTCTGAGGTTTTCTAGGCATCTATAGGTTGAAATTCAAAGCAGTGCTGAAAAAATTGATGACAAGTTTACCAAGAGTACAAGTAAATAAAATATCAGTTAAAATGATTACTTCCATGGTCTTAGAGAAGCAATTTGTTCAGAAAACATCACAAGAGTGCACGTGTTCATTGTCACTCTGTCCCGTTTGCATGATTTCCGGTATAGAGTCAGTGTAGAGTAAGATAGGGGTCCGCATTCATTCCTAGATGCCTGTTACTAAATGCTTATTTGCTATCGTTTCAGAAAGTTAGAAAAGTAGAGGTATCGCGTAAGGTTTTCAGTCCCAGAAGATATTACGTGAATGATGTTTTCGTTGCATTTTCTGTTTCTTATTCATTTGCAACTTATTTTGCTTTCCTTGTAAATGAAGGTTGAGTAACACTTTAAAATCTGGAGGTGGCTAAGTCTTTGGCTTGGAGAAGAACTACAAGATTGCTGCCGTGTGGCCGTGCTGGAACTTAGAACGGTCGACGGTGTTGTCTTTGGCACGACTTTCCGGTAGAAAAACTCTTGTCATGAGTGTGGTTATGTCGAATTGACCTCTCCGATTTTCATCTTCTCCCATTTTGGATTGGACCCACTGATATACATGTAAAATTTTCATATCATAGAAACGACCATTCAGCACTTCATGCTTGGTAAAAGAAGATAAAAAAAAAAAACAAAAAAAAAAAGTTTTCCTGTTTGTTTAGGTTTTATGGGATGTACACTTCCTTCAGTGGTCTAATCTCAGGCCTTGGAGGAGGCAGGTGGACTTTTATGGCTTAACTCATTTACTGACCAGTTAATTCGTTATTATCAGAAATTCCGTTAAATAGCAAAAGGGTATAATTTGGTTTTATAATTTATATATATATATATATATATATGTATATTTTCTGGTAGGATTCAAAATCTATATTTTTAAGCAAAGTCAAGTATGATATTTCCCTTAAGTTATGTTTACAACTACGGTTTATAATTTATATCACAAACTAAAAATAAAGTGTCTTGTCATCCTTAATTTCTATTTGGTACTCTTATAATTTTATTGCCAGAAATTTTACGATCTGACATGGTGTTTATTTGCTCATCAATTAGTAGCTGCAAAAGCGTGAACTCCAGGTTGGTCCAATTTGTTACTTTATTGAAACTGAGAAAATGCACGTTTAGCATGTCGTATTAGCACTCCTTATCGTATTAGGACTCCTTATAATATTATTTTAAAGTATAGTGTGACATTATTTATACATTCATAGTTCAATGCCAAATTTGAAATTGATACAATAATGGAAAACTTATGTATTCTATTGTGTTGTTTAATTTACAATATTGTATAACAAACATAACAAATATTTCAAGTAAATTAAAAACCCATGTGTGAGGATGGATTCTGGGAACGGGTGAGACCATTGCTACAGTCGAGATCCAGATTGGGTTTGGGATCGGAGACAAGGGATGGGTTCTAGCATTGGGGATGGGGTTTTGATTTGGGATGAGGGTTGCAACCTGTCCCACGCCTCGAAACTTGCTCCAGCCTCAGTCTTGGATCTCAATGTCGATCATGGATTTTGGCCGAGTCCTACATCCCGACCTTGACGCCAGTCTCAAAACTCATCCCCTTGCCCTCTTGAAATTCGACCGGCCACGGTCCTAGATGTCATCCTCAAATGGTAACCTAGGTACTGGCCTTGGTCTTGCTTTTTTGCCTCCCGTCAGTCCTAGACCTCAAGGATTTGATGTTGGCCTTGATCCTAGATCTTCTCCTCGGCCCTAGTCTTGGACCCTGACTTTAGTGATGAGCTTGGTTCTCGACTTTGATTATGGTTCCTAAAATTATTATACAATAAAATACAACACAATATAATACGACATGCCACATTAAAATATCATACGGCGTACCAAACATGTCAATACACTCATTCAAAGTGTGGTATTGTATATCTAGTCCATGTGACTCCTGAAAAGTATTATCCAATGTAGTGCTGTGTTGGCATTAGTTTCCGTCAAGATTGGGGACATTATTGTATTGGCAGACTGCTTTCTTGTTCCTATTATCCTATTCTTTCTTTGGGCATGTTTTCTTCTGTTGTCAAGTCAAAGGGAAGTGTGAGTAACATTGCACTTACCTCTTCTTACAGTGTTTTAAGCTTCTCACTCATCTAGGGCCAGGAATAACAGTCACCTTAGCATTTGAGTTGCAGATGGTCTAAATTAGTTAGCAGCAAATTGTTAAGTCGTGAAGCCTAATTAATTTCTTATGAAAAACCTTGTAACGCAGAGATAGCAAGCGGATTGTTCACGGTAAGATCACCATGGGAGTTGGAAGGGGACGAGAAGTCCCCCTTCCCAAAGGATTGGGGGTAGAGCTCCCAAAAGGTCTACGATATACACAGTTTATTCATTAAGGATATTTTGAGGATTTCACCTTAATTAAATTAAGGATATTTGATTAATGATATTTCATTTAAGACCAAAGGCCCCCCAGCCCATGGTGGCCCATTGAAATTTTTTTAGAAAAATGATAATTTTTCTTTATTTTTTCACTTTTAGGCCCCCCCCCCCCCCCCCCCCAAAATTTTTTTTTTGAAGCCCCCTAGCTTGTCCCTAAGATTTGACTCAATTCAAGCCCCCTGCTAAGCTTTGTCACTGCATGTAAGTGTGGTTAGATACCACAAGTAGATCTCTTAACAAACTCTGAAACATCTATTACGTCAACCACGTAATAACTCGGTTAGTAGACACGAGTGTACTACCCGTGCGTTGCACGGTGGTAGTAGAAAAAAGTTAGAAACAAAATATGAAAATAAATAATATATTAAATGCAGTCAATTAAGGAAGATAATATATTTACAATAACTTTAAGAAGTTAGTTTGTTTTTTTATATAGTTAAATTTACATTAAAATGTCTGAATTATATATATTATTATAAATACAAATTCATTTTTATACATACAAAATTTTTCACACAGACCAAATAATAAATTAAAAAAAAAAAACAGCTGCATTAATGATAAAGGGGATTCTGAAAAAAATCACAGTCAAAGTAATCATGAGCAGTAAATGAGATACTTTGAGTATACACTACAAATACAACAAAAAGGGCAAAAAAATTTCGGGCATAATTTAAAACCATCACATCTTATAATTACAGCTAGGGAACTACATAGTTAAAACATCTAACAATTGATTGAAATCTAACTAAAGCATGCAATTCAGTTACCAGACAGAATAGAGCAATAATCCAAGAGAAATTAAACACAAAAAATGGAGATAGCAAAACATCAGACACACTAACTTAATCATAATTAACCAATATAAAAAAAATGTCCTATCTATGATAAAAGCAAATTATATAAAAAAATTTGACAAAAAAAAAATACTGATAATAAAAACACCAAACACTGCAAATCCTAAAATAATAGGAAATCATCGACGCACAACATGCAAAGATCAAATTTGGAAAGGAAATCAAGAAAATATTACCCGGAGAGAAAAACCACTAAAAATTACAAAGATACAAACTACAAAGAAATAATCTTCAATATCCCGATTGATACTTGCATCCATTTAATTTGCCACAGTTGTTATTCCAATCTGCAAAAAGTAATGAATAACAATCATATATCAGGGAAAAAAAAAAAAAGGGCGAAAACAGAACCAAAAGAGAGAAGGGGGCAAAAATTCAACATACCATAAATGTTGTTCACGTGTTGTTAGTGTCCTGCATGTGTTTCCAAAAACTTGGAAAACAAATCAAAAAGTGCCAACGACGGGGGAAAATTGAAGGAAAATATGAACAGTGGGTAAAAAGCAATATCCAAATCCGAGACTTACAACACAAAAAACACTCAACACCCCTGACTACAATAACTGAACACTCAAAAAAAAAAAAAGGCAGGGGGGGGGGGCGGGACAATAAAAATTTTAAGGGGAAAATTCCAAAAGTGAAAACAAAACATTCAATCGGGGGGAGGGGGGGGGGAGGGGAAATCAGGTACATGAGAGAAAAATACATAACTGAGTTAAAGAATAACAAAAGAACCGGGCAGAGAGAAAGACAGAATTGGAGAGAAAAAATGACCCCCAAAATAGTTAGAAAGAACAAAACAATAAAACAAAAATAAAAACCAAAACCTCCAACAGAAAAACATAGCCAAAATTTCAACACATTAACCCAACAACATAAAAATGAGGAGAAAAATCCAAAAATGCAGATCGAGAACAAAACCTGTGCAACCAGAAAAAACAAAACACCTGCAAAAATAGCAGCAGTAGGAGAACCCGAAACCAAGAAGAAAATAATGAGCAGGCAAGGGGGGAAAAAAAAGACAAAAGTCTAAGGTGTAAAAGACAAAAAGCCGAAGAAGAAGAAGAAAGACATGCAAAGCTGTAGCAATAGTAGAACCCGAAACCAAGAGAAAAAGAATGAGAAGTCAAACGGGGAAAAAAAAAAAGGGTCTAAGGTTTAGAAGCTAAAAAGCCGAGAAAAAGAAGGAAGACATGCTGAGCACGCAAAGAGGAAGCGAAAAAAAAAAAAAAAAAATCTAAGGTTTAGAAGCCAAAAAGCCGCAGAAGAAGAAGAGAGCCACACAAAGCTGTAGCAGTAGTAGAACCCGAAACCAATGGAAAAAAAATGAGCAGTCAAAGGGCGAAAAAAAAATGTCTAAGGGTTAGAAACCAAAAAACCGAAGAAGAAGAAGACAGACATGCAAAGCTGTAGAGACAAAGACAGTGTAAAAATGAAAAATAGAATCAGAAAATCAAAACAGAAAGGGAAAAAAGGGAAAAAAGAAAAACCTCCAAAACAGTAACAAAGAACACAATAATACACAAAAATCAAAACCTAAAGCCTCAACACAAAAACATATTCAAACCTTCAACACACTAACCAAACAACATAAAAAAGGGGGAAAATTTTTAGAAAATGAAGAACGGGGGAAAAATTTCCGCAACCGGAGAGAACAAACACACCTGCGAAAATAGCATGAGTAGTAGAAGCCGAAACCAAAAAAGGAAAAATCAGCTGCCAAACGAACCAAAAAAACGAAAAATCTATTGGTGAAGATGAAGAGACAGACGCATAGCTATAGAGAGAAAGAGAGAAGCAAAAGATGCAAAATAGAAAGAGAAATGTCAAGTGGGACAGTGGACGACGACACAAAGAAGAGAAGAAGGGAAATAGGATATGGAGGGCAAAACCGGGCATTCATTGTGGGCAGCTCAACCGGCTAAAGAAAGTGAGGGGCAAAAGCGGCATTTCAAGCCAAAATGCCTCTTGGTTTCTGTGCGATTTCAAGCCAAATAGCCTGTTGGTTTCTGTGCGCCACTGTAGCGGCAGAGACAATAAAGCGAGGGGAAAAGAGCCAAGCAAAAAAAAAACTGTGCATCCCTGTGCTGTACTGTAGCAGCTGAGACGGTGGAGTGAAAGAAAAGAAGAAAAATCACTGTTCACACACTGCACAAAGAACAGTAAAATGAGGTCTCTCCTTTAATATATTAGTATAATGTCTGTGACGAGGAATTTATCAAAATGACAACCTTAAAAATTAAAATAACTTTTTATTTTTAAAAATTTTTAACATGGGAATTATTGACTAAAAAGCCGACTTATTTTTGTCGTTCCAAAAATCATTTTATTAATAAATTTTTTTTGAAAGATTGTTTAATAAATTTAAATTGATTGAGTCAGTTCCAAAAATAATTTTATTAATAAATTTTTTTGAAAGATTGTTTAATAAATTAAAATGATTGAGTCAGTTTACTAATTGACTCGTGGATAACAAGACAAAGAACATTATTAATTCCAAAGATTTGGTAGATTCTTAGATATTTTTGATGTGTTCATTTCAAGCTCAGATGGACCGCAAGCTCTTGATTTCGGACCATGCATGGGGCTCACAAGAGATATATATACATATATATATATATATATATATATGAATCGAGATTTGTTGTTCTGGATTTCCCAATTCAAAGGCTTTTTCCCTAATAGTGTCATGTCATGTTATTTGAATTTAAGAATTTAGTCACATAAAAAATGCTAAATATTAAAAATTCTTGAACAAATTAATGAGTTATCAAAAACTTATTGAGGGGACAACCTTTGAAACAGGAAAAAAGGACAGCAGATCTCGACTCTATATATATATAAGTTCACACACACACCGTTCCATATCCCTAGTCAAAAACAGATGAACCAGTAAGATTTCACTTTAGATTTGGGCAAGGAAAATACAATAGTAATTAATAAAATTGTTGAATTTTTCTTTTTTGGGCAAAAAATTTTGTGGCTGGATTCCCAAAACGGGAAAGTAATTAAATAATGGAAGCTTACTTGCTCGCTATAGGACAGGATTATTGGTCTCTCTTATTTTGTAATATCAATGTCTTAAATTCAACCTTTCCGCGAGGTAAATTATGATAACCTTTTCACCTTCATAAACTAATTCCTGAGTCCTAGGATTTTCCTATATTGAGGGATATTTAACTTGTTGAACTTCTTTTGGGTAATAAATCTGAGTGGTTTTTAGCAGGGACCTTAGATGCAAGAGTTCTATCAGTCTTTGATTTGGTTACTTTAACATGATGATTGTCTGTGCATTTAGCAATAGAATGACTAATAGAGTCGCAATGAGAATAAAAATATAAGAAAATTCTCATATTCTATAGCACGATCTTTCTAAAAAAAAAAAAAAAAAAAAGGATGTGCTTACCTTGTTCCTAATTAATCGTGTGTTTACTTATAAAATAGGAAATGAGAATTTAATGAGGCCCACACAATATGTGAGAAATGAAGAAGGGGAATCTCAATCCTTGTATTTCTTTTGGTACTGATCCTTGTCAAAGGAAATAAATACCATATTTATTTATTATATGCTCCTATTAAGTTTCCATGTGTTAATGATATTTTTGATTGTTTTAGTGGAATGTCTCATAGTTCCGGAAGGTGTTTCTTTGGCTGCTTCTTTTGGTCACTGAAAATAGATCCTTGAGTCGGATGCTATAAATGTTGTGCGGGCTATTCACTCGCCTGCCCCTCAAGCTCTCGAGGCTCCCATCATTGAAGACATTGGAGACGTCATGTTGCTCGTTCACAACGGCGATGTTGGTTACACTTCTCGTAAAGAGAATAGCGTAGCCCACTGTTTAGGTACTTTTGCTCTATCTCAATCTAGTAACTTTGTATGGTTTGATTCTATGTCAAAATTTCTAGGCATTTTTATAAAGGATGATCTTTTGCTTTCAATTTAATAAAAGTCATTCCCTTTCCAAGAGGGAAAAAAAAAAAAAAAAAAAACTAGAAAGGGAATCTATGCATTTCCCTTTACACCATTAATTAACAAGTAAATATAGAAAGAGAATCAACGATCCTACTTTCTATTATTTTATTTTACTTTTCAATCTTGTTACATTTTTCATTACATTGTTTATAAAAATTATTTGGTAAACGTAAGCTAAGGGGGTGTTTGGTGTGTAAGTTTGAGTTAAGATTTGTAAGTTTAAATAGTAAATTTTTTTGAATTTTTTTGAATTTTCAGAAAAGACAAACAATTTTTTGGGAAAAAAGACAAAAAACATGATGAAAAAAGTACAGTTTAGTTTAAACTAAACTTTTTGCCAAACAATGCCTAAATGTATTCCATCTGAGGGGTTAGATTCATGATGCATTTTTTCTATTTATCTCGATGTGACAACCCACTAATTATGTTTTTCAAAATTGAGAAAGTGAAGTTCACTCTTCAGATGGTTCCACTTGCACTTCTCTGTCAAAAATTTTATGTTTTTAGGACTTGAGATTCCGCAAGTAGTTCTCTCGACAAACTCGGCAGTCATGTGGATAACAAGACACAGAGCATTATTAATTCCCAAAGATTTGGTAGATTTTCAGATATTTTTGACGTTTTTATTTCAAGCTCAAAATGGACAGCAAGCATGGGGCTTACAACAAATATATACAGTTTCTTATACCTAGTTCCAAAAAGCAAATGAATCACACCTGACTTTACCCAAAAATCGATATAAAGTTTGAATCTCTCTACCCTCAAGTTCAAAAAAAAAAAAAAAAAAAAAAGCATATACACTAGTAAGACATTAAAGAGAGTGAGGAAGAAAGACGTTGGAGGAGTGATTTTAAAAATTAAAATAAAATCTTGGTTGTTTGGTAAGATGAAAAATAAGAACGGCAAAAAAGAGTAAATCTATGTAGTCCACCATATTATAATCCTTCAATTATTGGAAACAAAATAGAAGGGAAAAGTTTGTCTAAAAACTAGCGGTAGGTAAAATCACTGTTTTTTCATTATTTTCTTATTGTCTTCTAATTTCTAGGATGGTATAACTGTAAAATGCATTAGATCAGATTAGACAATCTTTTTCCTTTTTATTTCTTTTTATCAAACAGCATGAAAGAAAACCTCACTATTTCCTTCTTTATTTCCTTAACCTAGATATTTAATTCTTCGTTTCTCTTTATTTTCCATCCCTCCTACCAAACATAGCATTAGATTTGGGTAAGGAAAATAAAACAGTAATCAATAATCTTGTCGAATTTTTTTGGCAAAATTTTTTTTTTCTTGTTGGATTCCCAGAAGTGGGAAAGTAATTAACAATGGAAGATGCTAGCTTGTGACTGGACAGGATTATTGGTCCCTCTTATTCTACTATATTAATGTCTTAAACTCAACCTTTTGGTGAGGCAATTATATGATGAATAAACGAGGGCTTTTCACTTTGAACGATTTAAAGCAAAGTTATATAATTTGAAGGAAATCAATTAAGTAGAAGTAGTACTATTTTGTATGTAATTAGACCTGTTTTGTATAGCAATATTTTCGAATCCAAAAGTTTTTCTCTTTTTCTGTTTTAAGTTTTAGAAAATGTTACAACTTCTTCGTTTTATCTCTGACTAAGACGATTCCTCTTTTTTTTTGTTTTTTGTTTTTTTTTTTAGAAAAGTACTTTTTCTTTCCAAATCCCAATTCATATGCCTATTAAAATTTTTCATGGACATTTAGGTTTTATAAAACTTGTTAGAAGACCTTTTCTTTTTCTTTTTTTAATTTTTAAATAACTCTTTTAAACATGTATTGAAACATTATTTCAGATTTTAGTCCTTTTTGAGAATAATAGTTTAATTACACATACAAACACCATTTCGGAATCAATTAAACAAAAATAATTTTGTTTAGGTTTTCAACTCAAATGAAATTTTTTTCAAACTGCTGAAATCGAACGAAACAAAGGAACCCTTAATTAATGTTTTAACCAAGCTATGGATACAGCAAAACGTTAAAAGGAGCTGAGAGATTGGGAGATAGTGAAAACCAAATTGCAAGAGTAGACCCGTTGTAATAGACCTCAGGTTTGGTTTGGTTTTTTTTTTTTTTTAAATAATAATAAAAAAAACAGTTAGCTCATCTAGCTATCATCACCTTGTTGATAAATAAGACCTTATAAAGTTTTTCTCTACTACATTATAGTCTTTGAAACATTTGAAGCAAAAAACCCATCAAGAAATTTCACATATTTGAAGCAAAAACCCATCAAGAAATTTCACGTACTTTAGAAATTCACAAAGTTGACATTCTCCTCCAAATTGGTTAAGTAGCTTATGGCTTAATTGCGGCTTCATCCAGTTGTCCCCGATCGTCATCCATTGCTACTCATTTCTCATTTTCAAATATGAAGGCCTAGTTTTGTTCCGTTTGTGTTTTTTCATTTTTCCTCAATGTTAAGTACCGACCACGTTGTCATTAACGTTTTTCTCAATATGCGTGATTGTGCCTCAAGTCCAGTGTCTTTTTTCAAATTTAGCTCAAAGGTGTCTCACTTACGTTTATCACCATTCCGATCGGGATGCTTTCCTGGAAAATAAGGAATCCTTAATTGTTGTTTCAAGATTTCATCACCATTTTTGTGCTTATATTCGGAGTGGTTTTCAGCGACCACACCATTGAATTAATTGTTTTTCCGAAATGGAGTAGAAAACACACTAGACCTCTTACTCGATTGATAATGTGTCTTTGTTGCATTCTGTTCAAGCCATTTATTCCATTAAATCGTCCAAAAAAAAAAAAAAAGGCACATTGTCGGAACTATTCTTCTTCTTCTTCTTCTTCTCTCTCTCGCTCTCTCTCTCTCTCTCCTCTCTCCTCTTCTCTCTCTCCTCTCTCTCTCTCTCTCTCTCTCTC
>BKCH01000892.1:0-21958 GCA_008635985.1 Ficus erecta | reverse complement strand
GCTTCCACTACTTTTGGCACTTTGTCACCTGAATTTGAAATTGGGGCATTAATCTTTAATTTTTTATTTCCCCAATATGAACTAAATATGGAAGTACCACTTCAATTGATTATATCTAATAGACGTATATCAACATTTGAGGATCGATTGAAGCACGTCCACAGGTGCTTTATATACATACATATAACATACGTATATATGTAAGTATTACATATACACACACATATATATAAATGAAGAATAATCAGTCATAAGCCTTAAAAGTACGGAAAAGTGCAAGTAACTAGCTAGGAAAAGCACTATAGCACTATACAAGACTTTTAATCAGGGTGATATGCTTGAAAAAAAAAAAAAACGGAAAGAAAAGAAAAGGGAAAACAAAAACAAAAGTTAGTGGGAATGCCTCGGCTATTCACCACTCCAAGTCATGCCCCATGCAAAACAATGTTTCAAATTGTCATCACGTGCTCTTCTACAAAAGTTTATAAATTTTTAAGTAATTCAAACTCTATATTTATAATTAGGTTAGGTATAACATTATTGTTATACTACTTCCTGTAACCATGCAAACGTCTCCAACATTGATATTAATGTTATATATCATACAGAAATATCAAAATTAATTATTTTATTTTTCAATGTATATGAGTATTACAAATGTAATATCAATTTTTTTATTGTTATATATATATAATCATTCTAGATATTCTTATGTCTTGTCTTGTTTGGAGTTGATTGATGATCACCATTAATACTTTAATGTATAATTATTGTTCCCCCGCCTGAGGACATGAAAAAGACCAGGCCAGACACTTAAGTATCACGTGTTAAATTTTTTTTTTAGTTAAACTAATAAATATAGTGACGGATTTAGAATTTTAGTTTCTTTTTCTTTTTCAATTGAAATGAAGGATTTAATTTTTTACAATCTTGTAATGAAATTAAATATGAAATTATTACTAGACTTATATTTTGACAAATATATTATTGAACTAAAGAAAATTTTACTTAAAACATAATTAACACTAGCAAATGAGAAACGAGTTTAGTGATAATTTCTTTTAATCTAACGTTCAATTTTGGTCAATTTTTATATATCTATATATATATTATATAAAACAAGAATCAGTAGGTGTACCAGGAATAGTTTGTTACAATTGTACGAAATACTTGTCAATTCACTCATAGTAAAGCATAGTTGATGAAGAAATAATTTTGAATTATTTTTAATTTAAACTTGTTTAGATTTTTTAAATTCAGACTTGTTCCACATCTATTAGAATATCCTTTATGTTTAGTATTTAATTTCGGAATTAGATTTATACTTATCTCTTTTAGGATTATTTAGAATATTTAGAATTAAGTTAAGTTTATCCTTTGTTAGTTAAATTCTCTATAACCTTATGATTGTAATTTTATTCATAGGGAATGATTATAAATGAATATCGAGTTTCTAGTTTCCTCCTTTTGAGTTCTTGTTCTTCTCTTAAAGTTCTAATTTCTCACCTCTGGTTCTATTTGTACCTCCCTAATAACTTTATTCTCCTCTTGATTTTGTCTCTTCTATCTTTTTAGGAATTTTCTATCTCTATTATTCTCTCCTCTATCCAATATAACTTTTTTTTTTTTAAAGGAACACCAGAATTCAAAAGTGCGCCCATGCTGTTTCAAGATTAGATAGAGGTGACTTTTTTCTGGAAGTTGAGTTTATCAAATTGGAATAATCATATAAGTTTATTATTTAATGAATCAGATAGCAATATCAATTAATTTTCTTTTAATTAAATAGTATATTTCGTTTTCACTGGACCCAACATTTATAATGTTTAATGAGTCTTGTGCGGTAATAAAACATGCAGCAGTTTGAATTAATTTGTGGAGGAAGAGGAAGACATTTGGCATGTACTTATTGGATATATACTCTCTAAAGTTATAGTTACCCATGATTTTTCTTCCGATTAACAATTGTCTGAAAGTTATAGTTACATGCAATTTAATGGAATCTACTTATAAGTCTATTTCATTTCTCCTCCTGAAAGTACTAGTGATCGATCTACCCAGCCATGAAAAAATATGTGGGTGCGCTTGCTTTTTATTTCAAATAATAATAATAATAATAATGAAATCCCCGTTTCCTTTACCGTTTGAATTTGCAAACTTAAAGGGGCATATCATTATAACGAGTCTAGTACATTCTGTAATATGTTAAATTCAGAATTGTCTACTTTTATTTTCACTATTTTACTATTGTTCTCATTTCACCTGGACGTTCTAGTCTGTTATTCATTCTCGATGCTTTTATTCGGCTCCTGGTCAAAAACTGAATTACAAGCATTATTTCTTTCTTTGGTAGATAACACGCCACAACTATCTGTTCAAGTCTCTTTATGATTCAATGATTAGATATAGGCAACATTACTCCTTTTTTTTTTTTCTTAAAAAAAAATTAATGTTTACTTTCAATTATCCAGGTAACGATGTTATAAACGATATATATATATATATATATATATATATATAATATCATACCTGATCCCATTTCGAGTTCATAAAACAAAATAATTATTCAACCATTTGTGGTGCTATTATTCATTACAAGGACCACTAGGGATAAGACAATAATGGTGGAACCAAGTCCCATTATATAATTCATGGATATTACAGTTGCCAGTTCTGGTCACCAAACTACTAATAAAGGCAAATGATTCTGAATGTCACGCATTTGACTTGTTCATTGTCTTTATTATAATTTCTGTTGAAAAATGCCTAATCAAATGACAAGAATATGAGCATAAATAAAGGATAAATTATTGAATCAAAAGCCATAATCATATAACTAGTTCGCCCAAGTCAATGCAATAAAGAACACCAACCAACGAGAAAGCTGCACTAAAGATTAATTATTGCATTCATGCAAAAGCAACGCCAATAATGGTATAGTGGACGTGTCTCAGCATTCCACCGAGCGAACGATCTTCACGCGTTACATATATATATATATATATATATATTTATAAAGACAACAATAGTGCATCAACATATCCTGATTAGAAAATATTTCGACAAGATTATGCGTGATAATATATATGTATCTACATATATAAATTATAAAGAAAAAATCGATACATATCAAGATACCGATTAGCAAGGATAACTAGAATTGAGTTTTGGAATTCTTCTTGTAGAATTAATTTTAACCATTTGTTCTGTAATGAAACATGTAACTAACTATATTTACTTCCTTATAACCCCACCGAGTTAGTTCAGCGGTAGGAATTGAGAGTTTAAAGTCTTAGATCAAATATTCAAAACCAAAAAATTTTCCTTTCAAATTGATAAAATAAATGTTGAATGGCTTATAGAGTTTCATATGTACTAGCAACAATAAGGGAGTATAGAAGACTCACAACTTAATTAGTACAATCTTCAACAACACTGATTTTGCCATGACATGATTAGTAATTTAACAAATACTTCTCAAAATGATTATTATAATTTAATGAACAAATTCGAATATTTATACAAATTATGTAATTGTGACAATTAGCTAAGGACAACCAATCTCTAATCTCAATTTGTGAGTGTCAACTCACGTGGAAGTGAATTATTATCTTTCTATTAATAGATTACAATCGAAAATGTGACTATTTTTTAAACACTTACTAATTAAATAATGATAATTTGTATGTCATACAGATTGATACTCAAAAATTAATATGAGAGCTGTAACAATTTTGACTGGTTGAAAATTCATCACTATTATAATTATATATATAGTTATATAGTTATATAGTTATAATGACATGCATGTGTCAGTAGTCAATTTTACAAGAAAACATATGGGTCCACTTAAATTCGTATAAATAATGCCTTTAGGTCATTTTGTAACTTTTAGTTTGTATATGTTGTTCCTAACATCTATATTTGTTCCCCCGCCTGCATACATGAAAGAGACCAACTCCATGCTCGCTATATATTAGGTTTTCCCTTTTTCTAACACCACTATCATTTTTTGTTACTTGACTATTGCATATACTTTTGCTTTTCATTCGTACAATGTATGAAAGGATTCAATCTTCTTCAATATCTATACATATAAAAATAGATGCATATATTGTATTTATAATATTTTAGTTATCCAAATACACATATAGGATATCTTTAAAATAATTAATATTAAAGCGAGGCTTCTTATTATATTTTGATATATGTGTGTGTATGTGTGTGTGTATATATACAACCAATGCACGAGGGAATCTAAGTGGCGACGAATGTTATGCTTTAGGAAATAATATTGTAAATTTTGTAGAATAAGTCCAAAACTATTAATATTTTCTTAGTATCTGAAAAATACTTTAGGTTAGAAAGATAAGTGTGAATTTATTTTACGTTAAAGAAGAAAAGATAAGAGTATTAGATTCGTGAAGAAAGAGAGATAAGGGATAAGACAGAACTAATAAAACGGATAAACTTTTATACGTTTTTGTTTTCACAAGCCTAATTAATTATTAACTTGATAGTTTATCTTGGTATTTCCATTCCATCTGTTTGTACCTAAAATCCTTTATTTTTTAACTCTTCTCTGTCATATTTGTAGCCTAAACTTTTTTAGTGTGGACAGGACTCAGTAGGTTCATATATTAACGATTGAGCATAATTTAAGTACTTTCTCTAAAATTGAGCAGAATCTTATAAACAATTTTCTCAGTTCAATCATTTTAGTAAAAAAGCATCAAAAGAAAAAAGAGATCTGACAAATCAAGTTCATATCAACCACCCTCAAATATGGATTCCAATTCATATGTAGGGTCGATGCTTCATCTCATGTTCTAAAAACATTATTATAAAGGGAGTTTTATGTTATTAAATATAGATCTAAAGATTCATGTATATCTTATCATTTCAGCCCTTAACCTATTGGTAAATCCACGCGTACCTCAAAATCAAGATGTTGATCGGTTCGAATTTTCCACTCTAAGTTTAGGCCACGTTTGGTGACATTTTTTTCAGACGCTAAAACATGATCTGGTTTGCAAATGGTGTTTTAAGGCACTTTTGGAAACTTCTGGATTTCCAACTTGGCGACATTTTTTTCACAATTTTTAATATAAAAAGCAACAAGACACATATATTAAAAAATCTCTTTTCAATTATTCTTTCACTAAATACAAAACTCCAAAATAACTTTCTTCCAAAAGTTTTTACCCGAAATCCACATTTCCAAAACTCATCACAACTCCAAAAGTCTCAACCTCCAAAACACCGTCTCCACGGGCCCTTAATAGAATAAAAAAGATTTTAGGTTTGTATTATTCATCTATATATATATATATATATATTCCATATTCTTCGATGATTCTGACAAACAATACACATATATATTTTAAGGAGTAGGGTAGTCATCTTCAATCTTTCCTTTTCTTTTTTCTTTTTTTATTGGTTGCCAATATTGTTGCATGGGATGAGCTTTCTAGTAGCACGCCATAAAGAGGGGCAAAAAACTTAATTTGCAATCAATTTTATTAGCTATAAGATCAAGCATTATCTTTCAGGGTTTTTATTATTATTATTATTATTATTATTTCTATAAATTTAAAACCGATGGTTATTTTATTGGGTTGAAGTTGAACACTGTAAATAAAAAGTTTTGTTCATCAATTTTCAAAAAGTTTTCAGTACCTTGTTTAGTGGGTTCACCTTTAAAATATAATTTGATGAAACTTTTTCTCGTACGCTAGCTGTGGTGTGAAAGAACATTATTTGGCTTTGAAAATTCCAAGCCTTTCACATAAATGCACGCATTTAAGAAAGTTCGCATATACATGGGGGATAAAAATGATACAATAATAGTTGCCTCTCGTTAATACATTGAATATTCACAATACATAGTACACACAATATAATATAAATATATACGTATTATCTATATTCATATATTTAATGTCAATTGAGAGAGGAACTAATAATAAAAAGAAACTTAGCACTTTCTAATTATGGTGGCATCTATTAAGCAATTCAAATCAAATTTCATTCTAATTTTTTTTAATTTAAAAAAATACAAAAAATACAAAAAAAAAAAAAAAAAAGAATCTGCCATAAGAACTAACCTTTACCAAAAAGATAAACATAAACAACTGAAATGATTTCGATGTTATTTATGTAACTCAAAATATTTATTCCATCGAGCACGAAGAGTATAGGTTATTTTCTTTCTACGATCAAAGGTTTGCTTCTTTTCATATTGATTAATTAATTTAGTTCAAAACCCTAAAATAACTATCTCCATTTCTTTAAATAATAGCATAATTATCAAGTTTCTCTCTTAACTATCACTTCTTCAGCACCATTGACTTGTTAGAAGGAGGAATTTCATCATTGTCCACAAGTTCAGCCCAAAAATATATCTGTATGTATAAATAACAACAAAATACACACTTAGAAACCGATAAATTTTGCGAATAGTAGGCCAATGTACTAAGGATTTGGATATATTTTAATTTCATGTCCATTAATTTAAAGGGATGAAGATGGCTTACAATCATGAACACATTTGTGTCAATCACATTGCTTTTCATCAGGTAATACGACTAAATTTAGGATCGTTCACGACTGAAATGAGATTTGGTTTGAATGTGATTCGACTTTTCATGATCACCTTCATTCATGAAGTTTACATGTTCCTTGGAGTGAAAAAGCACATTGGTTTGTGGCTCTAGATTAGCTGAAATGGAATTTTGGGTTTTTCGTATGTTCAACGAGTGGAATTTTGTGGCAAAATAGGTACGGTTTGATGGCTATTCACTTGAATGCCGTCGTAAAAAACAAAATTCACATTAACCCTTTAGTATTAATTAGATTCAGGTATTCATACTTTAGATCTCCCTAAGGATAGAGAAGGGAAAAAAAAACCATTTATCATATGGGTGGCTTGTGAGGACCACCATAATTGGAGTGTGCATGCTAATAATACTAACCAAGTGGTGGAATCCACACATCGAAGGGTTTGGGGTTATAATGTTGAAGTTGAATATATATATATATATATATATATACATATATATGGGTCGGCGTGTAATTGCCTTGGCTAAGAAAGATATATAGTTAGCTGAGTGGTGGAATATATAATGAGAAGGTGAGGTCCGGTAGGGTCATTTATAAAGAAGACATGGAACAATCAGCTAAGGTCTTCACATATAGTGGCACAAGGTGAATGCAATTGTGATCATGTCAAAAGACACCCATCACGTGTATGGTGCAAAAAGTAATGTTAGTGGGTGGGCATATGTCACCAAAGATGGTACAACAAAATAAGAGCAGTGTGCTAGCAATTTCGTCCTTAATTCTTTTTACCAGAAAAAAAAAAAAACGCTTTTGAGTCTAAGAGTTCATATCTAATCTATTTTATTTATTAAACAATTTATTTTGTACTTATTATTTATAATAAACATAGTTTAAATGACTCTCAAACAATTTTATTTGTGCTTATCATTTATAATAAACACGTATCAAATGACTCTCATTTATTATATGAGGTTTGCGGTTCAATGATGTTTAATATTGATCAATTACCAACTTATTTTGACATTACTTTACTATTCGCTTTAATATCTTAGGAAGAGTCTTACTTCCGGTACCAGGCATATCTGATAATTTGATATTGACCGATGGATGCAAAATACACGGTGAGATCTTAATCAAGGGCAACCTACTTAGAAAACTAAGATGGTCAGTATGTTAGGCTTCTGGTGTTTGGCCTAAAAAAAAAAAAAAAAAAACCAGAGACCATAGCCATTTAAGATGCCATGAAAATGTTTCTTAAAGGTTTGGGAGAAGATGCTGACAGAGAAGGTCTCATGAAGACATCACTTCGTTTGCCAAGGCCCTCAGACAAGGAACTAGTTATGATGTTTTGTTTTGTTTTTTTGTTTTTAATTCATGTTTGTACACATGCATCCACAGTTGAGTTCACATTATCTAAGAATTGTTTTACATTCTATTTCTCTTAGTTTTACATCTCTATCTTCTAAACAAGACATCAATACATCCAAATTAAACATATATACATTATTGTCTTTTTTTTTTATTAACTGACTTTTACCATTCTATCCCTATATGTAATTAAATAACCATTCTATCCTCTACCTGTATAGCTGCAATAGCCAGCTTTGCTTTTCTTTTTGTCAGCCTTGTTTTCCCTACTTTGGGCACGTGTCTATGTGCTAATGGCAATTTCATACCATGTCACTATCAGATACCAACCGGGGATTAAAGATAAGAAAAGTAGTTAAAAAATTACTATTCTTAACTATGTTCAAAATAATTATAAAAAACAAAAAAAAATAGTAAACTAAAGTAATAATGTTTGAGTTGTTTTTGATTACGACAACTAAAAACAAAAACTTTGAGCTCTTAAATAGGTTTCAGAACCCTTTAATTATTGCTTTGTTTTTGATGGGGGGGACTAAACTCTCCTCTTATTTTGCCAAAACCTAACAATTAAGATAAACCATTAATGAAATTACGCAAGGTTGGCAACAATAAATCTCCAAATATATGTGAAAAAGGTCACCACATAATATTTTGGCTTTTCCAAAAACAAAAGAACAGAATAAAACCAAAAAGTGAGGTGGTCATAGGGTATACAAAATAAGGGAAATATAATTATGGTAATATGCTTTGAGAGGGGGGGGACAATGATTTCACCATCATATATATTTACATCAACATAATGCCTTCCACCAAATCTACACATATATCCTTTTGGCTAATAATAATATTCTTCATGTTTCTCGAGTCACATTTCATATTTGATTGCCCCAAAATTCCAACGCCAACATTATCTTTGATTCACTATCAATGTCGGATTTGCATTATATATATATATATATATATATATACATATATATGTTGGTAGTGGCAATTTTAGCAATTAGTCAACACGTTACTCATTATTTCCCACCATCTTCTGTTATCTGAAATTATTGTGACCCTTCCAAGACATTTTCATCACAAAATCCCTTTATTTTTTCTTTTTTTTTTTTATGAAGATAATTTTGAGCTAGATTTTGTCGTCCTCTTTCAACATGAATAAGTACCATTTGACAACTCATGATCATACTTCTCCCTTACATCGGTTTGGTTTTACTAAAAGAGTCATGGCCAATTTGGGGAAAGATTTAGACGGTCCAAAATAAATTGGCAGAGGTTGAGATTTTTCTTTTAATATTAAATGTTGTTATCTTCTAATCAAGTAAACAATGTAACAACACGTATTAAAGTAATTCTATGATCTTTTTTAAATAGAATTAGATATGTCAACTTTTAGCATTTATTTGCTTAGTGGGTTAATGTTTCGACATGTTCATTTAATAATTAACTTAAGGGGCGTTTAGGGGACTTTTCCAAACACATCTCCAAATGTTTTTTTTTTTTTTTTTAACTTCAACTCAAAACTACTTTTAACTATTTACATATCCAAATGTTTACGGTAAACTCAAATTTTAAAAATCTATAACTTTGTTATTTCAAGTCCAATTGAGATTTTATTACTATTATTATTTTTTTTTTTTTGGGTAAAGATAGATTGGTATCTAAACTTTTAAGTTTGTGTAACTTTGATCCCAGTAATCATTTCGGTTAATTTTTTGATAAATCCGTTAGTTAGCATCACTTTTTGACTACATTATTAACAAATTCCATCCAATGATTAACATAAATGATTATTGTAACAATTATTCAATAAATTAGGTGCATTACAGCTAAAAAAATAAATAAATAAAGATCAAGGATCAAAATTGTACAAATTTAAAAGTTTAAGGAATAAATGAGTACTTTACCTTTCTTTGAATTGCATAAAACTTCAAGATTAACGAAATAAAATCCATATTTATTTTTTTCACACACATTTTAAGATTTTATACTTTTTCACTTCAAATAATTTTTTTCAACCAAATGTATATCTCCAAAACTTATCTTAACTACAATTCAAATATCTCAAAAACTCCATCTCCAAAATCTCACCTAAACGGACCATAAAATTTCATAAAAATAGAATAGCATTTGAAATAAACATAACACATTTGAGTACAAAATAAAATAACATTTATATATTTAATTTAATGTCATATACGCTATTAGTAATGACAATTTTATTCATAAGAAAACGTAGCCAAACGACAAATTGGATACGAATATGTAAGAAGATTATGAGTTTCTTTTAAACATGAAAAGACCTGACTCAAGTGTTAGAATCCCCCACCCCAAAATTAACCCCCAAAAAAATAAAAATAAAAAACCTGAGATTATTTAGGAAAGCCAGAAAAATTAAAACAGGATTTAAATTCAGGATAAGATGATTTAGCCTAGCCAATTAGTAAGTGAGTAAATAGCAAGAATGCAAAGCAGGAAACATATTGTTTTGTTTGCAAAAGCAGCAAAAGAAAAAGAGAAAATTAAGTAGAGATGCATGTTTTGAGTACCTACTTATAATTTTGTTCATTTTAATATTAAAGTTGATAATTTAGTGTTATGAAATGATAAAATTATCAACTTTAAAGTTATGGTGGCCATTAATAGAAAGAGATGTCGTCAAATTTATGACATTCTTACATATAACCCAAAGAAAAATGCTATTTTTTATAAATAATTAAAGTAAATAACGGGTTCAAAAATTTTTAGAAATAAATATATAGTTTATTTATGAAAAATCTAAAAGGTAAATCATTAAATTATCAACCAAATCAACTACTTAGTTATACATAAATAAATTAATTTCCATAAATATGCTTTTTTTATTTAATATTTTAAAACCAACCATTTACTTTTGGCATAAAGTACTAAATAGCCTTTTACATAAATAATTGAATTAAATAATATGTTTTAAAATTATTGCAGTAAATAGCAGTACGCAGCAAATTTTATCAGGTAAATTATTTGTAGTATTTCTTGTAAATATGTTATTTATTTAGTAAATTTACTGTCTACTTTGTAGTTTTTATTATATACTTAATAAATTTGACATTTACTTAAGATATTTTAAAATATTGTTATTTACTTCTATTATTTTCATAAAAATACTGTCTACTATAAATTCTCGTTTTTAAGTTTTAAAGTTTTGGAGGAAAAAAAAATACTACTTAGTTCTTTCTTAAAAATAAAAAAATAAAGCCATATAGCCAGACAATATTGAGCCATGATAGAAAGCACAATAGGGCACACCCTACACTAATATTGCAAAGTTTAACAATGACATCAATTTGATAGGCCTATAATTATGCTACCCATCAACACAATCAAAGGAGCTATTATGATCGCCAAATTACTTTTTTTTTTTTTTTTTTTTAATTTTCAACTTACCTAATAATTGAAAGATCATTACACAAATGCTGCACAATCACAATCATGAATAAATCTTTGCCATAAAAAAAATAAAAATAAAAATACAAAGGCTTCTGTGAGAGTAGCAAACCAAGCTACCAGCGGTAGCCCAACTAGCAATCTTTTTACCAATGTTATCTATCGTGTTATTGACGGTATCCTATCATGATACATATGGTAGTTTGTTGTGATACCGAAAGTATTCTTTCGTCACCATTGCAGTAACCTACCAGGCTATTAGCGACAAGTTACCAGGCTACCTGTGAAAAATAACATAGTCAATCAAAGGATAGAAGATTATTTAGGGATGACAATGGGGCTGGGAGGGGCAGACGTAGAGTGAAAGAACTTTTAAGAGAAAACAAATATCAATCCAAGATTGACTTTGTAGCATTTCGTCTAATTATCTTTGAAAGAATTTGTGATTATGGCTTCGTTTTTTTTTTTTTCTTTTTTTGGTTCCCAAATTTTTTTGCCACAATTTTCTTACCACTTGAATTGGTTTTCCTTCACAAACATTGCAATAATTAGCAACTTAGAAAATGTTTCTTGTCAACTAACCTTTTTTTTTTTTTTTTAACTAGAGTGGCATGCCAAGTTACCGGCAATAACCACCAGGCTACTCTGCTTTTGTTGGTAACTTGTCGGGTTACTTCGAAGACTAGCACTAATGACCCTGTCAAGTACTAGGAATAGTACTTTATTTTTATTTATTTATTTATTCTTTTTGGTGAAAATACTAGGAATAGTACTTAAAATCATTTGTAGACCTTTTTCTTCTAGAAAATTGTGAAAACAGTCCATCAAATAAATATGTTACATGTTTTACTCTCATTTAATATTTGTTTAGATTTTTTATCCTCCATACTTATCTACTTGGACGTGAAAAAACTGAGACTAACATAGAAGGGCAATAACAAATTACCCATTTTTTTTAGCTGAAGTAATAAAATACTAAATGTAAAACCAATTTGACTTCACTGAAAATTACCCATTTTTGTCTCTTCCTTATAAATTAACGCTCATAGATTTCACATTTGTGTTTCTTCTTTTGAAACAAAATTTAAAAAGGTATGATTCTAAGGGAGAAAAACATGAAGGGTAAGAAAAAGGGCATTATATTAGGGGCATATTCCCTAAATTTTGTTTACATTCCACCCTCCAATTCTCTCATTCATCTACTAATGAACTACCTAGTCCATATTGGATGTATTACTTGACTTGCGTTTGGAACAAATGTTTGAAATAGGATTTTGATGTTGAAATTGGTTGATATTTCGAAAACTAGTTATAAATTTTATTGACTTTCTTCAAAAAAGACAAAAATCCAACCGAAAATTTTAATTCGGTCCTTTGTTTCACATGCACTTTTGGTATCTTACTGAACTAATCCATTCTTTATATATATATATATATATATATATATATATAAACCATGTAGATAATAGACTATAATAAAAAATCAAATGAAAAATTAAACTTGCATCCCCAGAATTTTATAAATATTACACCAACGTACAAAAATTAATTTTAGTGACACTTCCCTTTACAAACTCTCTTGGTTTTGTTTTTTTTTTTTTTTTTTTTTTTTTTTAGTGGAGATATAGCTACCTCGAGTGCTATGTTGATGGGAAAATTGTCAACTAATTGTTGGATTTTTTTTCATTTTACCCCGCTATAAATACTTAGCTTAGGCTTGTGGATGAGAATGTAGTTTATATAATCTGACTTGATTTTGTGGTAATGGCTAATGTAGTTTGTTGGTTCTTTTAGTCTTGTTTCATCTACTTATTTGATAAGTTATTGTTTTATTAAGTTAGCAAGGTTTTTTTTTTTTTTTTGTTGGTCTATTTCAACCAGCTAAATTGGTCAAAGCTAATTATTTTTCCTTTTTTTTTTTTTTGTAAGGGTAAACTAATTACTTTGATCTATACCATTTTATTTGTATTACGCTCGCAGAATAATTCCCAAGCAGATGATATATTATAAGCTTGTTGTCTTGATTAACAACGTAGAATCTAAGCCTACGTTTGGTAATAAAGTTTAACTTCAACTAAACTGTATTTTTCATCTCAATTTTTGTCTTTTTTCTGAAAAGTCAAGAAAATTTATAACTAATTAATTTTCAAAAAGTCAACCAACTCAAACTTAAAAATTTCATCTCATCTCAAACTCAACCCAAACACCAAACGAACCCTAATTTTGGTATTAAATTATTTTGTATGATGTTTCAATTTTGCCTCATCAATTGTTACAGTAGTTTACTATCAGCTTGGGAGCTTCTAAAAAATGTGAAAGATCTTTAGAGAAATTTGAAAGCAAGCGCATAATTTATCATGTGATTATCATGTGGAATGTGCCACACATGTTATTCATTCCTTCTTTTTTTTTTTTTTTTTTTTTACTTGATTTTATTAAATAAGATGTATTTTTATTATTTGAACTTCACTCTCTTTTTTTTTTTCCTCTTCTGAAAACCTAAATGTTTATTTACGGTTTGAGACTGTTGCAAGTTCATATTTTTAGGCTTAATTAGGAGCATGCATGAGAATATAATAAAATATTAAAGGATCTCATAATAAAAACCAAAAAAAAAAAAAATTTTGCCCTGTACCTAAGTCCCAGCTAATGGAATTTTCTTCAGCAAGTATATGTTTATTCTCAATTTCCAAAAATTGTCAACTTGAATTGGTAGAAACTTGAGGTTTCCATCCAATAAAATAATCAAACTGATATGCTTGGAATATAATAGATTGGACAACTATAAAATCAACATTTTCTTTATCATTTTTTCGAGATATTTTATAGGTGAGATAAATCTGATGAACATTTTATCTTGATATTTTAAATATATAAATTTCTACACGATTTAAATGTTTTTGTCCTAGTATTCTGAGTTGTACAGGCTTTGTGAAAGAGTGAAAAAGATTTTTTCTTTATAGGTTGTTCAAGAGTTGGGACAAACTTTTAACCTATCTCTGTTATTTATTAAAGTGTTTAATATACTATATGGTTAAAAATAGTATTATCTAAGGTAAATAATGGACCCTGAGAAAAGAAATAACCAGAAAGATATGACAGAACTCTGACAAAAAATATCATATTAGGTAATATTATTAGTTAATCAATTGACATAAGCTAAATTGTAATAGTCTATAATTATTAATTATTTTAATTATTTGTTTAAAGTAGTTTTATTATATAATAGGAATGTCCATAATTGTTACATAGCTCAAAGAGTGCAACTTTGAACTTTGGTGGAATAAATTTATCATTCAATGGGTAAGTTAGTTAACTATTAATTAATTTAATTAATTATTGGGTTTAAATATGAGATCAAATTCAAAAACCGCTTTGTCTGAGAAAATTGCTCAATAGAGGGAACTTAACACTAAACCACATGCTGCTTGTTGACTTTTCCAAATGTATAATGTCAAAAACAACTAATAAAAAATTATAGAATTAAAATATTCATGAGTCCCACATGGAAAACTTAAAAGTTTTTTACAACTTCTCTTTTCGTATATATGTCTCTATCCTTTTATAAATCACTTTATTGAAGAAAATTGCTAAACTTTCAAAGTGTTTAATGTCTAAAACAACTTGTGAAAAATTATAGAATTAAAACATTTTCAGGTCCCACATTGAAAACTTAAAGTTTTTTACACCTTCTGTTTTCGTATATATGTCTCTCTTCTTTTACCAACCTATATATGTCTCTCTCCTTTTGCCAACCACTTTAGGGAAGAAAATTATTAAATCATTAAACGATATGTTGATTTAACGATCGACAATAGATAGATTGGACTTGAACCACTAGGATATTGAGATAGATATGTTAAGTCATTATTTATTATATTTTTTTTTCTTATTCTATGGCTCAGTACATGCGTTTTGGGTATAGCATGAGTAGGTGGATTCTTCATCTTACAAATATAATATCTATTTAATTGTTTACGCTCAAAATGATTAATATGTCAATGTCAAAAATAAAAATAAATAAAATAAAAAACAACTATTTATTGCTAACGTACATTATTTATATATTAGAATAAAAAATTTAAAATTTTATCAAGTTGACTTTTTTTTTAATTAAAATTGAACAAGAGAAAAGTAGAAAACGTACATAATTTTTTTTTTTTAATATAATTAAGAAATCCAAACTTAGATTGATAGGACATTTGTTCTCCTTTTAGATTCAACTCCCACAAATATAACATATAAATAAAACATATATTACGTGAAACTACTGAGACTACGGGATTATTCGATTATTAGGAATTAGGTGCACCCTAATTCTGAAACTACCAAAAACGAATAAATTACATAAGAAATTAAAAGTAAGAGAGACACCAAATTTTTATACATATTTGCCCAATATCGTGACTACGTCATGTTTCTTCCGCTGTAAGTTCCACTATGATGATGAAGGAGATTACTGAGTACAAGAGAAATTGCTCACACACACTCACAATTGTGTTTTCTGCTATCTCTCTCACAATCTCTCTGATTTTAAGTCCCCCGTTATTGAGTTCTCTCACTATAATACAAACCCTAGCTTTTCACCTCAAAATAACCATTAAAAATAATAGGAAAAAAGTGCGCGACCTGACGCCGCGGCACTGCGATTTTTGTGCCCAAATTGCAAAACCCCCGGTGGCACCTCGGCTCGGAGTTCTCACGCCGCGGTCTAGGACTCTCTGCCAAGTTGGCACCGAGGCTCAGGGCTCTCGGCCAAAAAAAAAAAGGGGGAGGGAAGGGGGGCTCTTTTGCATCTCCTAGTTATTGATTTGTCTTCACACCTCAACATCGATAACTCTAACCTCTCTCCTATAGCTCTTTTTCATTTTATATATTAAAAAAAATGTAGGCAATAAAATGTTAGAAATGATCGATGCATGACATCGATTTGTCGATTAGAGGGTGAGAGACTAAAAGAGACCGTTGGTCTAAAATGTTGAATTAATGCAAGATCGAAAAAGATTAGTATGTGTTTGATTTGTCGATTAGAGTTAAAATTTTTGAATTGAAGTGTTTGATAATCATGTTTATGTTTATGTTATCTCATGTGAAAAAATGAAAATAAAAATGGCACTTTTAATTGTTTTTTTATTTTTTAAGGAAAATGGCACTTTTGGATTAACATACTTTTTTTTTTTTTTTTGCATAGATATTCCATCTGGACTTAAAATAAAAAAATTTCTTGACCTTACAAAAGGAGATTTAAGACAGTTCATCAGATTTGGCAAATAAACTCTCTCACTCACATCACTACTTTCCCTTTCATTGTAATAGGCATTTCACCTACTTCCCTTAACCCTTGCTTGTAGGGAATCTTTTTTTTTTTTTTTTTTTTTCTCTCCCTCTCTCTAAGTTTCTATTAAAGTTAGATAGTCAAATAAGGAAAATATTTTTTTTTTTTTAAAACACTAATTAACTACTAATCTCTAAACAATAGCTTCTGCTTCATAGTCCCAGCAAGATATAGTAAACCAAGGTGATTGAAAGAGCTATTAGAATCCCATATATATATATATATATATATATTGTATCACACTAACTCAATTTTATCCATTAAATCACGAAAAGAAACAATCAGAGCACTATTTCCGTTAAAAGCCAAACAGTTTGATTTTAAAAATTCAGTCTTTTTTTTTTTTAATCTAGTTGTTGAAAATTGAGCTACTTTGACATGTTAGTGTAATAAAAAATAAGCATACACAAAAAGAAGAATACGCATTAAAAGGTGAAGTATATGCTTTAATAGAAATGGGGCCTGGGAAAAGAATAAAAATGTACTATATGTATATCTGTCTCCGGAGTTTGGACCACATGTTTTTTTCACTGAAATGTGTGTGTGTGTGTGGTGTGTGTGTGTATATATATATATATACTCCTCGGCAACGACAAATGAGACAATCTCTCGTGAAAGAGCTGCCTGAAAATATATATGTAAATATATATATATATATATATATATATATATATATATATATATACAAAAATGCTGAAGAGTAAATAAGATTGACAACTCAAATAAAGCAAAAAAGCCTAAAATTATCCTAAAAATGAACTTTGGTTTTTAACCTGAACTATTGCTATGTGGAAAAGAACTCCTTTGAGTCCCACAGCGGCGGAGGCAGCTGCCATGACAGCTGGACCTACGAGGAACCGAACAGCCATGGCGAAGATAGCAACTTTGTTCCCACAAGCGATTATCTTAGATTGTAATGCCAATAACAAACTTGTAAAAAAAAAATCATTAAACCATTTTTTCTCTAGATCTTTGAAAAGCAAATTCTAAAAAGTAACATATCAAGACTTTATTTGATTTACTATTTCAACTCCAATTAAACTATACCTCCCAACGCCGATCAGACCCCCTCCCCCCAGCCCCCACCCCCCTCCCCCGGCGCTGGAGCCCCCCACCCCCAATGCCGACGAGACCCTCCCTCCCCACCCCCCCCCCCCCCCCCTCCGGTGCCAATCTCGGTGATGGAAATTTTTAAAATTTTTAAAATTTTTTATTTTTTAATTTCTTAATCAAATACTATTATAAGGTCAAGTGTATGATAATTATCGTATACATGCAACATCTCAACCGTTTGATTACATCTGAACGGTTTAAAATTGAGCTTTATTGATAGGGTATATAAAAAGTGCTTTATCATAATTTTACCCCTCTTTAATATTTCAAAATTTTAAAAGATCTCACTTTTTTTTTTTCTTTCTTTCTTCTAACCTTGCTTTAATGTTTTTTATTATCACTAAATAATATACACATATATAGTATTTACATAATCGATTTCTATTTATTAAAAAGTAAGAAGAAAAACAGTTATTTCTAAAATTAAACTATAATTTAATTATCTCAATATATTTATTTTTAAAATTTAAATATAATTTCTATATTTTACATAGATTGTAAATTTTTGTATTTTTTTTAATTTATTTTAGACATTTCGTTATAAATAAATCACTTTGTTTTAAAAAAATAATATTTATTAAAATATTGGAATGTTGTCTTTGAAACAAAATTTTTTTTATTTTAGTCTTTTTATGTATTGGTTTTTTTTTCATCATTTTTGTCTTTTTCATGTTTTTTGTAATTTTTTTAAGGTCATTCATTTTTTTCATGCATTGTATTATTTTTTTATACTTTTTATTTATATAATTTTTTATTTAGATATTTTTTTTCTAATATGTTCAATTATGTGCATCGCACATACTTTTTAAACTAGTATTATAAAAAAGAAGAAAAACAATTACTGTGCATACTTTTTTGGGGAAAAAACTTTTTTATTTTCTTTTCAGTCCTTCAATTTTCTTTTTTTTCTTTTGGCCTTTTTTAATTTTTTTCCATTTGTCCTTTTTTGCCCTTCAATTTTCCTTTTTTTTTCCTATTGGGCCTTTTTTAAATTTTGTCCTTTTTTTTGTGTATTGGTCTTTTTTTTTTTTTTTTTTTTTTTACATTTTAGTCTTTTCATCTTTTTGGTTTTTTTTTTTTTGTTTCAGGTACTTCATTTTTCTTTTTCTTTTTTTAGCTCTGAGTGCATTATTGTGCACTTTCACTTTCATTCAAAACGATGTGTTTTGGACAAAAAAACTTTTTTATTTTCTTTTTATTTCTTCAATTTTCTTTTTTTTTTTTTTCTTTTTGGCCTTTTTTTTTTTTTTTCATTTGAGTCATTTTTTCCTGTAGCCTTCAATTTTTTTTTTCCTTTTGGCATTTTTTTTTTCATTTTAGTCCTTTTTCTCTCTTAGTCAATTTTTTTTTACCTTTTAATCTTTTAATCTTTTTGGTATTTTTTTCATTCTTTTTTTTTTTTTAATTTTCAGATACTTCGTTGTTTTTTTTTTTTTTTTAGTTCTAGTTTTTAACTTACTAATTTAATTTTTCTCTACTCAGGTTAATTCTCTTAAATTTGTCTAACATGTGCATGACACGTGCTTTAGACTAGTATATATAGAAATTAGAATAGCCTTGAAGGTTTTTGCACTCCAACCTTTTGATCAAATGGTTCAAATTCTTTCCTTTATATTTAGCCGAAATCTAATGATTTAATTTCAATCCACATGACTTGTTTAGCATGTTACACCTCACACATCATTTGTGCTAGCTAGTTTGCTTTTGAGGTTTTCTTTTTTAATATTTCAATTTTAATTTTACTTGTTGTATGTAATCATACAAATTATCTATAATAACTTTTTCTATATCCATGATGAGCAACTTGGGTTTATGGATGACTCCATCATTACTATTTTTTTCTTTTAGGAAAAAGGCAAACACACATACATATAATCATTCTCTTTGTACATGTAACATGTACAAATATACACGCATAAAATATATGTAACTATGAAAATTTGTTGATTCACGTAATTAGATATATAATTTTGTTGATATCTTCCTCTTTGTACATGTACTATGTATATATACATACACACACAAAATTTTATGTAATGATACAAATTTGTTGATTTAACATATATGTACACACATAAATTAATATAGCTATAAATTGTTTTTTATGGCAATAGTTATATAAATTTGTTGATGTTTATTTAAAAGTGGCATAATTTACTCATTTTCACTTCTCTATTTCTTGATATGCATATGATATAATTTTATGATTTCTTTGGAAAAAAAATAATAAAATCATAAAAAATTAATTACTAACAAATTACTAATGAATCTAGTATATATATGTTTATGTAACCCATTTGTTCATTCATGATTCCAAATACAATATAAGTATCAACCTGAATATTTAATCACAGAAGTGAGGAAGGCTTCATTAAATACTCTTTTATCTAACTCAAAAATAGCATTTTGCTTCAATAAAATTGCAGATACATAAAGAAATTGATTTTCCTTTTCAAACACGTCGATACCGGTATCGTCTTCGCTTTCTATGAAAGTACGAAGTATAAATAACTCATTAAATACTCTTTTTATTTTTGCTTGATCTATTTGTTTCAATTGTAATTTTTTTGGGTTGAGGCTGTCATATCTTTTCTTGAAAAAATCAAGTGAAGAAACTCGATTTAAAAGATAAAGCCTTTATCAACTTCTTCTTCTATGGAATAAGATGACCGTTAATCTCCAATCCTAATGATATTTTCAACTGAAATAGTTCAAAAACTTAGGGTTTGTTTGGATCGCAGGTTCAGTTTGAGTTGAGTTGAGATTTTTAAGTTTGCATAGTAAATTTTGTTGACTTTTTCAGAAAAGACAAAAAACTTTTTCAGAAAAGACAAAAAACATGATGAGATTTGAGTTGTTTAGTTTGAGTTGAGATGGTGAGGCAAACGGAGCATTAGCTGATACCGTCGCGTCATGTCATGAAAATGGTCTTCAACTTCCCAAGATACGAGGTCCCATTCTATGAAAGAAGCAAAACGCTACGAGGTTCTGGAATCAGTTTGTTCCTTGCACCAGACAAGCCCCGAAGCATTCTCTCATTCTATAGCTGCGGCGTCTGATGCAGCAACTGCACCAGAGTTTTCCTTGTAACAAAGCTTCGAAACGTCAACCGAGTTTTGGCTCTGCCAAGAATAGTCAATAAGTGAAGCCCTTGGTGACAAACATGGTTGGTTCTTTCTAGGAGAAAATGTACAACCGATAGAACCTGAGAAAACAAGAAAAGCAAAAGCAAAACTCATGTCATAATCTTAAAAGCCGGTTTGACGCCTTTTTTTTTTTTTTCTTTTGGAAAAAAACTTGCCTTTTTTTTTTTTCTTTTGCATAAGTAATTGCTGAGTTTCTGATGCTCATTACCCAACAAAGCGGAATCCCCTATATCCTAAAGGTAAACAAGCATGGGGAAAGCGAAAGGCGGAGAGGGAGAGTGAGAGACCGAACCAAAAGCTTCAACAAGACGATCAAACCTGTACAAAGAGTAAAATGACCCACCCACCACCAAGCTAAGAAACTTCTTAAGAGTGGCAGTTGGCGCTGCAAGTAATAGAAAATCGGCTACCACCACTAGACAACATAAGAAAAAACTCCACAAGTCCCATACTAAACTCTCTATTCGAAACGAATATGTTCGCAAGAAGTGATAGAACTCCAGCTTATTTCAGCAGTTTTCCAAATGAAGTAAATTAACAAACATGATATGCCAACGAGAAGAAAGCCGATCTAGGTCGGAAGGGTACTTTCTATAGACGGAAACTCTTAAACTAGACTTGCAATGGTTTTCTTCTACTGTAGTTAAAAGCATTCTTCATAATCAATAACAAACCATGTCATTTATTTCTAAATTGCAACTGACGGAAAAGCTTGCAAATAAGCAGAATACGCAAAGATGCCCCTAAGAGATAGAGTACAATTCACATTTTGAAAACTTGAAATGAATATTTTTAGTGGGAAAAAAAATTATAGCCGGGAAAAAGTGAGATTTGAATAATCTTAAAACAAGAAAAGCAAAAGCAAAACTCATGTGATAATCTTAAAAGCCAATTTGACTCCCCTTTTTTTTTCTTTTGAAAACAAACCTTTTTTTTTTTTTTTTGAAAAACTAACTACTAAGTTTCTCATGCTCATTACCCAACAAAGCGGAACAACCCTGTCTCCTAA
>BKCH01000891.1:0-111148 GCA_008635985.1 Ficus erecta | reverse complement strand
CTAAACTTAAAAATTCTCACATGCCCCTGAACTTTTGAATTAGCCCCTACTTAATCCCTTCTATTATAATAACAAATGGAAAAAAAAAGAGTTAAGTGTAGTCATGTGATCTTTAATTATCTGTTAATTTTCACTATAAATCCTAAGAATTTGAGCTTGATAAGATTAATTTCTCTTATTTTCCATCAGTTTTAACAATATTTTTGTTATAAAAAAAATAAATAAAGAGTTTCAAAGTCAATAAGTAGAATATGAAAGACCCTAAAGTTCAGGATATACGAGAATAATCATAAAAATAAAACAAAATAAAATTGCAGGCTTACCAAGAGTATGGCTCTAATGTTGCTAGCTGAAAGGGGAGGGTCAAGATCACCGTTCATTTGCAGCCTCAAGAGAACATCAACAAGATCTTCTTGATCATCATCATCATCATCGTGATCTTTTTCTCATGCTCATTTATGATCTTATCCAATACGTCATCAATCTCTCCATGCAGCTTCAGAAGCTCACGCCTCATCCCACTAATCATTTCAAGCACCTTAAAAGAAGGATACAAATCAGCTAGAGAAAATCCACCACCTAATCTTGACACATCCTTCACATTCTCTATGAGTACTTCTACATCTCCGGATTTCTTACCGAAACCCGCCCTTGCTGTTACACCATACACGGACGACAAAATTTCCCGGCTAAAATTTATAGTTGATCCTTCTTTTAGCCCTATTGTCTCAATAAGACTTGAAACCTCCTCTTCCCTTATGAATTTGAAAGATTGAACTCTTTTGACACTAAATAATTCCATGACACATATTTTCATAATTTGTCTCCAATATTCTCCGTAAGGTGAAAAGGTTATGCCTTGTGGCAACCCACCTTACATGGCCACTACTTAATACTTAAAGATACTTAAATTTAAACTTAAACTTACTCTTATTTTTCATAAAAATACCAAAATATTTTTTTAAACTCAAATGTAAAAACCTAACTTGATCTTACATAGATATATATATATATATATATATATTTAATTAAGTATTGAGTTCTCAAACCATCTTAACACATTTTACAAACCATGCTAATTACCGCAGTTTCAACACTAAGTATTAGTACCATCATATTATTATAGTGTAACACGAATACATTTTACAAATATGTGGTGGTGTCCGACCCAAGTTTCACAGTCCGCCATGATATTTCTCCACAGTCCTCATCAAGTATTACTAGTAGGTTGTTTACCTACAGCATGAACATAAGTTTTGAGCTTTCGCTCAGCAAGTACAACTTCCTAAACCCGCAAAATAATCTTAGCAAAAGAATGCATGAATCAATTATGCTTTCTTATGTTAACTTAGTTTTGGGTCCCTTACTTAACCTGGGTGTATGTACCGTGGCGCGCAGCCATGGAGTGGTTGGGGCGGCCAGCTCAGTCCAACTCAAGTCATGGACCAAACCCGCTATGATGGCAGGTCGATACGACACAAGAAAACTTGCTTGGTTTAATACATGAAACTTGTTCTTGATTTGATCATATTTGAATACTTGAATCTTATTTGTTGCTTACTTGAAAACCTGATCTTGTTCTTGTCATGTGATTAATTATTAGTGAGCATACTTTCATGATGGCACAATAATAATAATAATCCAATATAAAGCATATATGCGTCATATAAATCAATGCATGATTTTCGGAAAACATGTAAAGCAGAAGAAACATTTTGCTCAGGCTGTAGGCGGGGTTGTACTTACAAGTTGTCTTACGCTCTTGATGTAACGTTCCAAAAAGGCAAGACAATAGATTATATTTCTATTTTTAGATAGAGCGTAAGAATCATTCTGCATTACTACTTAGCAATCCGTAAGTTATAATATACTATAACATATTAGTTAAATAATTAATCGGCCTTTAAACCGATTAATTAACTTCTTAGCTACTATTTACTCAGGTCATAGAATTGTAACTTTTGATATAAAAAGAGGGTCGAATAAGTTGTCCTTTAAAACTTAACTTGGGTTTTAATAACTTCGGCCCATTAATTTTTGCTCTAGGTCGAAAACCATCGGCTTGATTTATTTTTATATAGGAATTCTTCATATTTTATTTCCTTTGCCCAAAAATACCTTGTTATTTAAAAAATATCTTAACTTTAAAAATTAAGCATTTATTGATACAATACTTGAAATTGTATTTTATAATACTTAGTATGCATTTAAGATTTAAAAATCACTTGTGAAATTCAATTGAATTTAAACCTCATTGAAACTATTTTCGTAAAACCATAGTCCCTTTCAAAGGGTCACAAAACCTTAAAAACTGATTTCTAAACATCTTTTTAATTTGATTGAATTTATGTGTGCAGGAATTTCCTCTTTCATGCCCAGTTTTGAAAATTCAGTTTTATCTTTAAATTGGTTTAGAATTTGGAAAAGTTTTATTCATGGAAGTTATAGATCGTGTCGAAACCTACAACTTTTGGTTTTTTTTCCTGAAGCATAAATCTGTCTCTAACTTATCCGTTTTTTCCCTTTGAAAGATTATGGTTGTGTACAGTACCTAGACCGACTAGTTTTGAAAACTGATAAAAACGGAGGCCTTTGGAGTCTTTTTTTCAAAAAAAAAAAGTCCACGTGGCCCCCTAGGATTATCCGTGTTCTACAACTTAATAGTTATAACTTTGTTCAAATTCGGTCTTTAAGGGGAGCAAAATTGAGTTATTAGAAAACTGTCCAAATTATTCCGAAAACTGACAGCTTATTTTTTTTGTTGGTTCTAGTTTAAAAACCCGTACGCACTACCTCGAGTGGTCAAAGCTGTGAGCCTAAATCATCATGCGGTGTGTCTGGTTCATTCTTAAAATTTAACCATACACTTGTCTACTTGCTTGAAAAACACAATATTGATAACTCACTATCTTACCAAGTTGTCTTTTTATGTTGATCTATTAGCCAAATGCATATAATCATTATGCTTGAACATATAAGAGCATAATCACATGCACATAATCTCCAAAACTCAACTTAAAGCATAAAATCAAACTTAAGCTTAGAGGTAGCAAATCAAGTTAATCAAAGTATAAATCAAGCATTAGAGGCTATAAAATAGGCAAATAATAACATGAGCTTATGCTCTTACATCTCATAACTTAAAATACACTTAAATTCCACAAAACCAAAACTAATTAAAGCTTTAGTTAAGGGATCAAGAAATCTCCAAAGCTTGAAAGAGGTGGGTTCTAGGTCTCGGATGGGAAAAATCCTTGTCCTCCTTCTCCAACAAAAAATCCAGCCGCCCCTTGTTCCCCTCTCTCACTCTCTCTCTCTCTTTTCTAAGAGCTAGAGAGGAAAAGATGAGAAGATAACAAAATGGCCAAAATCTCCACTACTTACACCTATTTATAGGTGAAATTTCCAAATTTTCTCATAATTAATTTTTTTTCTCTTCAACTCTCCTTGATTTGCATAATTGGCCTTAAAACACAATTTTTTTACTTTCTTATCACTCAAATGGCCAGCCATGTGGAGTGTTGGAGCCAAAAAAAAATTCTCTCATGCTTATCTCTTTAATTCTTTCCATAAAAAAAAAAATTCAAAAATTTGTGTAATTATCTTCAATTATTTAGCCCCCAAGTAATGCCATGTTTGGCCTTACCTCCCAATATGCAGTCTTTTTTCTTATTAATCTAGATAGTACAAATATTATTTCAACTACCAACAGTTTGATGATGTTGAACTGCAGTCCAAAATTTATCTACACATAACTGGATTGCGTACAAGTTTTTTTTAGGACTTGAAGCCACTTAACTTTTATGGCTCCAAATATTATTCCGAATCATTCTAGAATGTTCCTAATCCTTATTCTTAATTATGTATCCGTAATGACAGTCGGTCACATAATAATTTCAATACTGCTTAATAAAATTGCAGTATCGCCCCAACCATGTTAAAAGCTATCCTAGTCATTCACTGACCAGAACAATGCCATAAATCATGATTTTGCCTTTTTCACCATAAGCTCTCTTATCTGATTTGATGAATTGTCATTGAGTCTTATAGCACTATAAAAACTTAAACATATTATGATAATCATATTAGGAATTTTACATTGATATACATAGTACAGACTTAAATTTCCTTTATATCTAAGGAAATCACGAGTCCGTCAAAAAGTTTGGTTATTACATGCCTGTGGCCCCATATGACAAGATATCTGTGGCAAGAAGAAAGGGTGAGTTTTCATTACCTCTTTGGCCATGTCTGGTGAAGAAACGATGATTTGGGAAAGTTGACCGAGTTGTAGGTGAATGAGAGGTTATGCCTCCTTTTTTTTTTTTTTTTTTTTTGCTTTGTTTTTTGTTGCACTTTATCTATTCACTCAAGCGCTAGATCTGTTGGGAACGAATCTTGCCGCTAATAGGCATTTGCAAATAGAAAATCCTGGAATAAGCTATTAATGAAAAAGAGTAATTAGCCCAAATAGTCACTGAACTCTTTACAAGGTGACGGTTTAGTCCCTTTTTTTTTTTTTTTTTTTGCCGAGAGGACCCTAAACACTTAAAATATTGGTCATTATAGTCATTTCTGTTCAAAACCGTTAAAATTCTAACGGAATGAGTAATTTGATAGGGTATTTTAGTAATTTAAAACAATAATTAATTAATAAAAAATTTTAAAAAAATTTTAAAAATCACTCTTTTCTCTCTCTCTCGCTCTCTCTCTCTCTCTCACACATTTCTCATTTCTCATATAGGTAGATTAGGAGACATGGGGGTTGGTCAAGGCCCAAGCTCCCAGAATTATCACATACTTGTTGGCCAATGCATTGCATCCTTTCATGATATTATGCATATGAATCATATGTTTGAGTGATTAATAAAATGCATTTGTCATGTTCATAATATGCATTATATCTTAAAAGTGCATAAGTGCTGAGTCATGTATAACGCATTGATGAATGTCAGGGTTCCTCGAAGGTGGATTCGGTAAGTGGACTAATGAAAAAGGAGTTTATGACAGTGATGTCTATGAAATTTAATGGATTAAATAAGTCATGGAGCTCAAATATGGTGAAGTATTCAAGAATAGGGTTCTAGGTGTATGGGATCTTCGGTGCGAGTGTATACTCCACATTCAGTCAGCAAATTGGTTGATTAAGGCCTAGTTTGTATTTGAGAATTGGTATGAGTATTCAACACCCCATTAAGGAGGTGAGTAAGCTGAAAGAGTGCGTAGGACATTAGTTTAGTTTATGTGAAATTACTTCATGGTGAAGTAATTGAGGTGTGTGCTTGGCACTTTAAAGGTCTAACAAACAACTAGGTGATTCATTTTCTGCACAAACTCTCCAAGTCCAACTTCCTCGGCCTCTAAACACCATATTCAGTAATGGTTTTGAGAAATTAAGAGCTATCTTGAGTGGTTTGATCAATTTTTGGTGGAGAATTTCAAGGAAAAACCTAGTTTGGACCAAGGTAAGGGTAGTTTCAGTTTCTGTTATCTTGGACATTGGTTCAAAGGGTTTCCTCTAGAATTAAGCTGTAATATTTGAATGGCATGCTTCTGCATATGTTAAGTTGAAGCCTGTAAAACGGTAAAAACAAATTCAATTTGGAGGTTAGGGTTTAACTCACGTTTTGGGAATTTTAGGTTAGTTTCATTGTGGTGGGTTTAAATCGAAATTCAATTTTGAATTATTTCTATATGCTATAGAGCTTTATTGGAGCTCCAAATTTGAGGGTAGTTCCTTTTATGTGTTGGCTAAGTTCCTCTAAAACAGTTTTGAGCAATTATTTGTGGATTGAGAGATATAGCCCTGACAATATGGCTGGTACCAAGTAGTGAAAAATGGAGATTTGTGATTTTGTAATGGTCTTATAATTTATGGATATTTTTGGAGAAATTATATTGTTTTCAGATGTTGTATGAGATATTAAGCTTTGGGTTGGCTTAAATACAAAGGAATCTATGGCAAAAATTTTAGAAGAACTAGGCTTTAAATTTAAAGTCCATTGTAGGGAAAATGAGATCCTTAGTACTTTTATTGTTAATAATTGTTGAAATGACAATAATGTGGTTAAAATGCTCAATATTTCAGAGATGTTGAGCACCGGATCCCCTGAGAGGAAACTCAAGAATCTTTTACATAATACCAAATCACGAGGTAAGTAGAATTGCACCCGTGTCACCATAAAAGTCGTGCATATGTATTATGTATTTGAAAGCATATGGTCTACACATCTTGATGGCATAAGCACTCACGTACGACATGATAAAAGATGTATATCAAAGCCATTTTATGCAATAAATGAGTTTGAGAATGGCTTAAATTATCTACTGGTGACTTGTGACAAGTTTATTGTTAAGAATTGATGAAATGTGTCTCGATGGAGACTTCCAGACCTTTATGTCTCGATGGAGACTTGCGGTGTGAAAAGCTTCCTTGATGATCACAAGGAAGAAGAGTGTTTTGAATGTGATACACCTCACATGATGGCACCTTGTTACATTATATTTGTGGTCACGAGGCCGATGGACCTCCTGTCTCGATGGAGACTTATAATGTGGGAAGCTTCCTTGATGATTACAAGGAATAAGGAATGTTTAAAATAACTTTACCACATATGACGGTATTTACTATCATGCTTGTTTTGTGGCCACAAGGTCTGATGACTAAGATATCTGGGTACCACCCCGTTTAAGAAACCCTAATGCATGCAAAAATAAGAAAAAATATAAGAAGTGAAATGGAATAAGTTAAGTAAAGAAGTAAAGTCATGAGCTCATGCATTCTTATATTGTTTATTTTAGGCATTGATTCTACTTACTGAGCTTTAGCTCACTCATTTATGGTGATGCAGATGAGGGCCCTTCCCAACTCTAGCTGAGGACTACATGGTTGGCTGGTATACTCCCGATGCTCGTGGACTTGTGTATATGGACTAGCTAACCTGTTATTTTGAGGCCCTATTACATATACAGTTTTGAGTGCCTTGGTGGCTATGTTTTATACTCGGCTGTGCCCATTTTGAATTGTGTATTATATTGTATGTATTTGGCCAGCCATATGGGTTGAGTGAGATATGATTATGTTAATATCTTTGAGTTAGTTCCATGCTCAAATTTGTCATCATTTTCATACATTATTTATACAACTTCTTAAGGATAACATAAGAAGAAGTTAAAAAACAAAACAAAAACAAAAAAACACCACTTCGCATGGCGTTGGATGATGTAAAGTTGTATTAAGTGGGTGTTACAATTGGAAAAAAAAAAAAACACCACTTAGCATGGCTTTGGATGATGTAAAGTTGTATTAATTGGGCATTACAGGGACCCAGTGGCTGGGTCCGACCCCGGAGATGGTGCCAAAGAGGTTGGGGATTGTCAATCTGAGAGTTCCGATGGTCGGAAACTCGAACGTCTACGCTGGATCCACCTTCGCTGTCTCGCTGGCTCTGAGCTTGCTTCCTCTCCCATCATTCTCCAAGAAGAAGCAAGGATCTCCTATCGCTGTCGATGACTCCACCACCAGACATCTCAGTCATTTGCTTTGGATCGATTGAAAAAAAAAAATCAAAATCAACAAGGTGAAAATATGCGAATTTGAAGATCTGAAAATCTCTCTCTCTCTCTCTTTCTCTCTCCCCTCTCTCTTTCTCTAGGGATATGGGCAAACCAAGGGAGGGAGTTGGGGGGGGGCGTGGAATTCAGATCACAAAAGGGGGGGCAAACTGAGGGAGGCTGTGGGGGGGCGGGCGAACGAAGACGGGAGAGGGGGACCTAGCCGCGGATGAGGGGCAACGAAACCAAGAGAGGTAGTAGGGGTGGGGGAGGCGAACCCAGTCTGAGGGCCCTAGACCGCGAGAGAAAGGGGGATGTCAGTGGGCGAAACAGAGAGAAGGGGGAAGGGGAGGATATTTTAGTTATTTTATTATAAAAATAATCATTTTAACAAGATTCCATTAGAAATTTAACAGATTTTGATGGAAATAACTGAAATGACCAAAAAATAAGAGTTTAGGGTTATCTCGGCAAAAAAAAAAAAAAAAACAGGAATCAAACCATTAACTTTGAAAAAGTTCAAAAACTATTTAGGACAATTACTCAAAAAAAAAAATTTGTTTCTATTGCAAATAGAGAATATGAAGATCCATGATGGTTTGATAAATTAGAGAATATTGATAAGAGTCAAAATTTATGAACCATATGATGAAATAAGGGAAAACTAGAGTAGGAACCCCAAAAAAAAAATTGCTTTTGACGAATCTTTGTGTGGGAAACTCCAATGGTTTACTCAAGTTTGCAGAGTACGTAATCTTGTGTAGTCTACAGTATTATTGGGTCATCTTGGAGTAGTTCAGGGAACATATCTACCAATTTTCAAAATATAAGGGGAAAAAAACCAGTTAACTAACGAAAGGAGTAAAGATAAAACCATTTCATAATTTAGAAAGTATTTATATCAGTTTTCGAAATTCATGGAGTAAAATTACAAAAAACACCAAAGTTTAGGGAGCAAATTTGAAACTTGTTCATAAAATGACTTACCTAATGTCCCAAATGGACTAAAGAAGACCGAGCTTGTAGGTGAATGAGAGGTCCATATTTTTGGCTAAGTTTCTTAGGGAGTGGCGTGGTAGTGACCCGCAAAGTTGGTGTAGGTTTCCTATGAATGGTAGCTTCCATGGTCCGGAAGGGAATTTTGGCTTTGATTTCTTGGCTAATTTCTGCATTTTTGGGATGCTTTTTGTCACCAAAAACAAGGTGATGACTAGGAGAGGCGATAGAGAGAAAATATGAAAATCCATTATGGGTTTGATAAAATATTAGAGAATAATGCTAAGAGTCAAGTTGTGGTTCGTATCGTAATTTACAGTGTAAATATTTGCTTTTACGGGCGAGCACCTTGAATTAACGAAATGTTAAAAATATCCCTTTTTTTTTTAATGAATTAAAATAGAGAACAACTAGCTTGTGGTTACGGTTTACAAAGTCAACCAACTACGTTGACAACTAGCTCTTTTTAAGTCTTCTTGTATTTTAATTCTTTCTACATAGTAAAAACTATAGGTAGCGTTATAGTTGTCTTATCTCTTACATATATTCATGTTTATCCTCCGTGTGTTTTTTTTTTTTTTTTTTGCACTTTATCTATTCACTTAAGCGCTAGATCTGTTGGGAATGAATCCCGCTATTAATAGGCATTTGCAAATAGAAATCCTGAAATAAGCTACTATAAAAAAGAATAATTAACCCAAATAGTTTCTAAACTCTTTACAGGATAACGGTTTGGTCCCTATTTCATTTTATTTTGGTCGAGAAATCCTGAACTCTTAAAATTTTGTCCATTATATTTATTTTCATCCAAAACCGTTAAAATTATAATGAAATGAGTAATTTGATTGGGTATTTTAGTAATTTAACATTAATTATTTTAATAAAAATTAAAAAAAAATTAAAATCTCTCTCTCTCTCTCTCTTTCTCTCAGTTCTCAGATTAGTGGATTGGAGGGCATGGGAAGTGGTAGGGGCCCAGGGGGTAGAGGCCCAGGGGGTCGGGGCCCAAGCTCAATGGCGGCGAGGGGGAGGAAACCCAGATCAAAGTGCTCGGGCAGCGGCGAGGGTGGGGGGGTAACCTAGATCGGAGTTTTGTAGGGAGTGGAGGTGGTCATGTGTGGGACCTAGCGGTTGGTTCCGACCTCAGTGACGGTGCTGAAGAGGTTGGGGATCATGAATCTAAGGGTTCCAACATTTGGAAAATCAAACGTCTACGCCGGATTCGCATTCGCCGTCTCGACGGCTCTGAGCTCGCTTCATCTCCCGTCGTTCACCAAGAAGAAGCAGAGATCTCCCATCACCCTCAAGGACTCCGCCACCAGAGATCTCAGGCATCTGCCTCGGATCGATTGAAAGAAAAAATCAAAATCAACAAGGTGAAAATATGCGAATTTGAATATCCGAAAATATCTCTATTTCTCTCTCTTGACAGGAGGGGGGGCAATCCAAGGGAGGGAGTTGGGGAGGGGGGGGACCCAGATCACAGAGGGACAGAGGGATCACAGAGCGGCGGGAGGGGGGAACCCAGATCTCAGGGGGGGAATGCCGGGGCGGGGTGGTGGGGCGGCGGCAAATCAAATGGGGGAGTGGGGGTAACCAGATTGTAGGGGTAGGGATGCGAATGGAGGCGGGAGTGAGGGGGACCACGTAGCGGGGTAGGGGCCGACGAAACTGAGAGAATGAGTGGGGGTTGAACCCATTCGGGGGTGGTGACCCTAGACCGCGAGAGAGAGAGAGAGGGAGGAGGAGAGGGGGTGAAACAGAGAGAGAGAGAGGGAGGGAGGAGAGAGGAGGGTATTTTAGTCATTTTATTATAAAATAATTATTTTAGTAAGATTCCGTTAGAAATTTAACGGATTTGATCGAAATGATTAAAATGGCCAAAAAAATAGGAGTTCAAGATTATCTCGACAAAAAAAAATAAAAAGAACAGGGACCAAACCGTTACCTTTAAAAGTATTCAATGACTATTTAGGTCAATTATTAAAAAAAAAAAAATCGTTTCCATTGCAAATAGAGAATATTAAGATCCATGATGGTTTTAAACATTAAAGAATATTGATAAGAGTCAAAATTAATGAACCATATGAAGAAATGAGGGAAAACTAGAGTAAGAACCAAAAAATAAAAAAAATTTGCTTTTGACGAATCTTTGTGTGGTAAACTTTTCAGAATACGTAATCTTGTTTAGTCAACTGTATTATTGGATCATCTTGGAGTAGTTCAGGGTTATTACCAGTTTTTAAATTTAAGGAAAAAAAAACCAATTAGCTGATGAAAGGAGTAAAGATAAAACCATTTCATAATTTAGGGAGTATTTCTACTAGTTTTTTAAGTTTACGGAGTAAAATTACAAAAACACTAAAGTTTAAGGAACAAATTTGAAACTTGTTCAAAAAAACAACTTACCCAACGTCCCACATGGACTACAGAAGAGCCTCTTATATCCCTCATTTCCTCTATAATTATTGTCTCTCAACATGTCTACGGAACCACTTCAAAATTTTCATTATAGGAAATGGAGAGGTTTGCCAAACTTAATATGGAGTGAGTTTGTTATATATATGAGTTGACCACACACCATGGTTATATCAATAAGAAAAACTGACAAATAGTTTATTTAACAGTTAGAAATGTTGAAAAAACAAGGTTCACTGCTTTATTTGTAAATTATTACGCTAGTAATATGTAATTAACTTATAAATAGGAGAAAGCTTTAACATGATTTGTCTATGAAGTATAACAATGAGATTCCATATAATATAAAATCTAAAAAATACAAAATTAGGTAAGTTAATATGGTTTTGATTGCCTAATACTAACAAACACAAATCACCTAAATACAAGTGATTTCTTAAATTTAAGATAAATACAATTAATTACAATACTCAATTTTTCTTTTTATGTGTTTGCAAGATAGAACCCGTTACGAAAATCCAATCTTGACCTGTAATAGATGAAATCAGTACTGATGCTGGGAAAATGAGCTCTCTTTTTTTCATTTTAATCTATTTTTTTTTCACTCTTTATTTTGATTTTCTTCAAAAAATAAAAATAAAAGAGATGAATAGAGACAGAAATCAATTATGGAGGACATATGTATATGAGTGCCCAAGGGCCTAAGTCAACAAATGCCAAGAAATTAAGGGCACAAGATCTCAATGGAAGATAATCATCAAATCTAATGAGGATAAGGTGTGTAAGGACAATAATAGTCAAGAGTGGGTGTAGCGATGCAGGATCAAGGACTCAAGGGTCTCATTTTAGTATAATTATTCTTATACCATATAGAATATGGAATAAGAAGAATAAAATAAAGAAAAAGAGGTTTAAATATGGTTTGTACACAAACTATGAATAAAGAGAAAATTTCACTAATAAAAAGCATCAGAATAAGCTCCTTTATAAATACAAGTTATAAAATAAAAAATCAATTAAGTTGCTTAATACTTATAAATCACATAAAAACAAGATATTTTTTAAAAAAAACTTAAAACAAATAAATTTAAATACTACAGTCAATTTTCCCTACTACCTTATACAGCGATGTTGGAATCTTCCGCTATTATCTTGTACGATGGTTATCACCCCCTTTTTTTAACCTACATGGTTAAGAATATAAATATATCTCATTCTTGTATATTGGACGATACATATCAACATAAACTACTCAAAGTTAAAATAAGTTACGTTATGTATTCAATTATGTTTAACCAAAACAAAAAAAACAAAAAACAATTATCTTATACTTAGTTGGATCCCACTAACATAAATAGCGGTACATGGCAACTTATTGAAACCTCTAAGGTTAGCGAAGGGTTATTTTCACGAATGATTCTTGAATTATACTCTTAGTTTAAAATTTATCCTTAACTTTTGTTTTTATGTGTTATATTGTCTCGAATTTTTAATTGTTACGAAAAAGATTCCTATATTAGTATTACGTTAAAAATTAATGAACCACCAAAATAGTAATGTGGTGTAAAGTTTGCATTATATATCCTTGATTAAAGTATATTTTGCTTTCAAAATATTTATGATTCAGGTATAATTTCCTTCCAAAATATATTTAAATACAATCTTACTAATGAAAAAAAACTCACGTGATTAGAACATGTTTACTTTCTGTACAATCTCTTTTTTAACGGAATATCTACAGAGAGACCGTTGGCATAACAGTAAATAAATTCAAGAGAGTATGATTTACAACATCAAATATCAGGAGCCAACGTAAGACGTGCTGTCGTGGTGCATAATTCGTGGGCTATTTATGAAATCAATCTTTAGTGAAAAGAAGGCTTTTAAAAAGATGAAAATAAATAGCATCTTCTTTAAAAGAACATTTTTCGTTTAACCCATCTAGGTCATCTTTTCCGTGATGGGGTTGTGTGATCGACAATGTCCGGATTGCGTGATTGATAATTCTCACTGCAAGTCAAGAGTTTGGCATTAGTTCATCGATGATGCGAGCTCGAATTGGCGTCTTCAAGTAGCCGGTAAAAGTCCCAACTCCGTAACAAGTTCAGTAGGTGAATTCAAAGTATAGGAGATTGCAATTTTGAGATCGCGAAGAAATTGTGATCTCACAAACCGCAGGAGATCGCAACCTCGAGTTCAAGATGGTGGCCATTTTGAGTTCCAGTTCAGTGGTTGCAGTGTGGGTGGTGGTGGGGAAGGATTTTAAGACTTTGGGGGTTAAAGTTAGGACTAGGGTTAAGGCGAATTTTGAGGTTGAATTTGGAATAATTAGTCTTTTTAATTTTTAAAACTTTGTAAATATGTAAAATATAATAAAAGAAAATACAATTTCAAAATCTTTTATTTTAAGAGGAAAAATAATAATGTTTCTACTTACTTATTAGTTACATTTTTAGTATGGTTTATGAATTTTGTACTTTGTTTTTGAGAACTTAATTTTTGTAATACTTTGGTGAAAACATTTTTTCAGCTAGTTGATAAAACTTAATAAATACATAATTTATACTTGGTAAATATAGGTAATTAGCATTTGGTAATAAATACATTGTGTATATCTAGTACTTGATATTATAATTACTAAATTTGGAGAATTAATTTGTTGATAAATCATGTGCATCCTTTGTCTATGAGAAAAAATATATAATCTTGGTAAATACTAGATTTACTTGATTACAAATTTGTTAGATGGATTAAAAACCTCAAAAATACATAGATAAAATATTGACATGAAAAATACAAGATTTATTATCTAAACAAAATCGCGGTTATCGCCGTCGACCTCTTGATTCTCGCCATCACGAGGCCCTCTTGGGCCTCACGATGTTTGTACTCATCATCGTACGACCTTGCTACACGGAAAAATAAGTTGGCATCAAGGAGACAGAAGAGGGAAAGAAGGACCGATGTTTAGCATCCTCACTACCATGATGGCGACGGTGAAACAGTTCTGGTGCTAAGGAGACAGAAAGGAAAGACAAAGGGAAGGAGCTGTTAGGGTTTTGAATAGGAGGTTTTTTAGTCTCTTCTTGTATGATATGAACTAAGATAATAACATTTCTTAAAAATTATTCTATTCATTTTCATTCAATTCATCTTTCAAGATAAGACTTACACTACTCAACAGGCTTTACTCTCTCTTTGGCATATTATCAAAGAAGTTGACGTCCTTAATTCTGGAACTATGCACAATAGTATGTCTAATCTTTTGATACTCAAAATGTTTCATGTTCTTAACAAGCCTGTTAAAGCCCCACGAGTTGTTGCCTTTTATAATAGGACTCTCCATGCCAGTTGCTTTGTTTCTAGCCAATCTTATGGTAAAGGTAATCTTTTTTCCCTCTAGGATTTTTCCCTTTGAGTTTTGCCTGAGTTTTGCCTAAGTTTAGTGAGGCATATTTGTAGGCTACTCTCAAGGAGCGAGTCTAGGTTTTTCCTATGAGACTGCCTTCTGGCTTTTATCTTTTACTAGGTTCGCTTGTCTAATAGTTTTATTAGGTTCGCTTGTCTAGTAGTTTTATTGACTTTTTTTTCTCCTTCGGATAAACTCTTCTATAATTTTAATAAAATAGAGTGATAGAATAGTGATGAGGTTGCTAAAGGAATGCCGACCTAGTCGGGATTCGTAGTGCACCTGCTAATTTCAATCTTCTACATTAATTCAAAAAAGTTTCATTCAACCCATCAAATATGCTATAACGTTCTATATCACTATATTTAAAATATATATATATTCCATATTGAATGTTTGATTAATGGACCAACCCATATTTTGCTCGCCTTAATGTAGCCAAGCCAACCACCCTTTTCTTCTCTCGGCTTGACCTGACCCTATTCATAAGATTGAAACTGACTGTCCATATTTATAGCTCTAGTTTTATACATAAAATAAATAAATAAATAAAACGAGAGAAAAAAACTAAAAACACTAACACATGATCACAAAGTTCCAAGAAAAATAAAAGAAGCTAGAGTATGAGAATATATAACAGCTAGCTTACAAGTACAAGTGAGTCGTCAACACGCTTTATATACATACCTGCACACACACACACACACACACACACACACACACACACACACCACACACTATATATAATATATACACACACATATATAGATAGAGAGACAGACACAAAACGACAAAAAAGAGTCTAGTTCTGTCACTTTTTACGTAAAATGGTTCATATATTTGCTGGATTGGAGTCACAGTTGACTCGTCCGGACGAGGCTCAGCTAGCGGCCAACGTTCAAACCCCACGGCCACGGCGGTCTCCGAAAAAGGTCATCAAACCGGTCATGTCTCCACTGCAAAATTTTCCACAACGTTTCCAATACGACTTGTTCATGGTGTTGGACTTAATAGTTAAAGAACAATATATATTATGTTTAATTAATAAAATTAATTACTTGATCAACACAATTAAAAAATTATAAGTTATTGCTGGCTGTATTGTAGAGATGGTTTTTATATAATTTTCGGACTTCACTCAGTGGTGTTGAAAGTAACACAAAGCTGAATTGGCCAATCAGACTTGGTTAGCATTCCGATCGATAAATGTGAATAGAACAATTTGAATTAACTTTTTTAAAAATATAAATTTAAGTTAATATTGATTAAAAAAAGACCATTTATGCTCTTAATTAACAGCTTATATATAAATTAAGTGTCAATTTTTATTTAAAAATAAGTAAAAATTATTATAAATATGAGATGAATTATTACAGATTTATAAGTTCACGATATAAATTATTAAAAATTACAAATTCAGTCTACAAATTACAAATCAGCAATAAATTCAGGTTGTAAAAATAAATAAAATAAAGGCCTAATAAAAGATTATTGTTCTAATCATAAAAAATTAAGGACCGACTACTGGACCATTTCTCACGGCTAGGAAAGATAAAATCCTGGTCCACATATAAAGCAGACATGACATAAATTTTGGATTATATATAGTTGACTTTTATTTTCTCTTTCTCTACGATACCAGTTGGAAGTACTTTAACATTGCTTTTCATAGAGATCACCCAGAATATGAAACTCTCTATAAAAAGCCCCAGAGTAGCTGGCCAGCTTCTAACTAGTCACCAAATTAGTCTCTCCATTACTACCCAATCTCCACTTCTAATTCTACACACACATATATAACATATATATATAACACCACACACGCACATATATATATATATATATATGTATCCACATATTTTGTGAAGTTTCTCTCTTTCAATCTCATACAAGAGGAAAAAGGAAAAATGGGTTCTTGTTTATCTTGCAGATCATCATCATCATCATCAACACAAGAATTCAACACGGTCCGAGTGGTTCACCTGAACGGGTACATAGAGGATTTTGAGCACCCAATCTCGGTCAGCCACGTCACCGGAAAGCCCACCAAGCACTTTGTCTGCACCCCGGCCCAGCTCCTCTCGATCGGGTCCAAGCCCATGGGGCCCGAGGCGCTTCTCGAACCGGGCCGGGTCTATTTCCTCCTTCCTTACTCTGCCTTACAAGCCGATGTTTCGCCTCTAGACTTGGCCTGCGTCGCGAAACGGCTCAACGGTCTTGCCAAAACCAGTCGGCCTAAGCCCAACCAGTCTCCTGGTCAGGAAGGGACTTCCCCGGCCCGTTATAGCGGGTCCAGTCCGGTTTGGAGCTCTCCCGCGAGGAGTCCAAACCAGTTCGCTGAACCGGTTAGTCAAACGGCGTTGTTTGGTGCATATAGGTCGGCGAGAGCTCGGTCTTGGAAGCCTATTTTGGACACAATTAGAGAGAAGTCGTTTAATCGGAGGAGTGAATCGGAGTTGCAATTACAAGAAAGCCGTCTTGAGGCCTTGGCACTTGAGTGAAGTCTTGAGGGTAATATTGTAAATGTGCATTTTGAGGACTTTCTCTTATTTTATTTATATTGTGCGTCGACCGCCAAAAAAAAATTAAATAAATAAAAATAGAAAGGTTTTAGGGTTTGTTTGGTATTTCAACTTTAACTCTAATTAAAATATACTTTTTCATTTCAGTTTTTATCGTTCTCTAAAAAGTCAACAAAAATTATAATTTATTTTTAAAAAAGTCAACCAACTTCAATTTAAAAATTACATCTCAAAACGACGAACCAAACGCAAGTTTAGTTATTAAATATTATTTATTATCTTCATGAAGTGGAAATTAAGATGACTTTTTCCATACTCAATGTTTAAGATAAGTGCACATAAAAAATTTCATCTCAAAACGACGAATCAAACGCAAGCTTAGTTATTATTATTATTATTATTTTATTGTCTTCATGAAGTGGAAATTAAGATGACTTTTTCCATACTCAATGTTTAAGATAAGTGCACATTGAAACGAAAAGAGTGAATAGAAAAATGGCAATTTGGGAGGAAGATATTTTGTTTTGATGTCTAGTCAAACATTGCTTTTATGACCTTATCTTTCCTTTGAGTAGTTTGTCCTATTTAGTTTGGTCCCCTACTTGAACCAAAATTTGAGCTACGATAATTGAGTAGTCTTTTCAATATCTCTAAATTTCAAATAGATTTTGCCATTTGACATGATATGATCTCAAAGACATATTAAGCTATTGCAAAAAGGGTATTTTTATGGTACCATCTCTTGTAATAGGAACTATTTTTTAATTATTAAATTAATTTTTTAACAATCTAATTTATAAGTGTCTATTTTAAAATTTTATGGGACGCACAACACAAAATTACTTCAATACAGACGAGACAATTATTGAAAGTTAAACTCAACAGTTAAAACATATGTTTCTACAGAAAATGAAATATAAGATCCTATTTAGAAATTTCTTTTAATACTCTTTTTTTTTTTAAGTAAAATGGCCTTTAGTTTGTTAGGTTATATGATGGTCCATCAACGACATATTCATGATCTATCATTGATAGACCATATATTATTGATGGACCAATGTTAAATCACTGCTGCATCGATAAATCACTAATCGACCATCAAAATAGTCTATAAGGAAAACTTGATTTCTTAGAAAATACTTTAAAAGAGTCATTTTCCTCTAAACCCAGAATTCATAATCTTTATAGTATTTATTGGGTAATCATATAGCATAAAACGTAAAAATCAGTAAAAATCAGTATAATGACTGCTCTGTAATTTTTTCATTCCTAAAATAATTTTAAAAATAAATAAAATAAAATTGCTGCATTTCAATTCTACTTGTATAAGCATGTCATGTACTATATTTTCCCCATATATTTTGTTAATTGAAGATACGCTTGATGTCCAACCAAATTTAAGAGGTCGTTTAGTTGGTCCGTTTTAGTTGGAATTTTGGAGTTATTTTTATTGGAGTTGAGTTGAGTTGAGTTTTGAAAAATAAATTATTTGGAGTTAAAAAGTATAAAAACTTGAAATGTGTTCAGAAAAACATATCAATATGGATATTGTTTCGTTCGTCTCGAAATTATATGTAATTAAAAAATCTCAATTTGGCGAAATAATAAAATTATTAACTTTTAAAATTTACATTTTTAAGTTAGAAATGAAGACGTGAATAATAAAAGTGAGTTTACTTTAAAAAAAATAATAAAAAATAAAATAATTATTTCCTTGTGAAAGTATGTGGTAGTGTATTAAAATTTCTTTATTGCTAATAAATATTTTTAAAGGTCAAGGTTTCATAACTATATCAACTTTGCATTAATTATGACATGATTCATGTTCAAAGCGTAAAATAGGTACTATAAGTATGACAACTTCATTAAATTTTAGCGCTTTTCCTTTCCCCATGAATTTTTTCCTATAAGAATTTAATTTAATCACTTGCATAATAGATATTGATCAGTTTTATACAACAACATTAGTTAAAACCACTACTAATGTGCAAGATGGTTTTAATTAATTTTAACGTAACTTCAAGTGAGAAAATTACCCAAACACCCTTTTTACTTGGTCTAAAAATTATTTTTGCTTCTTTTTATTATGTGAATGTCCAAAAAGCTAGCGCTTTTTTTTTTTTTTTTGGGGCAAAAATCGATCACAAAATACTCCTAAAGCTATTGAATTTTTTAAAATATCAAGTAACCTATATTAAAATACAACTTAAAAATATTAAACGAAATTATTAAATAAAATCAATCTCAAAATTTCAAAATAACTTAGATAGTTATTTGACACTTTAAAAATTTTTAACTAAATTTATTTAATTGTCCTATCTAAAGTGAAATTAAAGATAAAATTGGGAAAGATAATCTTGACATCGTTTAAAAATTCAATTGCTTCAAGAGATATTTTTGTATCTAATAACACAAAGTGTTTGGTCATGTATGTAATAAAAGAGATAAAAATTATTATTTAAACAAAACATAACTTATGTTTAGAGTATTTTCTATTTCAAATTTTCAACGCTCGTGACAATTTGCTTCGACAGCGAAAAATCAGATTGTTCAATTAATTCTGACACCCAAAAGGCTCTCCAACTTGTTATACGATAAAGTCAGAGAAAGCTTCAATATCATACAACGATTGTCAATAATCATTATCGATAATATTAAGTGATAAGGATAATTTCACTAGCCCTACTTCTAGCTATGAAAGGGATACAACATTTCAACATGTATTAGTTATATTATTATCACATTTGGTTTTAGTATATTCTATATAATATTGTTTTAATCACGAAAATTTAAAATTACTGTTTGAATTATAAAATTTAAACTTATGATTCGTACAAGAGTTTAATCTTGGCAAGCTATAATTTATGAATGAAAGTTGACACGTCCAGAGCCCGATATCTACAATTGAATTTTGTAAGTCATGTAAAAACATGCAACTTTGCACTAGAGTTTGTGAAAAACCTTGCCATGATTATTTTCTCAAGTAAATTTGTACTAGTGTAGATGAGGTGGATAAAATTTTGAAAGATTATTGACTTTAGGATAATATATATATATATATATATATATTTAATTATTCTCATTTATATCTGAAATTTAGATTTATTCATAGTTGTTCCCGAAACTTTAAATTTATCTCACTTAATCATTTTTACTAGAATTTTAGTTTAAAACTTATGGAAAAATAATCTTTTTTTTTTTTTTGTTTTCCTGTTAGCATATATTCCTGTAGGTAATCATTAGAATATATTATGATCAATACAAAAATTAAGTCATCAAAGATATAAGTTTGAGTCGACTAGGAACCTGTGAAGTGGTACTGTGCTCCACTCTTCAATCTATATTGCTCAACCAATGAGCCAAACTGCCACGTGGGCTTCCAACAATACATACAATTACCTGGAATTAAATTAATAAATCCAACTAAATAGTTCAACTACAAGTTTCAAAAAAAATATTTTCTTTTTAAAAGGCAAAATTTTACCTACTAAAGGTGGAAATTGGTAAGTGGAGCTGATAAATTTCGCTATTGTTTACAGGTCGATTGGTCCAACCACAAAAATTGATTCAATAAATTAAGTTCTTATATGTGTAAATATAGGTAATGTATTGAATTTACGAACGCATTATACGAGATATAATATAAAAATAAATATCATATAATACTAACTCATTAATGCATTGATAATAGAAGTTCCAAAATCTAACACGTTACACTTAAGGTTATATAATATTACAAATAAACGGATTAATAACTTATACGAATCCGAAATAAAAGTTACATTTATGAGAATGATACGGCCGTCCAGATTTAAATATATATGAATATAAGAGTGTATATATGTGGATAAGATATGATCGTATATAATAATATCATGTTATCAAGTGTTGAATGGTACAACAATGGGAGCTGGTGGGACCGACTTTTCAATAGGTGAGCAATCCCAGCCACCTTCCTTGCTATAAGATACAACAAAATGCTTAGGAGCCCAAGTTTCACTTTTTAATTCTCTGTCTTTTGAAAGCTCCCTTTGTTTTTCCTCAACAGCTTTCTTTGCTTCTCTTGCTTTTACCCAGTCTTTGTTTAGTATTCCTTGGCTAACCTCACCCCACACTAAAGCTGATTCACTTGGCCAAACTCCCTATAAAAAAATATTTTAAAAAAGTTTGAAAAAAAAATCAAGAAATTCTCAGTCAACACGAGTTTTATCGGAATTTTAATCTAAAATTATATTATAAGAGATAATTAAATCCTCACCATACTCTTTTTTGCTCTCTCTTATCCCTTGTCTCTAGTGGTTCCCTTTTTATTTTTGTGATCTCTGTTTGTATTTTTTTCCTTTTCGGTTGATTTTAAATTTGACACCCAGAAAAATAGGAGTTGTCTCACTTTACTCTCTACAACTCAATATGACACAAAACTACTCCTCCAAACTTATCAAAAGTTGCAACTTTCATTGCAACATTGATTTTTCTAACGATTTTAAACATGTATGCTCGTCAGGTGACCACATATTTGATAAAATCTGTTTGAATATTGCACTTTACTAACGTATCATGTGATCTGTAGTAATTAAAACCATCAAATATTGGCATCTCAAAGTTCAAAGTTTTAAAATTGGAACTTAATTAGGGAAGAATTAGCAGTTAGCTAGTTACCTTTGGATCCTTGACAACAGGAGTTTGTAGTCCTGAAATGGCTTCTTTTGAATTGTATATGACTTTGACTTCACCACTAGAAAGGTCTTTCACTGTAACAATCCTGCATAGAGAAAAATGAAAAGTGGTACTTCATGTCAAGGTTCTCAATAAAGGAGTCCAATTTTTTTTTTTTTAAATTATGAACATGTTTTCATTGCGGGTTCTAGTCAAGTTACCTGTCCCAATGGCCGTTGATCTCGAAAAGAGGCTTCATTGAAGACGATTTAAAGATCTTTCCCTTGATTGATCTGGGATTTCCTCTTAGACCTAGAAAGGATTTTCCACCATACAACAACTCAGCTTCAAGATCTGTCTCGTGGCATCGAATTCGATCATTACCTGTCCATTCAACTCCAGGTACCGGAAAGAACTTGATCGAAAGATTTGGAGAGTTCATTACATAAGTTTCTCCATGATTCCGCAGCCTAAGCTGCCTTGTTCCCCTCACCTCAGCCTCAATTGAGGTACCTGCAGTACTAACCCTCAATAGTTAAAATAAAAAATGTGAATGAATAATTCAAGAAACCACGTAGTTACATGTTTAGCGTAGCGATGAGCTCTTAATTTTCAGTGATCAAAAAAGGGAAAATAGTAACAAAGAGCACAATCAAACTTAGAATTTAGGACATACCAAGGAATTTGGGAACTGGATGTTGACACAACAGAAGTTCAAGATTTTCTTTCTCATCCGTCGCATGAAGGGCGGAAACCGGTGGGTGATGTGAAATCTGCAGGCAATTTTTCAAGCAGTCCAAGGCTTCGTTAAATTTCAATCATGTTAGCCAACTAATATTTAAGAGTTTGGCACGCAGATAGTGAAGGAATTACCTTAACAAACTAAGGCAAGGAATTTGTAGAGACACAATCGATATACCATTGACATTTAGGTTCACTTTTCAAAAAAAAAAAATTTTCCACTTTATGTCACATAGTTTTCTCTTACAAAATTTTGAATTTACTATTTGGAAAACGGGTTTGAACATAGGTGTCAAATGAGAGCTGCTTACTTCAAATAAACATATAAATCGGAATGAAATATATATATGTATAGGTATTTTGTGAATTTATAAGAGCAAGGACAGTTTGATGGAAAAAGAAGGTATTTGAGAAATTTAGGAAACGTGGCTCATTAATTTACCGTTTTAATTTTATGCCCTCTATTTTTAAAATTCCACCACACTTAAATCTATTACCACAATATAAAAGTACGAAAAACACTTTTTACAGTGTCTTTCGTCTGTTTTTTGTTTTTGTTTTATTTTGCCGATTCTGCATATGTGGAGCGCGTGCTCTCCAACTAGTTATTATATAACGTGAGAAAATGAGGATAAAATCTATAATGTTTAAAAAAAAATAGCATAAATCTTTTTATCTTCTCGACTGTTTTGGCTAAACTAATGTTCTATATACTTTATCCAATTCATATTCATCAATTTTTTTTTTTTTGTATTGGTTCAGAGAAGAATGCGAGATTCCGTATATAAGCCTCAATACCAAAAAGTCTTGGGAGATCTTCTAGTGAGACTCGAACTCAAGATATTCGAATTTACGCTCATCTCGTTATGGTGCCTGAACAGACTCTGAAAATTACTACTTAAACTTTCGATTAAGAACAAAATATATACAAGGGGTATAAAAACTATAAATTAGTACCTGTTCAAGAAGAACATTGAGGGTTCCACTAGAAACGTGGTGGGTCTCTCCAAGAATTGGGTTATAAGGAGCAACACCAAATGTCATAGGACGAAGAGTGGAAATGCTCCAAGCCACTACGGCTGTGAGCCTCTCGGAAGGGCTTTGCTTGCTGTTGCACTTCCCCAGCATGTCATCCCCAACACAATACACTGACTCACCATAGAATTGAAGTTGTGACTTTGGAATGTTGAAAATTGGTGGCACCTGAAAATGGGAAAGAAAAAACAAAAATAAAAATGAAGACCACAACAAGTTTTAGGTGAGCCCACCCGGTCCACGCGGACCTAAAGGGAAAAGCAAGTCGGGTCCCATTTGGTAAAAACAAAGGTCGACCTGTATGTACTTAGATCCGTCCAGTTCATGAGCCAAAAACCAAGGCCCAACCTACCACCATATGCGGATTGAATGGGACAGGATGGACACAGGTCAAAGAGGTAGGGCACTAACCAGCCCGTTTAGTCTGATCCATATTTATAGTTCTAAGTGTGAACTATGTGATGTACAATATTGAAGGTACAATGCATGCCATATGTGTGTAATTTATGTATTATATGCTTATATAGATTAAAGGAACTATTTTAAATGTGTCATTAGTATTGAGCGATACATATACTAATAAACAGTGAGTACTGAAATATGAGACTTATAATTGTAGCTCACTTTCTTTTTTTTTCGATGCTTAAATTGATGGTGCCTCAAGTATTGTTCCTATTTCGGGGTACTACAGTAGTACCCCAAGTCGTTTTGCTATATAAAGATGATAGATGTTGGAGTAGTTGGCAATGTATTAGAATATAACACTTTTATTTATCACGAAGAGGTTGAAACAGTACTTTCAATTAAAAAAAATTAAAGAAAATAGCAACTCACAAACAAATATTAAATTGAGTAGATTTTAAATAGAAAAGCTATATAACGTTTTCCCAATAAAATAAATAAATAAACTCTTATTTAGTCCGACGGGATTAAACTCAATCTATGTGTCAAAATTTCATAACAGCACTTAATTATTTTTTAAGAGGTGCTGGCCCCTATTGAGCCACTTACTACACAATAATTGCCTTCATGTCTCCTAATACGGACACTTAAAATAGTTGTAACTATTTAATATATTTTTGTTGCTAGTGATCACTATATATAGCTAATTTGTTTGGAGACAAACGTGAACATTTTGAAAACGAAGTCACTTTTTTCAGCTTCGAAAAAGAATAATTAAAAACAAAAAACAAAAAAACAAAAGACGAGTATCAATTATTAATCTAAACTGATTGGCCCCATTAAAGCTATGAGGGGCCAAATTTACTTCGGAGAGACCATTTGAAGACTTTGCACTGTAGTCTGATGTATATGAAAAGCTTAAATGGATACAACAAATGTAACAAAGTTTTCTTTTTGTTTTTTAAATCCTTTGGCACTTCGGCAGACCAGCACAGCACGAAATACACATGGGTTTAACTGATTATGGGTCGGACTGATACAACACAACATGATTGACAAGTCTATTAGCTAGTGATTATACATAATTTTCTAATTTTAAAAAAAATTTTTTTCACCCAAAATCACAAAACAAAATACCCAAAAAATATTGCTAATTTCATTTTTTGTCCCTAAATTATAGTTCAAATCTCAATTTAGAACTTGAACTTTAAAATGTCTGAGAACAAGTTTTCGAATTATTATTTATCCCACAAGTCATTCGATTCAAAACACTGTTAGAAAACTGGAATGTTTTTACCACATAAAAAATAAAAATTAGTTTTAATCAGGGTAACTTTAATCATTTTTATGTTCCAAAACCTTTTTTCTTAAATTTGAAATACAATTTTGGAAGCAGTATATTCTTAAAGCATACATTAACTTTCGCACATGTGATCTTTATGTGGTAACTGCTGTTTATATTTTAATAATGTTTTGAACGGAATGGCTATCAATGTGGGACAGATTAATAGTCTGATGACTGGTTCTAAGACGTTTCAAAACTTAGATACTAAAATGAGATTGAACTTATAATACAAGGATAAAAACAAAATTATAATTCGAAAAATAGAGGTGATAAATAAAAGGAAAATAAACCCAAGGAAATTGTAAAAGGAGTCGATATATATGTATGCAAAAAGAATACTATAAGTATTTACTTATTTAACTTGGGGAGTTCTTGTCAAAAAATTAAATAAATAAATAAACACTTGGGGAGTTAATGGTGGATTCCATTCATGTATAGGGTGATATAAATTGAAGTTAGAATAACCTTTCGGTCAATTCAAAAAAAAAAAAAACTTTAAAAAGATTAAAGAAATTAAAACAAACGAAAAACAAAATACAAAAACTCGGAAGACAAAATGCAATAGTCCTGTTTTGTTGTTTTGGTCGATGTAATACCTAGATTTTTGGGTCCTTTTTGTAAAAACTGAATTACCAAGCTCACAATAAAACATACTTTTCCGTAAAGAGAGAGAGAGACAGAGAGAGAAAATAAAAAAATTAAAAAAAAAAAAAAAATACTTGCCTGCATTCGGGTGAGATCTGATCCAAACCGTACATTTTTTAAGAGGCTGAGAACTCGTTGAAGCATGTTGGGAGCCCTATATTCATCATTTGAGTCCCCATCTAACGACAATGGTTTTGTGAGAACAATCTGCGTCTGCACCTTTCCTTCCATGCCCTGCAAAGCACCGAATCAAATCCAAATTTCCATTTAGTTAGAATTGTTTTTTTTTTTTTTTTAATATTCACACAAGTAAAAACACACATATCATACGAGATAGATTGACTACAATAATCTTTAGGAGAAAAATTTAATGGACTCATAGGATCCAACTTATTTATTAACTTTCAGACAATTACGGATCGAACGAGAATTGTTTTTTCACTTATCAAACAATGACACTCTTTTCACAATTAAAAATTGAAAATTTTTGTTAGTTCCTAGTATAGTACTAACCTTTTAGAAAAAATGAACAAGATTTTAGGCTCGGAACAACAAACATCAGTATGATTTATAATTGTAATAATTTTGTGTCATACGTTATAAATTTAATCAAACAATTTAAAAAATTGTCTTCTATCGTTAAATATAAAACAAGAAGTCTTCCTATAGAAGGCCATTATTAGATCTTATCACCAAACCGGCCTCCACTACCACCTTCCAAATGCAATAATGATAATAACGAAACGTTATTAGCCTACAATACGAAAAAACAAAAAAAACAAAAAACAAAAAAAAAAAAGGATAAAATTTCTTTAATACCGGAAAATTGGTCACTGTTTTCATTATCTAATCACGTTTAAGTAGCGTAATTACTATAAATTTTGAATTTTTTTGTACCTATACCATATTAGTCATATGTCTGATGGAATTGATGAAACCAAACGGGGCCTAAAATAAATAAAAATAAAAGCACTTTGACTATTCATGATAAATTCAATTTTGTGGGTCGAACACCAAAATTCTCGAAATTAGGAAAAATAATTAGTTGGGTAAACTGATGAAAACTCACAATCGTTGTCCTTGCTAAAAACACCTAATATATTGATTTTTTTTAAGTAAAAAATTTATAAAAAAAGAAAAGAACATTCTTGTTCTAGTTTTTCCCCCAAGGAAAGGAAACACTATTGTTCTCATTAAAGTATTAAACATGTGTATGTTAATGTAAAGTTCTATTGAAAAATATGTATTCCTTCCAAAAAAAAAAAATTAGGAGAGAAACACAACACAAATAATTAAGTTTAATACTTTCGTTCTCTTCGCCAAAAAAAAAAAAAAAAAAAAAAAACAACAACAACAACAAACAACACAAACAAACAAAAACCAAACCAAAACAAAACAATCAAAAAACCAAAAAAAGAGTTGAATACTTTTGCTGGGAAGTTACGGGCCGGCCTGCATGCATGAAATTCCGGAATTTGGTATCTGATAATTAAATTGCAGCCGAATGAGAAACAACCATTTAAGGAAGAGACAGATCTTATACCTTCTACAATACCAAGAAAAGAAAATATATATAAATGTATAATATATATATATATATATAATCACAAGACCTCCGATGCAAAGTATACTAATCAAACTTCAAAAGCGCAGAAATAATACAAATTAAAAATTCGATCTGACCTATAAATTGCAAACACACACTTTATTTATAGATAAGAAGAAATACAAATTAGGCCCGTTTGATTGAATATGAAACATTGAAGTTAAAAAGTGTAAAAACATAGATGTGCATGTTTAGAAAAAAACACAATATTGATCTTGTTTCGTTCTGTCACCGTTTTATGAAATTTACAAAATAAAATATCAGAATTGGATTTAAAATTAAAAAGGTATGGACTTAAATTGAATTTTTACGAGATATTTAGATATGTGAATAGTGAAGTTTGTTTACTTTTGGAGAAAAATACAAAAACTTTTTAAAAAGCTTGGTTGGTATGGGGCAGTCAAACATAGGTTCAAAAGAAAAAAAAATTAAATAGAGTAAAACTTCAAAGAGATGGTGAACTCAACATTAGTTCTTTTCAGGGTTGGCCCCCACGAAATCTCTATTGCCTATTATTTAATTTTCCCATAATTTTTTTTAACAAAAAAAAATTTTCCAATTGTTTTAATACATAATTTTGCTAATAAAAGTCATTTGTTCTTATGACTTACACGGATAAGGTCTAAGCTCAATAACTTGTACGCGACCTCAAAAGACATTAAACGTTGAAAAAAGTACATTTTCTCAATTGCGGGTCTAAATATTTTTCGTGTATTTTCCCTAATGTCTTTTTTTTAGTTTTGAGTAATAAGTAAAATAAAAAAGTCGTTGCTTCAGTATAATGAACATAAATGAGTAAAAAATAAGAATATTAAAGGGGTATTAATTTAGTCAAAATATCTTGTTACACATATTGATTTTTGCCACCGTCATAAATAATATATACACATAAAAGTATACGGGAACTTAGTATAGACTTGTTTTGAATAGCAATGCACGTATATTTAAGCGCATATTAAGCTATTGCTGTCTTAGCGTTGAAGGAAATGGTCCAAATAAAAAAGCAAAGCGAAAGATGCCAAAACACCTACTATTTGCCACCCCAACAAAGCACGATATAAACTATACATACACACATACATACATACATACATACATACATAAATACATAGATATATATATATTATATATAAATCAACCTTTTCTCAGTTCCTTTTCACACTACTTTATAAACAACAATAATTTGTTTATTTATTTATTAAAAAAAACTATAATTGTCTATTTATAAATTTATTCAAGTCCGGGAAATAGAAGCTGGAAAAGCTGCTTTTGATATTGCAAAACCAGCTTTCTTTGCTTCTCGGACAAAGTAAAGTAGAAGAGTAATGTTTTTATGTGCACAAACCAAATCTCATAACAAAGAAATATAAATCAAATCTTTCATACATACTGTTAACGAATATATATATATATATATATATTTATAAGAATGAAATAAGAGAGAGAGAGAGAGAGAGATGGAAAAACGCACCATTTTTTTTAGGAGAAGAAGCAAAGCTGATTGTTTGTAGAAACAGATCGACAAATTGCTTTTTTGAGGTTGAGTAATTTGAAGCAAAAATAGAAATGGAGAGAGAGAGAAAGAGAGAGAGAGAGAGAGGAGAGAGAGAGAGAGATTATAATTGGGTGATGCTTGTTTTGCTTTGAGGGACTCGAAGGTTTATTTTATAGACTTTGAAAGAGCAGAAAATCCAAGGCATATATGTTAAGACTGTTTTATTTGTTTATTCTATAATTAGTTTTACCTAACAGTTTGTCACAATATATAGTTTCCTCAATTATTAAGAAAGGAAACGGGAGAAAAGGAAAAAGAAAAATCATACACGGTGAAAATTATTATTACTTTTATCTCGCTTTAAGTTTTTAAGTATCCCTTATATATATATATATATATATATATATATTCATTCGTGACATTGATTATTAACAAGATTTTACACGTTATTAATTCTTAGTTTCTAATAATTAGCCTTGTGAAAATTTGATCCCAATATTTCCTTTGCTTTTTCCCTTTTTTTTTTTTTTCTTTTTTTGGTTTTGGTTTTTGTTTTCACGGAGATTAGTGGATCTCCTATCTTAAAATATCGACCATAGACTTTTGGATTCAAATAGAAGTAACTAGTAATATTGTGACAACTTAAATTTTATTAAAATATCAGGTGCATAATTTTCAAAAATATATTTTTTTAATAATAATTTTCAAAAAGATATTGGCACATTATTCTGAAACTACCTAGCTAGTCCCCCCACCCCCCCCCCCCCCCCCCCCCCTCTTTTTTTTTTTTTTTTTTTCATGGTGGTCCTTAAGCTAAAGTTTTTTTTTAACGCTCTGTAGAACTAATTAATATTCCTAAAAGTGGTCCGGAGAGGACAACTTGCTAAACAAATGGACGTTTATTATTATTTTTTAAATTTTTTAAAATTTTTAATTTTTAAAATTCAAGCAACGCACTAGGGATTGGGGCAAATATATTCCGGAATGTAATTCGGCCATTATGTTTGTAACTCGGTCAGTGAGGATATTAAGGTTTTCTTACCTTATGTTTGGTAAGGAAAGAAAATGAGAGAAAATGAGAAATGAAAGTTAATGAAAATAAATGTGACAATTCAAATCTTCCCACCCTAAAATTCAAAAAAAAAAAAAAAAAAAAAACACAACAAAAAATGTTTTTCCTTTGTCTTATACGGTATCATAGGCAGGAAAAAAGTTAAATTTACCTTTTGTTACTGGGGTATTGCAATTGAAAGTGGAATGAAAGAAGAAATATTATTCATACATATACAAATTACTTTATCAATAATTTCATTTGTCTGTATTAAGCATTTTTATTAAAGCATAAAGTTTTCTCTCCACTTTTCTTTTCAATGTTGGAGAGTAAAAGATATGGGCCCCATAATGTTTTCTAATCCTCTAATTTTTATTTTCCTTTTCCAACCAAAAATCACTCCAACCAAACACCATAATTTTTATTTTTCCGTCCTAAAATCCGTGCACCTTCTTCCTTCTTCCACTTTTCAACCATGATAGAAAGTTCAACATGTTTTTGTGTTGTAAAATCAAAAGTTGTTGTTAAACAAATCCATTGTGCAATAATTTTGTTGTAAATATTTGTGTACCTTGTTTAATAGAACCCAAAAAAACTTTAAATGTATTCTTGTTATAAATGTGTTATACAAAAACACTTTGTTATTTACTTTATATTTATAATGGATAACTAATACCTCTTTTATTTACGTCTCATAACCTAAGTAGCAGACACAATATGACAATAACTATGATCTAGCACATAGAAAATCGATTATAACTATTATGCATAATACAATTTTACATAAACTTAGTTAATGCTACTAGGCACTAGCACGTTCATCGCACGTGCCAATCTTTAATGGTCCTAAAAAAATGATTAATTTCATAAATCCTCAGAACCATGCAACCTTTTTTCATTTGTCTTTAAATTTTAAAATCTTTCAAAATGTTCCAAGATTTATATAAAATAATTTGTAGGTCACCTCCATTTACATCTATTAACTTATTGATATGCTGATGTCGTACTAATTATAAACTTAAAATGCTTTTTGAACTATTGATCTTATGTCAACTTGCCCTCTGATTTTGAAATTGTAATTATTGCGCCCTCCCAATAATAAGAAAGAGTCAAAATATCCGTTCCATCTAAATTTAAGAAAACCGAAATCAGTGACATTAAATGTTCTCAATGGATATAAAAAGAGTAATTTGAAATAATTAGCTTCAATAGTTCATGTTTCTTGTTTAAAGGCGAATTAAAGCTATAAAAAATACCCATTAAGTTAGTGGTACGTCAATAAATCCATAAAGTTCATAAACGAAAGTGAACAAGGCCTTTTCAATTATTTCATATAAATCATGGGATATTTTAAAACGATTTTAGAAGTTCAGTAGAGCAGATTCGAAGGTTTTTTTTTTTTTTTGGCCATTATTAGTTTCCAGTTATTATGTAATTATTATCGCATTTAAGTTGAAATCGTTTCTAAAATGGAATTGTTTGACTTTTATTGTTATTACCAACTTTAATGTCGTATGTAGATCCCTTCGTTTTAAGTTGTTGTCGTTGTTTGAGTATGTTGATATTTGAAACTTTGTTGTCGTTTTTCGGGTGTTTAGCACTAATTTTACGAATACCCTTGAAACTATGTACCATATTTTATTTTATCTTCTGAATTATCAAAACCACCCTTGAAACTATGTACCATATTTCATTTTATCTTCTGAATTATCAAAACCACTCGTCACACCCCTTGAAATACATAAAATCATTCAATATGTCCCTTTTATCTACTTCTATTTATCTAGTTGACGGAATTGTTGACATGACATTATTAAATTAATAAAACATGTTTAAAATCTAATCTCAATATCAATTAAACATTAATTTATAAATAATCTTTTTTTCTCTCTCTCTTTTTATCTCTCTGCTGTAAATCCCAACAACACAGATGGGAAGCTTAGCTACATGGGTTTCGTAAGGCTTCTACACGGAGTCTCTCTTCCCACGCTTTTCAAAAGGCTGGAAAACTTAGATACAATTGTTTGTTTGTTTGTTTTTTTTTGGGGGTTTTTCTTTTTCCTCTAAAACTAGCCTAAGAGATTTCGTCTTCATTGGTGATGTTGAAGTTCAGAGGATTGTAGATGAAGAACATATTTATTTTGAGTGAACAGCCACATCAAAAGTTGGCATTTGGATTTGTATCCAGTGGGCTAGTAGTCTTTTAATTTCAGTAGAGAGAGAGATAAAGGAGGAGATGGAGAATAAAGTTAATTTTTTTAATATTTTATAATTTTCAAACAAAAAAAGATTTATATTTTACAAATAGGATTTTGATTTTAAACCTATTTATTTGATATGTAATAATGTGCTACTTCAAGTTTCCGTCAACTAGATATACAGAAGTAGATGAAAGGGACATAATGAATGGTTTTATGTATTTCAGAAGACATGATAAATGATTTTGATAATTAAGGGGATAAAAGGAAATAAGGTACATAGTATAGGGGGTATTCATAAAATTAATACTTCTAAATTTGTCGAGTTTGATAATTATCCCTTAAATTTTTTAATTTTGACAATTATTCTCTTAATTTTTTAAATTGTTGTAATGTATCTCATAGCTTAGCTTTATGTTAAATTGGTCACGGAAATTCCCCGTATGCCTCAAGTGAAAACATAAATTTCAATTAAAAAAAAACTTTCAAATCTTATACAAATCCTAATCCAAATATTTTAAATTCAAATCTTAAATTTAAAGTAAATTTAACTAAATATCAAATATTATAACAATTTATGTTTGCCAAAAAAAAATTATAACAATTTAAAACATTCAGAGGATAAAATAAAATAGGTGTCGTTTTTTTGGGGCGGGGGGGGGGGGGGGGGGGGGGGGGGGGGGGGGGATTATCATGTCGTTTGTCTCTGTTTAGCTTTCTTTTTCTCATAGTCAAAACCCTAACTTGCGGCTATTTATAAAATAAAGGGTCCAGATCTAATAACAGTCATCCAACGGCCCACAATAAAGAAACTTCGCTAGCTATAAATTCATCGCTTTCCACTCTTCCCTTACCTCCTCTCTCTCTCTCTCCGTTTCCCTGGTCTCTGCTTCAGAGCTTTTTCTTAGGGTTTCTCTTTCTCGTCTTCTCCAAAGCTTCCTCCAGCTTCAATCATGGTAAAACTCCAAACTCTTCTCTGCCTATCTTTTTTTTTTCTTTTTAATTTCGATTTTTCGATTTTCTTATGAACTTGGATTTCGTCGAAGAAACATCCTAAGTCGTGTTTATTCTTCGAAACTTCATGAGATATTTTGTTTGTTTGATGGGTTTTTGATGTTTTTGTTTTTAATGGGTTTTTATTTTTTAATTTTTTTAATTTTTTAAATTTTTTTAAGGTTCTTCAAAACGACATTGATCTTCTGAACCCACCGGCGGAGCTTGAGAAGAGAAAACACAAGCTCAAGCGTCTCGTCCAATCCCCCAATTCCTTCTTCATGGTAAAATAAATTTGTCCCAACTATGATTTTAATTATTCCTTAATTTTGTCGAAATTTTATTTCTTTTCATTCTTGTTTATTCCACTGATTTGCTCTCTATTCCTCCCCCCCCCCCCCCCCCCCCCCCCCCCCCTTTTTTTTTTTAATAATGAAGGATGTGAAGTGCCAGGGCTGCTTCAACATGTAAGTTTTAAAAAAATCTTCTCTTTGTGATTATACGTGTGTGTGTGTGTGTATTCACTTGTTTAGTAAATTTTTGGTTTTGCTGACAAAAGTTCAATAAAGGGTTATTCTTTTCGATTTAGCTTAGAACAAACATTGGAAGTCCTAAACTTGATACTTGAATGTTTATTGGGGCTCGTTCTTAGTTTAATGAGAAAAAGTAGTGTTTAGAGCAACTATTTCTCGAAAATTTTAGTTAGTGTTAGTTTCTCTTTTTTTTATGTTAATATTCTATTACGTCTACAATCACTTGGCTATCTTAGGGCCGGTTTGGATAATAGGTTGGAGTTGGATTTTTGGAGTTCTTTTGATTGGAAATGAGTGAATGTTTGGAAATGCGTGGTTGGTTGAAATGTGAATTGGAAATGAACTGTTATATTTTGATTAGTGTTAAAACTTGAAATGTGTTCGGATTTTGATGGGCGATAATGGGCAGTAGTGGATTTGTAGTTGAGTTGTGTAACCAAATGAGGTCTGCAATCGCCCACCAAATGTGGGGTTGGACACGGATAATCAAACAAGCCCTTGGGAGAAAAATGTAAGGGAGAGATCGACGTTTCATCATAGTGTCCTAAAACATTAACTAAATTTTTCGAGAAATAGTTTCTCTCTATGGTCCCTTTTTTCGTAGTACAGAAAAACAAAAAACATGCGCTAACCCACAAATGAACATTGGACTGTTAGGTTTTGGACTTCAACTCTGCAAATGACGCATTTAGTATATTCTTTGGATTTGTTTCTTCAATGAATAGAGCTGAATTTTTAATTCTGTAATGACTGTTGGTATGCAGAACAACTGTGTTTAGCCACTCTCAAACAGTGGTGGTGTGCGGGAACTGCCAGACCGTGTTGTGCCAGCCAACGGGTGGGCGTGCAAGGCTCACGGAAGGGTGCTCCTTTAGGAGAAAGGGAGATTAAGGAATTTTTAGTTTGTTTTTCCTCTTTTGCTTTGGCTATGATGGAGGGGGAGAGAGAGTTCTATTTTTAGTTAGTTTAAAGGGGATTAAAATGAAGCATCTCTTTTGTTTGATATTTTGATTTTTGTTCTTTTACTCTCTGAAAATGTGCTACTCAAGTGATGCAAGTTTTGTTTTTTTGTGTATTGTCACTCTAATTTAAAGATTAAAGATATGGATATTTCTTGTACCATTTTAGCTATTCTGTTGGAATTACCATTGCCTTGAAGTATGGAATTAGCTTTGATAATAACCAAGTTTTTTTTTTTTTTTTTTTGGCTTATGAATTATGATCACCTAAAGTTAAATGCTTCTCGGAGTTTGGTTTGCATGCCATATGCGTTTGAATTAAACAGATATTGGAGAGGAAAAATAAAGTAAGATCCTTATTTTTTTGATGAGATGATTTATCATGGGTTTCCGCGTGGAATCCTCGTGACATATCACGATGAAATCGTGATGGAGGATTTCATGATGATTTTTTTATTCATTGTGATACTTTTTAGGGTTTAAAGCCGTTGTGGAAGATAGAAAACCAAGTAGACTACTATAGTTTAGACGTCTGAATGAGCTCACAAATAACCAAGTGTCGAAACTCTCAAGTCTCAACCAGCAAGACCGTAGCAAATTCATGCCTCATTATAAACTTCAAATGCAAAATTCAATGTGAAAAACCCGAAACCAAAAAAGGAGTTTTTGTTAATTTTTTAGACTTTTTGATCGGAATCTGACATCAAATAGGTATTTTTGGAGCTAGACATTAAGTCTATTGCTTGAAATCGCGGTCCTGATAAACTCATGTCACATTCCGGTTAGGAAAGGCTCTGATTTCCATACATTAGGGTTACCATATGTGTTCATGGCCCTCCAAGCTGATGATGTTTCTTCTCCCACAGACGAACTTTCGAAGCTGTGGAAATTTTCCATGGTACATTAAATATATAACCCCGTCCAACATAAAAGGCTCTCTTATTGCCCTATAGTTCTATTGACTACTCTTCATCCTTAATTTTTTTTCTTATTTTCTCCGATTTTCGTATATCTTTTTAGTCTAAATATGTGACTTTTTGTGTCAAGTTAGACCTCATGCAGGCATCTCTTAAAAAATAGAAAAGCAGAAATGATTGCATAAATATGATCAAATTTGGTACTTCATAACTACAACCAAAATGTCCATAGAAGCAATAGGCGTTCATATTTAATGGCGGTTTTCTGAAAAACCACCGTTGTTAAAAAAACATAAAGCAGGAGAAGAGAACGGAAGGGAGAAATTTGATATGTCGATAAGATAATAAATTTAAGATCTCTTAAATTTATTTCATTTCTCCCCTTAGAAGAGGAGCAAGTGGCCCTTTCTATTAAGTTTTGAACGGAAATCGGTTTCAAGACTACTTAAACATAGCTAATTGAGATTAACAACGACATCTGACTTAAACCCTCTCAAATCATTCACCGCCAATCAACCAATCATCAACCGCCGATAAACTGTTAAATCAAGGGTACAACAATCGGAGCTGGCGGGACAAGCGGTTGTAGAGGCGAGCAGTCCCACCCTCGTTCCTTGCTATAAGACACAGCAAAATGCTTAGGAACCCAATTTTCGCCTATTGATGCTCTCCCTTTGAAGAGCTTCCTCTGTTTTTCCTCAACAGCATTCTTTGCTTCACTTGCTCTTCCCCATTGTTTGCTTAGGATTCCTTTGCTCACCTCACTCCACACTAGAGCTGACTCACTTGCCCACACTCCCTACATATAATACCAAATCCAACTCTATTGTATACAAATGAAAAAATAAATTATTAAAAAATCAGTTTTTGAGAGTCATTCACCGAAGATCGGTCCTATGTAGAAGTAAAGGATGTAACATTAGTTACATTACATTATTTTCTTCTACGTAACAATAATTTTGTAAAATATAATAACAAAAATTTAATAAAGAATATTTTAAGAATAATAATAAGAATATATCAAAATGCAATATTAGATAACAGTAAGTTACCTTTGGATCCCTAACGATAGGAATTTTGAGTCCCGAAATGACTTCTATTGCCTCGTATATCACTCTAACTTGACCACTTTCAAGGTCCTTCATTGTGACAGTTCTGCAATGAAAAATTCAAAAAGTTCTTAAAACACTTTCCGAATTTTGACATTTTGTTTGAGACGAATAAAATTCAAGTGTGAGCCAGTTTCCAAGTTGTGTGATGATTTGATTGCTAATTTTCTCAAACGAATAAGTTATCACGAGGTGAATCAAGACCCTATCACGTGGTGACAATTGAAATTTTGAACTAAAGACTCGTTTTGACTTCATATTAGATTACTGACTTTTCTGAAAGCCTTAATTTTTTTTTTTTTTTTTGGTTAAAGAGGAACGTCCACATATATTTATATTCTAGCAATGCCCAAAAAAAAAAAAAAAGGAAAAAGGAAAAAGAATGTTCATCATTTCGGATCATATGAGTCACCTATCCCAATGACCACCAATCTCAAAAAGAGGTTTGGATGAAGACGAATTAAAGATCTTTCCCTTGATTGATTTGGGACTTCCTCTTAGACCTAAAAAGGATCTTCCTCCGTAGGTTAACTCAGCTTCGAAACCCGTCTCATCGCAACGGATTCTACTAATCCCTGACCATTCCACTCCGGCCACCGGAAAGAATTTGATTGAAAGCTTTGGACACTTCATAGTGTAAGTTTCACCATGATTCAGCAACCTCAGCTGCCTTGTTCCATGCACCTCTGTTTCCACTGAAGTACCTACAAACATCAGTCCTTTGTAATTATTGAAAACTGCAAACGAATAAATTCGTATGTTACAAAATTAAAAAAAAGAAAAAAATTCATATCGAATCAATATATGTACGGGGTGATTTCCTAGGTTATATATGCACCCACTATGTTGGGCCCTATCCCATCTCACTAGCTATACTTAGATGTCGGGATTTATAATATTGTTCTACAACAGTTAATAAGAAAAATTTACTGATACACATGGTAAATATTTAATAATCGAAGAAAAAAATAGATCCGTTAATTGTACCATAAAATTTGGGAACTAGATGATGGCACCAGAGAATTTCAAGGTTTTCTTTCTCACGATCAGTTGCATAGAGGGCAGAAACTGGCGGATTATGTGAAACCTGCACATATTTTTGCAATAAGCTGTGGAAGGTTTTTAATTGAATCACAAAATAATCAACTAGTTATACTCAAAACTTGAGCATGGCCAATATGTTGGATTTTCGCATGTCGACGAACAACGTAATAGGACATCAATGGTAATTAATAAAAAATGAGTCGTATTATATAAGGCTCGTAAATGAGATTCATCTTTTATTTTCCGTAATGTTTAACACTGATAGTATTTTTAAGTATTTTTCTATCCCTAGATATCAAGGCATGGCAATAGATGAAAATATTTTTAAATGTAAAATTAGGATTAGGCCAAAAACCAGATGGTACGATTTATTATTTTTTTTGGTCTGTCAAATAATTTGGAAGGTTTTCTTTTTCCTCAGAAAAGACAAATTAAGAGTCCTTATCTATGTATTTATTATTTTGTTATTTAGTTTGGAGATGGGTCTCTTTATTATTAACGTTTTGGAAGAATGAAACTACCCTTATCGTGACATATTTCAGCTCATGTACGTGACAAAAGTAGCTTCGAAATGACGACATATTTTTGTTTTTATAGAAAAATAGTTGATCCATTTTTAAGTAATTAAAAAAGAAAATTGTCATCCATCATTTGAAAAAAATTCAATGAATCATTTGAAAAAAAAAAAAAAGGAATAAAATTTCATCATCTAACAGTTAAAAATTGATGGTCTTCATGAAAAAAAAGAAAAGAAAAGAAAATACAGAAAGAAAGAAAAAGAAAAAAAGAGCAAATATTCTTTTACGGTAGGATTTTATGTTATGCATTATTCATTAAAACTCTTTTTAATTTGTGGAATTAAGTTTCTAATGATTTAATTTATGAGTGGTTATTTTAAAAATTTATAATAGTGATACAGAATTGCTCCAATTGTATATAAAGATTGTTGGACATTTAATCTAATGACCAAAATAATTGTTTATATCGATAATACAAAATAAAAGGTAAAAATTCCAAAAAAAGTATATGCGGTCATTCTCTCAATAAACAGGATCATTGTAATTCATTGTTAAGGTAGGAATCCATAGTTTTTTTACAGGTAGGAATTCATATATATATATATATATATATATTTCAATGTTTGGTTATTGAAGCAATTCCGTCTCGCGTATACATTCTCATTAGACCGTTAGAAAATTAATTAAATAGTTAAATACATGATATTCTTACCACTAGTAGTTCCTGTTGTAATAGTTTCTCTGTATTTGTATAGAAAACTAGTACCTGCTCAAGGAGGACTTTCCATTTCACTAATGCAGATCTTTCAATGGTTACACATTTTTAGGATCAGTATTGTGATCCACTTATTTGACATTATGTTGGAGACATCTTATATTACGTTGAGGGACCTTCTACTATATGAACTGTAGAAAATATATGCATGAACACACTCACACAAACACACACACACACACACACATATATATATATACGCACAAAATTAGTACCTCCTCAAGGAGGATATTGAGGTATTCATATTTTCATTAATAATTAAGTTCATTGTCACATATTTTTTATGTTATGTTGCACCTTATACTATGATGGAGGAACCATAAAATATACATACACACGTACACAAATATATAGGACATTGGGGGTCCACATTTTCATTAATCATTTAAGTTCATCACATGCTATTTTACATAATTTCAAAAAATGAATGGTGTGTCTTTATTATTTGATACTAAACGTTAAAAAATACCTTATTATGTTGGAGAATCTCCTACTAAAAGCCAGACTGAATAAAATGTATGTATATACAATTCATACGTACTGCTCAAGGAGGATTTGTTGAGAGGGGACCGTATTTTAAATAATTATTCAGGTTCATCATGTGCTATGTTAAATATTTTTTATATTAGTGCTACGTCGTACATTCTTATTCATTTTGTATTCATTGAAAATATCTTATATTACATTAGAAGAACTTCCCACTAGAAAGCAGACCGAAGAATATATATATATATATATATATATATATAATTCATACGTACCTGCTCAAGGAGGACATTGAGGGTTCCACGGGAGATGTGGTGGGTCTCACCAAGAATTGGATTATAAGGAGCAACTCCAAAGATCAAAGGGCGAAGAGTGGAAATACACCAAGCCACGACTGCTATAAACCTCTCCAATGGGCTCTCTCCACCGTTGCACTTCCCCAACAAATCATCACTAACGCTGTACACCGACTCACCATAACACTGCAGCTGTGATTTTGGTATGTTGAAAGCCGGTGGCAGCTGAATTTTTATATAATAGAGGAAAAAGGACAACAAATTAATTCTTTATCAACTTATTCTTAAAGCTTTTTTTTCTTTTTTCTTTTTTCTTTTTTCTTTTTACACGTCGGTGCACCTCAAGTTTATCGCAGAATTGTAATTTACATCCTAACTTTATAAAATCTCTTACAAATTACTATATATGTTAATCTTTTAAGAACATTGATACGTAATTTGTATATGAGTTGTTAATTGATGAAATGAATGATAAGTTTTATCTATTTTAACTCAAATTTTTTTTAAGATTAAGATCTTCAATTAAGTATTAAAAAAATTAAAAATTAAAAATTTTAATTTTAAATATAAATTTAAGTTAACATTAATTTAAAAAGAATTTTGATGTTCTGACTTAACAATATGCAAATCAAGTGACAATTTTCATATGAGAATTCAACATTTTTATCAATGAAAACTAGAATATAACAGATTTATAAGTTCATTGTGTAAATTATCAAAATTAAAAATCTAAAGTATAAATTATAACTGTACGACAAAATTCAGAGTAGTTTAATACCAAAAAAAAAAGTCTATTATTAATTTTCTCAGCTAGAAAAAATAAATAATTAATTGAACTTAATATTAATTTCTCAAACAACTCTCAGCATAACAAAATTTAACGCCAAAAAAAAATAAATCATGGCCAGGTGGCTGTGATATTAATTTGGACAACCACACGACTAGACAATTTTACTTTGTGGCCCACCATTAACTTGTTTTAATTGTTCTTCATTTTTGTCCACGTATCGGTAATGAGAACCACTATTACTTCAATAAATATTAAACGGACTGATTTATGACTAGAGTTATTTGTTATCATGCACTATAAATTTTTAAGGATAAGTTACATTTTTTCCCCTGAATTTTAAGGTTTGTCATAAAATGTCTCCCAAATTTTTATATGTAACATTCTTTTCCTCTAAACTTTAGAAAAGTTTGTGAATTTTTATCCTCAATTAATTTTTTAATGAAAAAAAATACATATAACACTCGTTTGAAATATGAGTTGCATATATTAAATGTGAAACACTTATAATTAAGTTTAACAAGTAAATATTTATGGTTGACTATCACTTTTCTCATATTTCTCTCTTAATTAGGTAATTTCGTTATTTCAGATTTAACAAGAGCAATAGGTTCTAGGAGTGTTGCCAATATGTGCTATGTCATAATTCTATACTTAATAACCCCAACCAATGCTTTCAACGAGTGTTAGATGAATTTTTTCGTCAAAAATTTAATTGAGGGGGGAAAATGCACAAAATGTTTCAAAATTCAGGGAAAAGAATGTTACAAATTGAAATTTAGAGGGCATTTTGTGAAAAGATCTAACGTTCAGCGGGAAAAAGTGTAATTTGTCCAATTTTTAAAAAGGATATTCATAAATTTGAATGTTAAAATAGTAATCAAATGGTTTAAAATCAATTCCTACAGCTACACATAATAAGAGGTCTCACCATAAAAGACCTATATGTATTTTTAAAAAAATGGGTGAACTGATGATATAAGTTACACATTATAATATTAATTTCAAATATATAAAAAGCTCTACACTAAATCTATATCTATTGAAAAAAAAAAATCAATTACTTACCTGCATACGAGTGAGATCTGATCCTGGCCGTATATTTTTGAAAAGACTGAGAATTCGTTGAATCAGATTAGGTGCACTATAATCATCATCAGAACCACTCTCGAGCGACAATGGCTTCGTGAGAACAATTTGCGTCTCCATCTTCCACTCTGCGCTCTGCAGAACACCATAATATTCACAAAATGTTTAACAAGGGATTTGTTTAGGTAAATTCGAGTTAAAGTATTTTAGTTCAAACCCTTTTTGTTGTGACAAATTATTTCCTAACTTTTAATATCGCCGTTGTATGTCTCAATTTATGTAATTTCCGTTAAATGAAGATTTGAATTCAAAAGATTTTCATTATGTTTTGAAATGAAATTGAAAATTTTTTCATTGGTTTTTCTGTCCTCGCTTAAAATGTACGTGAACTTTCTATTACTAATCTAATGGCAAGTTGAGCAAAACTAAATGTATAATAGTAATTTACAAGTTTGAATGGTAATGGTAAATTGCTAAAATTAAATTTCAAGAGAGAAGTAAAATCTCAACCGAATAGAGGCAAACAACGCTTAAAAAAAGGTGCATCAATTTCTTACGTGTTTCCAAGTTTCCATGTATCAAATTTCCAACAACATATATATGTGTGTGTGTGTGTGTGTGTGTGTATTTGAAGTAGATATACAATTAGTTTGGGAGCATGCACATGTGGCCTTCTAAGGGCTGGCCATGCATGCATGGAATACTTTCTTGATGGTTCAACGTTAGCACTAATCTGTACGGTTCAGTCATAGATTCCGGTGGCTAAATAGGAAAACAACAATTTAAGAAACAAGACGAAACCAATAAATCAAGTTTTGTTTTGTTTTTTCTTAGGAATAGACAAGGAAGTGTGATGTCAATCCCAATAAATTTAAAATAGAAATTAAAGATAGAGATTTAATATTACAACACTTTTAGGAATGCTTGGAAGATTGGAATTAGGAAAGTTTAATTTGTTAATGAAAAGAAAAAAAAATTGTACAAGAGAAGGTCAGTGGGTTCGACAATATATACACTTCGACCCACTTCGATTACATTTTTGTTGCTATACACAGTTGTACATATATTTGGCTAAGTGTTGCTAATTGTAGACACTCAAACGTTATCTCAAATATTATTTTAAAAAAATCTAAGTATTTGGAAAAACAATTAAGAAAAATATATGAGATTATACATATATATAGAGTTTCTATTGCATATGCACTAAATAATAGATACAAGAAAGAGTAGTTATTTATCAAAAAGAAAAAGAAAAAAAGAAAAGGAGAGTTTGTTTTTCATTTTGAGTTCAGTTTCTCCATTGGGAGTTGCTGTATCTACTTTTCATTAACTTTTAATAATTTTGTCATCTATTTTAATAAAATTAAGTGAGAAGCTTAACAAATGATTTTGCTCATTGGTGGGTATTGATCTAATCAGGATGTATAGGTAATTTTGATATCAATCACTTTCTCTTTTTTATTAGAAAAAGAAAGCATTACGTACACAACTTCCTCAGTTGAAAAAATAACAAAATTTCCAAATATACCAAATTTGAGTTATCCAAAATGAAAAATAGACCATGTCTTTTATATTTTTCTCTCCCCTTTCACCTCTCTAAAAATTTTCTCATCGGAATGAGTCATTTGGAGTCATCCAGGCGATCGACACGATCACCAGCGGCCGGCATCGTTTTGCCGGAGTGATGATCATGACAAGTATGTAAGCTAAAGCTCTCGGACTATGATAAATTACATGTTTGAAGTGTTTGCTATGTTTCAAAAATAATATATGCTTACTATATATGTATATAAATGCTCCCAGTGTCTGGTACTGTAATTGGTTAAAGGTTGGCCGAATATTTTTGACAAAAATAAAAATAAAGATGATACAACATGAGAAAAAGGAAAAACAAATTCTATATAAGCTTTGCAAATATAAGCCAGAAAGAAAAAGACAAATCAGAAAATTGCTTTGTGGAGAAGAAGAAGGAGAAGAAGAAGAGAGATAATAATACGCACCATTTTTGAAGAGGAGAAACAAACAAGGCTAAAAATATAGGAGCTGGAAATATCGTTTTTGGTGTTTTGAAAGAAAGAGAGAAACTAATAATAATTTTTGAGTTTTGATCTGTTGACAACTGAGCAGAAATATTGCGGGATAAATAGATTTATTTTGTTTTTTTGTGGAACAGGGTGAGAGTTGAGCAAGAGACAGAGACCGGAGCATTTTTATGGACTTTCAAAAGCGAGTATGTACAAGGTGAGAGAGAAAGATATACTTGTATCATGGTGTTAGATTAATTTTTTTACTTTATGATGTATCACGGAAATAATTTATGTTAGACACCGTAAATTTTCAATATCAACATTCATAATGCAGATTGTTACAATATTAAATTTAAATGTTTAAAAAATAATTTCTACTAATAGTATAAAATAAAATTTCATACAAGCTTCTCAATATTTAGTCGAAGAATTATATTTCAGTACCTTAATTTCCTCAAAAGAGTGGATTAGTGATAGGGCATATTTTTATTTGAAAAAGATTCTCCAACAACCTTGATGTCGCATTGAATGACATGAAAAGTCATCTCAATCATATAAATCTAAAAACACGATAAAAAGAGAAAAAAAAAATTGTAAAAAGGAAGACATGATTAGTCTAAAAAAAGGTATTAGGATAGTTTAGAATTTCATGAATTAAAGAAATTTAATTTGGAGAATATTATTTTTTAATGGAAATTCGTATTAATGTTATTTATTATGATAATTATTTTCTTGATAACTGATTTCTATCATCATTATTTATTTAAAAATTATTATTTTAAGGTTGTGGGATCACGACTCTCATTTATTACAAAAATAAATGAAAGCGCTTTTAAATTTTTAAATATGAGAGCTCGTAAGCTAAACCCTTCCCTCCTATTCGTTCGCTGAGATCTTGAAGGTTGTTTTCCAAAATAGGTCCCATTGATTACCCGATGATTAAAATAGCTTTTCTTCTTTTTTTTTTTTTAGATGTACTGTGAAATCGATTACCCAATATCAAAAGGTTGATAATGATGAAAGACAATTGTTGATATCTAATTATATGATATCTACAATATATATATATATATATATATATATATATATAAATATATATAATTTTTTAAAGGAAAAATTTATGATAAGGGTTGTATTTTTATTTCATTTATAGGTGCTATCGTGTAGTTATTATTTCAATTCATAATGGTATGATTTATACTAATGCGTACCTACTAATAAGATAAGATAAAAGTAGAGTTTCTACTATAAATTTTGCTTTTGTATTAGCTGAGACAGAGAGAATAAATTGACTCCTCATGAGTAGCTAGCTACTTAATATTGCACTTTAGTGCAAACCAGAAAGACTCGAATTGTTATTTGTTTTGTTTATTTATGTATTTATTTTTCATTTTATTCTATGGAAAAGACTGGAGTTGTTGTCGTCGTTGTTGTTGTTGTTGTTTTTATTTATTTATTTATTTTTAATTATTTTTAGGAAAGCAGACGAAAACACTGGAGTAGTTGGATGTTGGTCAATGCTTCTAATAACTTAGCAAGCTCGTCAATACATATACATAATATACAAAAATAAAAGAACAAAAAAAAATGTATGAGTCAGACTTTACTAGCTACATTATTGAGAAAACAATATTGGGATTTTAGCTCAATACAATATGCCATCTAGCTTATGCTGAATTTTCGGATAGAATACAAAAAATAGTGCACTATACAAGATAGGATCAAAATACACTGTCCATATTCAGCAAAATAATAATAATAATAATAATAATAATAATAATGTCTACATTTTTTTTATATTTATAATGTATATAAATTTTAACTTTTACAACGTATAGGAATTACAATACGAGTATGAAATATAAATATTTTTAGGTTTTAAATTAGGGAGCTCAACCTAAATCACTTTTTTATCACCTGTTAAGCGAACTTCAATGGAGTAAATATAACATTCATACGTTTTCTAGATCTTTTTAATCTATACTACTATGTATACAGATTGCGCCTCACTTGAGAAGCACCTCAAACTTGCATAAACGAGAGGACATTACATAGATTAAAAAATCTAGAAAATAAATGTAACGTTTTAACTTAAGGTGGAAGGAGAGAAATTTAGATAAGATATATATATATATATATATATATATATTAGATACATAATATTTTTTATTGTAATATTATATAATATGTGTGTGTTTGATTATATATGTAATTAATAGGTGTCAACATAAATACACACGCCAACATATAGAAACATACGTATGTTTTGAAGAGCTTTGCCCGAGTAACTTCAGCCCACCTTTCAAAATGATTTTTTTTCTTTAATTAAAGGAGTGCAAAAATTTTCAATTGCCCAAAGTTTTTAAAAGTTCTATTTTGGTTTATATTTAAAGGCTTTTTTTAAGTATAATTCATTAAACTAATAATAACTTAAATATCGGTCCCCTTAAAAAATTAGGTTTATTAACTTCTTCTTTTCTACTTGAAAAGAAAAAAATAAAAAAAAAATATTTTCTTTAGATAAATAAAATAAAAGGAGAATATGTGGTAAAACCCCTTTTATATACCCGATCGGTAAAGCTTCATTTAAGGAAATTGAAATTTAATCTAATGGACAAGATATTGATGGTGCACAATAACTAAAAGAAGCACTCATCTATTGGATCATAGAAAAAGAATAAAAAATTAAATTACTTCTTTTATAAATATTTTTTAATGAACAATGAAAAATTAAAAATTAAAAAAAATTGAAAGAGGGCCACCGTGGACAGCAAAAGGCCGCCGTGGAGGGGGCACTGGTGGGGACGATTTCGTTGGTAGGGACGATTCACGAATGGGTCAAAAACAGCACGGAGGGGGGGGGGGGTGCGATTTCGTCGATGCGGTTGGGGGGGGAGGGGTGGTCGCCTGGGAGGGGGAGATATATGGGGAGGGGGGTTGGCCACCTGGGAGAAGACGATTTCCGACTGGGGGAGGTCGCGGGTCTAGGGCTGGTGGGTGCTAGGAGGTCGCCGAAGGCTGGGAGGTGGGGACAACGGTGGAAGGTCGTCAGGGGTGTGGTTTCATTTGCCTTCTCTAGTTTTTGTTTTTTTTGTTTTTTTCACTTACTCTATATTACTATGTGGCAGTACATACAACAACTTATATACATCCTAATTTCTATGTCATCAGATAAAATCTTAATGGTCTAAAAAAGAGCTCTATTAGTAATGATTGGTAGTGACTCTCAAAAAGTTACTACCACAACTTTGCCCAAAATAAAATAAAAGTTATCCCAAAATTACCCAAAACACATTAAAAAAAAAAAAACAAACAAACAAACATACATGTGTGGGTTCTAGACACCATAAAATAAAAAATGTTCACACCAAATATCGATAGTACCCTGTAGAAAAGGAATAAAATAATAATAATAAGAAATAATTCCATCTTAATCCTATAATTTCTCATTTTTTAAAATTATTTTTTAATTTGTTCTTCAATGATATTGTCACCTACTAAAAAGACTTATATCTCACACTAAATTGTCACCTTATTTTATTAATAAAAAATTTATGTAGGCAAATGAGATTTTTAAGTATTTTTTAATAAATGTTCCAAATTTTATTAGATTAAAAAATGATTTTCTAAATGGTCAATTAATGATTGTCACTTATTGATTATGGTCAATTACTGATTGATTAGATAAATAAATCAATATTCTTATATCCACCAATCATTTCCCAAACAAAAAGTATAATTCTTCCATTTTTAAATAATTGTCCAAATGCAAAATATCTATCTAATTTTTTTTCGTAAAAAAATATTAATATTTTCTAGAAAAAAAGTTCTAAAGAAGACAACAAACATATCCAAATTAAAGTTGTTGCTCAAAGAAAAAAAAATTTAATGGTTCGTTTGGTTTGTGAGTTTGAGTTGAGTTTTTGAAGTTTAAATAGTAAATTTTGTTGACTTTTTAGAAAAGATAAAAAAATTTTGGGAAAAAGACAAATACTTTTGAGAAAAAAGACAAAACTTGAGTTTGAGCTTGTGAACCAAACATATGCTAAGTTGTTCTTTTCCATACTGCAGCATATATAATTCAAAAAGTTTTTGTTTTTTTGTTTTTTTATTTGTTATTTGTTATTTGTTTTTTTGTTTTGTTTTTTTTTGCTTGAATTAATTCCTATTGCTATGTACTATGACACCAAAATAACAAATTTTATCAGATTTTCGTATTTTGTTTTCTATATTTGACAAAATACTGTATCTTTGCATTCTATGTAGACAAGGCAGGGAAACTAAAGACAGAATGTTTTTTTTTTTTTTTTTTTCCGTCAAATATTAGTTGGCTGTCTACTGAACCATTTCATTGAGTTTTGTGCCCACTTGACTTGTATCTTTCTGTCATGGTCGCAACAAATTTTGAAGCGAAAAAGACCTGTCTTTAGCTTCACAAAAGAAGAAATCAATGTTTCAAAAATAAATAAATAAATAAATAAAAAGATAAGAAAATAAGAAAAAATCAAAGATTCATTAATATTACTGGCAACATTGTCTGTCGGTGTGACCACAAATATTAATCATCAATTGTAAACTGTACTAGTTCTTTCCATTCCAAAAATAAAATTTGTCTCATTTTATCCTTTATAATTTAAAATGTTATAAACTCTTTACTAAAACGTTAATTTTTAAACAAGTTTTGTATACGTGTATTTTTCGGATTACCAATACATGATTCAAAACGTTAAAAAAAGATTACCCCTTAATTACCAACTAGTAATAATATGACTTATATGTAATCAAAATTGTTGAAAAAAATTAACCGTTTAATTAAAAAGAAAATACCAAAATTGTAACAAACATAAAATTGAGGGGTAAGTTTTGTTCCATTCCAAAAATAAAATTTGTTACAGATATATGGTGGGACTTTCTTGTTACAGATTTTAATTTGCCCCTTTTTAAAATAAATATGTGCTCTGTTTATCTTTTGGTCTTTTTTTCAATGAGTATTAGCTAGATGATTTTTAATGAAGCATATTTGGGGCTTGTTTTCAAGTTACAAGTACTCAATTTTTTCAGACTAGCCTCGGGCTACTATTATAGTTTTTATTGCTTTTTTATTTCTCCTTTTCAGCTGTTTTTAGTTCTCCTTTACTTCAATTTGACAATTTTGTATTTCTCTTTTCTATTAAGGATATTGAGTGAGAGATTTGGTAGAAGATGAGTATGTTAGTGGATGTCAAACTATTTTGGATGTGTTAATAATCTCTGATAAAAGTTATTTCTTCGCACAATTAATATGTTAAAAAGAAAATGATATTAACAAAAAATTGTAACATAAGCCATAAGGTTAGGTGAACTGAGAGCAATAAAATATATGACGAGTATTTTTGGTTCGTTAAACTAATAGATAGATCAAGGGATATACAATCCCACCGTTCAATTTAAATCCTTCCCTTAAAAACAATCCCACCGTTCAAATTCAACTCAAACATACATATAAATTTTCACAGTATAAAAATCTATCTCGTACTCACTTTTTTTTTCTCTCCTAAACACACATTTTGATTCATACATTCAGTTTGAACACAAAAGCTTAACGTGTAACGTGTAATGTGTAACGTGCAAATTTAATCTATGATCCAAACGGATGTATCAGTAACGTGTAACGAATAAAATACACAAAGCAATAAATGAGGTGGTTATATAGTTTCCAATATGACCATGCGTGGTGGTTGAACCTCCAACTAATTTGAATGTGACAACCCTAGGCCAAATTAATAACTTATAAATGAATGACAAGAGTGGTACTGTTTTAGAAAATGACTAATCGTGGTAGCTAGGTTTAACCATTGTGACCACCAAACAAGGAAAAACACCAAAATTATGTATCATCTTTGTATTTAAAAGAAGAAGAAGAAGAAGAAGAAAATTCGTACGTTTCATGAGAAGCCTATAATGAGGTAATGAAGGAATTAGAAAAACAAATAAGACTTAGACTTTTATCCTGTTATCTTCTCAAATTATATATACATAGAGAGATATCTTGAGGGACAATGATGTATGTATATATATATATATACATATAGTGCATTTTCAGTATTTATTATTAAATTTTTAGTTGGCTCTTCCCGTACTTTTATTGTTTCCATCTAGTTTTTACCGGATTTTAATCCTGAGGTTTGATTTCTCCGGACTTTGATGGATTTTCACCGTCAACAATTTAACGTTGAAAGAATTTCATAGATTGAGAAATAATTCAAACTAGAAGGTACAATTACATGACGAATCATATATGTATTAATTCTGCTAGTTCCTTTCATTTCATTCCAAGAGAAAAAAAAAAAAAAAATTTTTCCTTTCATTCCAACTTCTATGTCAAGTAATTGGACAGAAACAAGAGATGAAAAGTTGAGTTTTTAAAAATCGAGAAAAGTACTGTTTCCAAACCCCCCCCCCCCCCCCAAAAAAAATTAATATAAGAACTTCACCACTAAGAAGAGATCAATTTTTGAAAAAGTTGAGGAATCCTTGAAAGGCCCAACGCACCATCATCAATAACCACTAGTGTGGTTGCCTAAAGATAAAGTACTATTGTCGGGTTTTTATCTACGATTAATCACGTGTTAAATAATTATTAATTTTGAGAGTTTAAAGGAATGTATAGGTAAATATTTTTTTAAGAACATTTTTAATGAGCGTTTGAAGTTTTATAAAATTAAGAATATACAACAAACTCTTGAAAGTTGTGGTAATGATAATCTAATTTTAGATGTAATCATACTATAAGTTTGATTAAAAGAACGTTTTCTTTAAATGACTATTAATTGCTAATAAATCCTTAATGACTCTACTGTCTTTTATGTTTCTTTAATTTCACTCTCTTTGGTTTAGAGAAAAACTTAAATTGATTGTCTAAAAAGATCCCCTTAAAATTCTTTGCACACTAAAATAATTTGAGCCGGCTCTGACCCAAAAACAAAAAAAAAAAAAAATACAAAAATACAAAAAAAAAAAATTTACGGTTAGAAAGAAGAGAAATTTGTGGAAACAACCCCTAAAATACACAAGGTCTTGACTTTTGTCCTCCGATGATACTAGCTTAAATTTTCCCTCGTCACTTAACAATAAAATCCTAACTATGTCTCCTATAGGCACAACACCAACCCACACCCCCCCCCCCCCCCCCCCCCCCCCCCCCCCCCCCCCACCCCCAAATAAAAAAAAAAAAAACTCCCTCCCTTTCTCTATCCTCTTTCTCTCTCTTTCTTGCACCCCTTTCTCTCCACTTTCCCTTTGCCCTCCTTCTGCCCCCCTTTCTCACCTCTTCATACCCTCCCTCTGCCCATTCTCTCTCTATGTGACGTTCGTCGCAATATGCGATGAGCCTTCATCCTCGGTGAGTCCTTATCATCGGCAATCAGATTTGTGCGTCAATATCTCGATCTGATGGACGCGATCTCTCTCTTCGTGCCCCTCTCTCTCTCTGCACCATCACCGGCGGCCTCCATCCAATGTCATTCGCCATGACAGTTCATTTTTTGCGTTCACAGGCATATCCAGATCCCAAACCATTTTGAATTGGAGTTGAAATTGGTCAAATATTTTGTATTGCACAAATAATAATAATATGGTAGATGAAAGTAATCCATCTGTAGTAATTCAGTCAATTATTAAATGTAATCTACTAGAATACTCTCCGGGGACTAGAGCTGAAGATAGGTGATAATTTTGTATTGAAAATAAAAAACATAATGGTAACCTACTAGAATACTCTCCATCTACCGGAGACCGTCGGTAGCCCTTGTTGACTTTGGCAACATGTGATAATCTACCATATTACATTTTTGACTGGTCGGGGATAGTTTTAGAAAGACATATTATGTTGACTAATTTGACTTCTCTTATAAGAGGTCAAAAATCCTGAAGTTACTATAAATAAGGTAATATTTCAGAAGTGTGTTCTTTGAGAGCCAATCCTCCAAATCACCCCAAAGAGAAACTCACAACTGACCTTAAAAGGTTATAACTTAGAAACTAAAGATATACAAGTTAAAATATCTCCTGTTCAATCAATTGAGTTGTTCAAAGCCTATTTTCCATTGTAAATTAGAGGGGTACAACGATTGGAGCTGGTGGGACAATCTTTTCAATGGGCAAGCAGTCCCACCCATCTTTGTTGGTACATGACACGATAAAATGCTTAGGAACCCAAGTTTCGCCTCTTGATTTTCTCTCTCTCAAGAGCTCCCTTTGTCTTTCCTCAACAGCTTTCTTTGCTTCTCTTGCTTTTCCCCAGTCTTTGCTTAGTATTCCTTCGTTTACCACACCCCATACTAAAGCTGATTCACTTGGCCAAACTCCCTATCAAATTGAAGATTTCGAATTACATAGCAATAGACATTACTATGTATATATTATATATATATATACACACACACACACACGCTGACACATGTATATGCATGTACATAATTATGTAGTAGAACATTTATGGCTATGAACTTTCATGGTTGTTTGGAAGATCAAGAGATGTGTTAGATACTAAAATGTTTCATAAGAAAGGCAGAATCGAAATGTCGACCAAGTAGGTGTAACTATTGATTTGTAGAGCGATGATATTCGGTCTTGGACAAAAAATTGAGAACGTGTTTATCGGAGGAACCGAAATCAATCTCGCAATGAAATGGATGAAAGAAAAAAGTAGAATGCATGACTATAAGATATTTGCAATTGATTAAAATGTAGTAGAAGGATATAGCGGCAACGTTCATTTTATTTTATTTTTTTATTATTTTTTACCTTAGGATCCTTAACGATTGGAGTTTTAAGTCCTGAAATGACTTCTTTTGCATTGTATATGACTCTAACTTCACCGCTAATGAGATCCTTTATTGTGATAGTCCTGCATTAAGAATTGAGTAAGAAATAACAAACATGTTATGAAAAATCAAACGAGCTCGAAGGTTTATCAAAACAAAATAATAATAATAAATAAGAACATTGACAGTTTAAAATTAGCGAACTATTATCTAATCATATGTAATGAACTGTCAAGACAATGCAAATGAATTTTTGTGCATAAAATTTTGAGACGATCGATGAAGGAAAAAAAAAATGCTTTCGTTTGGGATTAATAATGACTTACTTATCCCAATGGCCATCTATCTCAAAAATTGGCTTCGACGAAGACGAAAAGAAGATCTTTCCTTTGACTGATCTAGGGTTTCCTTTATAACCTAAAAATGATTTTTCCCCATAGGAGAACTCAGCTTCAAGATCCGTCTCCTTGCACCGAATTCTTTGAGTACCAGCCCATTCGGTTTTAGGTACCGGAAGAAACTTGATTGAAAGTTTTGGGGGTTTGAATTCATAAGTTTCTCCATGATTCAGGAGCTTCAGCTCCCTTTTTCCATGCACCATAACTTCCACCGAAGTACCTACATCCCTAATTCTTCGTAAGCTAGTAGAAATTTTTAACGAACAACTCTATGTTTTTTTTTTTTTTAATTGACGAGAAGGAATAACTGACATCAAGATAGAGTGACGTAGATACAAATACCATAAAATTTGGGAACTGCATGTTGACACCATAGAAGTTCAAGGTGTTGTTTCTCATCTGTTGCATGGAGGGCAGTAACTGGAGGGTGATGTGAAATCTGTAAGAAGTTTATGACAAGTCCCAAATCACAATAATTAGTTGACTGTTTTATTTTAAAAAAATATTGTAAACGTACTTACTTTTAGATGTTTATTTGCTTTCCTTTTTTTTTTTCCCTCTCTAAACGATGATAACAGATATCAGCAAGTGTATCTAGACATCCTAATTACGTCGGTGCTTCCTTATCACCCTCATAAATGTTTATTTGCTTTCAATTTACAAATTGAAGCTCCCCCTTAAAAACTTAATTTTATTTCCCTCAAAAATTAAAAAAAGTTTACCATTAAATCAAAGTTGAACTAACATCCTTAATATGATCTTTTCCTCCGTTAATAATTTGGAATGTTTATTACTTAAGTTTTTTTCTCTCTATATTTCTTTCTTCTTTCTTCTTGCTTTTTTTTTTTTTTGGTCGTCACTTGTTCATATCACAAACAATAATAAAAATCAAAATTTCTGTTTTTATTATTAATATATATGGAAGAGTTTTCAATGGTTATTATTTTTTTTTTTGTAACAATTGAAGTCTCTTTTTTTATAACCATCCATAGTTACAGACAGAATCATAAAATGAAGTGCATGTCTTAATTACATGTGATGATTTGTCATTTGATATGACTTGCTATAACAGGTTAAATAACCTACTAACCTTATTAATTAAATATTAATTTTTATAATGAGCAAGTAATATATGGAATCATGGTAAGGGTGTATTATGTTTTCTTTTTTTTTTTTTCTCTTTTTTTTTCTTTTTTTCTTTTCTTTCTTGCACCTTGTTGATTTCTTACTTATTCTTTTCCTATAATATGTAATTGTTCTGAACACGGCATGTCTTCCTTGCATTTTTGTTTTGTTTTTGTTTTTTGTTTTTTGTTTTTTTTTTTTTTCGGAACCACTTGCTTTCTTTCATTTCCTTTTCTTTTGTGTTTATCCCTATTGCTTCCAATTTTTTTAACTAAGGTAAAAGTACGTATTTGTAGTGACCAGTAGTCACCCTCAAAGTAATAATCGGTGTCTCCATAATATTTTTCTACAAATTTTTAATTTGTTCTTTTTAATTTTTATTTTTTTCAGTCTTGACGAGCAAAAAGAAATAGAAACATTTGGGAAGGTTTCAAAAGAACATCAGTGCCACCCTTAATGGTGAGTTATACTACTTTGTATTCCATCCTTAATGGAAAATAAGAGAGGACATTCTGCGATTTTGAATATCTTTTTTATATAGCCTAATTTTTATGAGTGGGACACGGAATATTTTTAATATATAGATTCTGTGTAAAGATTAGTAACAAATGGAAAGTAAGGAGAAATGATGGTTGAGGATAGATGGTGGAGGTTTGGTCAAGAAGTTCAATGGATATGGAAATCTAGCTAGAGTTTTTTTTTTTTTTTTTTGGAATCGTGGTTCTACATATATAAAGGTTAATGAAAATAAAAGGAGTAAATTAATAAAGGAAAAATCTGAAATGAAATGCTTAAAAAAAGGGGGAAAGAACTTGAATGACACAAATTTAAAGACCATTACACCAATATAACACAAAATAGTAACATAAGATCATATAACACAAAGTTAAACTAAAGTTTGTGTCATGTTAGTCAAGATATAGGAGTTTGTGTTATGTTGGTCAATAGATGAAAAAATATGGATATTTAGGTAATTTTATCTTAAAAAAAAAACTACTTTAAAAAATCCTTAAAAAAGAAAACGAAAAAAAAAAAAAAAAAAAACAAAGAACGGTCAATAAAAATTGGGAATAAGTGGCGTCGGGTAGAAATCAGATTTAAAAATGAAGGAAATGGAATCCGTAATAGAAATGAATAATGAATGAGATTCAAAAATCATAAAACCAATTTTAAATTTAGATTTCATTTTAAAAAACAAGAAAAAAAAAACTATTTAAAAAATCAAATATGTAAGTTAAGAACAAGTTTTCTATCAAAAACCACATTTAATGGGTTCTTTAAGTTCAATACTCATTAATTGTTATAATTTTTTTTTGGCCAACTATCCAATGTAAGTATTTCTACATTGCTACTCCTTTCTCATTAACCACCACGTGATGGGTCCAATACAGGCCACATGACAATTTTTAAATTTTTTACTTTTTGCTTTTCAATTTTTCATTTTATCTTTTTGTTTTTATTTTACTCTGTTTGTCTATTCTGCACACACGAAGTGTGTGTGCTCTCGAACTAGTACGTATAGATGTGTAAAGAAGTACCTGCTCAAAAAGAACATTGAGAGTTCCCCTAGAGACGTGATGGGTCTCACCAAGAATGGAGTTGTAAGGAACAAAGCCAAAAATCCAAGGACGATCAGTAGAAATGCTCCATGCTACCACAGCTATAAACCTTTCCACAGGGCTCTCTCCACTATTGCACTTTCCCAACATATCTTTTCCAACACAATACACTGACTCACCATAAACCTGTAGGTGTGACTTTGGAAGGTTGAACAGCGGTGGCAACTGAACAAATCAATAATGATTAAAAAAAAAAAAAGATTAACACTTTATAAATATGGTTAAGAGCATGCGTTATTTATAGCTTCATACATAACTAATCCGCATCTCTTATGTGATAGGATCCATATAAAACTGGATCTCACATTTGCTCTTATACAGAGTTGACTCCGTATAAAATTTCTAAGCACTTTTAATAATATATTAAATTACTCCGAAAATATTACATTTTTAACTAATTATATTAGACACATAAATATTACATTCATATGGCAATACTTAAGCCCCTCCCCCCATTTTGTGTTATATCTTTCTTTTTCTTTTTTTTTCCTTCTTCTTACAATCAAGTTTTTGTTTGTTAAAAATAAATATATTTCCCAAAAAAAAAAAACTCAACCAATAATATCATGGAACTTACTTGCATTGTGGTGAGATCAGATCCTGGCCGTATATCTTTAAAGAGGCTAAGAACCCGTTGGATGAGATTAGGAGGCTTGTGATCTCCATGTGGTGAATCTCCTTGATCTAATGATAATGGCTTTGAGAGAACAATCTTTTTCTCTTCTGTCTGTTCTATGTCCTGATCAATCAAACACTCGAACTATCAATTCCTAACAGGAATTGAATATTGCCAGCTTGTGTGTATTCTTGCAACTTAGCAGTGCATTGACTTTTTATCAATTAATGAAAGGCCTCATCTGGGTCGAGATCACAACACGTGTTGACCGGCGAGACGAAGCCGATCTTTAACCAAGACTAGAAAACTTTCGAGGGTTTGAGAAAACGGAAAGCTAATCTAATTAATGGAATTATTTGTGGGACCCCTCGAGGACTCCTCTAAAATCGTCCTAAGTCCCCAGTTAAATACTTGATGATCCTATCAAGTACCTCTCAAGGGAGAGTTCAGATCTGTTGTTTTCATATGTCAAAGGCTGTTCCCTTAAAGATATTTTGACAACTCATCAATTTATTCAAGAATTTTTAATATTTAGTGTTTTTTTATGTTGTTAAATTCTTAAATTCAGATTATATGAAATAACACTAATTAGATAGGAAATCTGGCACAACAGATCTCTATTCTCAAGGGATATGTCGAGTATACAAGACTCACGGAGCTAACTAGACCGACATAATAAACACATGAAGCTAGCAGAGAGGCTAAGACAAGTGTTAGACGAGTTATTCTAGAAACCAAATTAGAATTTCTTTTGGTCCTTTTCATGAAGGGAAATCCTAACAAATTGGCGAATTGTCTCAATCACAAGGATGCGCTAAAACACTAGTGATTGAGACAGTTATCTCTAAATAGAGCATTTGGCTCCATCCTAAGACTACTTCGCAGAAACTCTGCTTCTCTCTAATCTACCTTCTAGTCTTCATATAGTTGTTTGTCTGACTTGAGCATTGGAGTGCCTTCCGTAGGTACATTCCGGCACCCCAAGCAACGGGGAACAGAGAAATACGACAAAGAGAAACAAAGAAGGTACGTAGAATGACGTTGATGTGAAGAAAACCGCTCAGAGATAAATTAAAAAAAAAAAGTTATATTCAAGAAAGATTATAATGCGGTTACAAACAAACACTAGCTGTAGTTTTACACTGTCACCAAAAGAAGAAGAAGAATAAGAAGAAAGATGATATATAATAGTTGGGAAGAAAACATGATTTCTTAGGGTCTCGCAAACCAAAAGAAACAAAATTGAAAGAGACAACACTTGCAGAGCAATTAAAAGGAACAGGGAAAAACAAAAACAACTAAGAAAATTGATAATATGATAGTATCTTTCTTTCTTGAGAAAAAAAAGAGGGAAAAGAAGAAAAGATATTAGACGAACCATTTCTCAAGAGAAGAAGCAACTCTGATTGTAGAAACAGATTGGTTGGGATTTCTGAAGAATCTGTTTATGAGTAGTATGGAAATTTGGCAAGAGAGAAGTTAGTACGGCATTTGTGTTTTTCTAAAGAACACTTTAATTTTAATTTTTTTTCCCCTTCATTTAATACTTGTATGGCCCATTTTCTCACACGTCCTAATTAATTGACCTTGGGAAAAAAAAAAAAAAGTTTTTTTAAAGGGAAAAACATGTATTTGATAAAATCATTTTTTTTTTCAACGGTAACAATTTTATGGGTTTAAGCACGAATTGAAGTTCTCTACTTCTCTTTCCCTTTCTCATTCCACATATCACATTTGTAATAGGTATTTTAATTTATCAATCCATCTCAATAACTTGAATTATTAGAATGTGAATCAATAACAGTTTAATGTTTTTACACTCCTCTTCACATGTAGGTCGGATGATGAAAAAACAGCGGGTAAATATTCATTATAAATATCAATACAAACAAGAAACATAAAATAAGCTAAAAAAAAACACGAAACATATTGATACTAAAAGGGACATAGAGTGCAATTATGTAGGTTTAAAATTAGAAGATGCTACTCTAATATCATCTCAATTTGCCAATTTATCCCAAAATTTTAAGCAATATTAGATGACTCAACAATTCTTTTATTATAATAACATAGTAAATTACTCAGGTATGTGTAAGAATATGTATATATATATAAAGAAAAGGTCTTGCATCCTGCACCGGACACTATCCGGCACTTATAACTTTCTATTTAGAAAACTTGTTATAAGTAATTGATTTACATGTAATTTCTTATTTAGAACCTAATGACATAGTAACTTCCTGTGTAGAACTTTAATGCCACATGGTATTAGTTGAAAAATATTATATTAGAATCACATAATTAATATAACATATCACGAAAACGTTACAAATGTCATATAATTAGGAGAGTGCTAGATAGAAACCCCATATATATATATATATATATATATAGGGCCAGGCTTCTATCGGATGGTAGATAGAATGCGGTGATGACCTGTCTTCTAGATTTGTCAAGACAACGCAGAAAAGAAGACTGTTTGTAGCTATGCAGTGGGTCTGGTATTGTTGAAAAATGCTAAGAAACTGGTGTGAATGGAAGAAATAAGTCATGGGATTAGTTGAAGAAACAAGAAAGAAATTGTCACAAAGGCATAGAGGTAATTCCAGTGGCAAATTGTTGAGGGCTCGTATTGCTTATTTGGTTTTCATACAGTTCCAATAAATGAGACAAATTTCATGCAATATTGAAGTGGGTCCGAGTTAAAAAAGGGTTTGAATTTAGTTTTCATACAGAATTAGTAAATGAGACAAAAGTCATGCAATATTGAAGTGGATTCGAGTTTTTAAAAAAAAAAAAAAGATGTGAAATTAAGCAAGTAATAAAGAGGTGGAAATCAATTATAGCAACATAGTTTCTTGGACATGATAAATGATAAAACTGCTTATTAATAATCTCATTGTAATGTATCTGAATTAGAATTAGTAATTTATGATTGGTTATATTTTTTGAGATTTAGATAAATTTGTTTAATGTTCTATCAGTTATTTTAGCTATACAATTAATTGAAAAAAAAAATTTTGGTAAAAAGCCAAGGCATTGTGGAAATGAAAGATTCGATTCATAAATGTCAAAAGTAGTGGAAGAAAAACAACTTCAATCTTCGTTTATAAACAAAGTCATACTATAGGTTGTTAGAACTTAGTTAGTCGGTTTAGTGATGTTTGCTGCAAATGATATGACATGATAAGAGAAAAATAGAGTTGGCTTTTGGATAATTTTCAACAACCACAATTAATGCCAATATTGAAGTGGATTCGAGTTTTAAAAAAAAAAAAAGATGTGAAATTAAGCAAGTAATAAAGAGGTGGAAATCAATTATAGCAACATAGTTTCTTGGACATGATAAATGATAAAACTGCTTATTAATAATCTCATTGTAATGTATCTGAATTTAGAATTAGTAATTTATGATTGGTTATATTTTTGAGATTTAGATAAATTTGTTTAATGTTCTATCAGTTATTTTAGCTATACAATTAATTGAAAAAAAAAATTTTGGTAAAAAGCCAAGGCATTGTGGGAAATGAAAGATTCGATTCATAAATGTCAAAAGTAGTGGAAGAAAAACAACTTCAATCTTCGTTTTATAAACAAAGTCATACTATAGGTTGTTAGAACTTAGTTAGTCGGTTTAGTGATGTTTGCTGCAAATGATATGACATGATAAGAGAAAAATAGAGTTGGCTTTTGGATAATTTTCAACAACCACAATTAATGCCTATATCAATAGATGGTTTGTATAATTAACAACGCTTTTTTCTCAGCTTACTCCCTGTCACAATCAGATTTTTAACTGACTATCTCTTAATTTTGAAGAACAATTGTGAGCTGTCCATATCAAAGATTTCGATATCCAACGACTCCAGTTAAACAAACGGATACATATGATCACCGTATGAGAGACCTTATATATACATATATATATATATATAAATACTCCTGAATCGTAAATGAGATTGTTAAAAAAAATGGTTTCTTTCTCGTTGTTTTTTTTTTTTTAATACATACAATATTTTATAATATGATGCTAGTTTCTAGAAAGATAAAATATTAATTAAAGGACAGCGTGACAACTCAATTGTGAAATGTGTATGGGCAGTACCTCCAATTATGGATCTGGTGTCGGGTGCATCTACCAAAGTCACAGAAGCATCTAGAGGGTGTGTTTGCCTCTTCCCTATATTCCGTTTGGAAAAATAAGATAAAAAGAAAATTTATAAAAAATAGAAAATTAAATTTATGAAAAAGGAATCAGTTTTTCTTTTATGCTATATGAGGTAGGATGAAAAAGAAGAAGAAGAAAGTGGGAGAAGGAAAACTTTGATGGAAATCATGAGTGAATTAGATTGCTTGGTAAGAAGGAAAGAAGGAGAAGGAAAATAAAATATAGTAAAAAAAAAAAAAATTAAAGTTAGATCTATTTATTTTAATATTTTTAAAAGTGAAAGAAAAACTAATATTATTTTTTATCTCTATTTTTTAAAGAGAAACAATCTAAGTATGTTGATAAAATAATAATTATGTAAATATTTTATTTTATTTCCTTCTTATCTGTCGTAATTGCAAATTTATGTTTGAGAGAATAAGTAAAATAACATAACGAGAAAAAAGATGTTTTTTAAAATAATAACTTTTTTTTTTTAAATAATAGCATATTCCAATCTTACTTTTTTTAAACTTCCAATTTTACCCCGTCACTTCCTTCTCCTTCTCCAACCAAACTCCGGGAAAACTTCACAGCCACCGCCGTCCATGTCGAAGTAACGTCGCCGTCGACCCGCTGTCCGAGTTGTACCGTCGCCGTCGACCCGCTGTCCGAGTTGTACCGTCGCCGTCGAAACCAACCAGCGCCGCGCTGACAAGAACATCTAGCCTGGGAACGGCAAGAACCGCGACTGACACAGTTTCAAATTCTGTCAACTACGTGAATCGCGACGTCTGCCTCGCAACGGGGCATCATTTGCTGTGAAATCGCGATCTTGGTCTCGCGACGCTGACGGCGATGGACAGAAACGCGACGCCGTCTTGCTGCAACGGAGAATCCCGACTATCGGTGGAGAGCCAGCGGATTCTTGTCCGGCAACGGTGGTGTCAGGTGACGGTTTTGCAGATCTACAGATCCGTATGTTGCAACCTCGCCTGAGCTTCCCGAGCGACGAGCAAAGACCTCCCATCGTGAGAACGTCGGCCATATCTGTCGTCGACATTGTCTACTTCTCCGGCATTGTGTACAGAAGCAGGCAAATCTGGGAGTGGAATGAGTTACGATTTTTTCCATGTGGGGTAGTTTTAGGATTTTCAGTAAATATGGGTTACTTAAAAAATAATTAAAACCAAAATATTTATATTTTCAAGAATTATCATATTACCATATTTACTGGTAAGAAAATATTTATTTACTAAGTGTAAATAAGTATATTTACAAGTAAATAGAGATATTTACTTTATTTGAAAAATAGAAAAATTAAAAAAAATTAAAATAGTAACAATAATGAATTAAATCTAATATTTATTTGATAAATCCATTTTATCTTGTTTTATATTATTCAATAAAGTCAAATATTTACGAGTAAATAAATAGATTTAATTACTAAAATATTATAGATTTATTAAGTAAGATGCATAAAAATAAGTAAATCCAATTATTTACCCGTAAATCTTATAATAAAAAACTGTAACTTTATTATTGACTAGTAAATAGTGATATTTAATTTGATAAAAATAATAAATCTAATATTTATTTGGTAAATCTATTTTAATTAGCACAATAAATCCATATATTTACAGGTAAATATTTGGATTATCAAGTAAAATAAAATAGATTTACCAAATAAAATTAATAAGATAGATAAAAATCACTAAATCCAATTATTTATTCATAAATCTTCAAGCTATTTATAAATAAGTTAGTTGATTTAGTTTACAATTTTAGTTATTTTCAATTAAAAATATGATATTTTATAAATCTTTTTTTTTTACGGTAGTAAATCTAAAATTTTATACGGTGTAAGTAAATTTATGTGTAAGATATATATATATATATATATATATATATATTTATTAAGTGTAAATAAATATATTCACAAGTAAATTTTTAGATTTTAGATTATTTGGTAAATCCGATAATATCAAAATTATCAGGCAAATTTAATAGTTATTGAGAAAGATTTAGAAGGTAACTCTCATATTTATCTGTAAATATTCAAATTATCTTATAAATATAAATATTTTCAAAGTAAAACTCATCTTTGTACAAAATTATTTTTTTAATGTCAAAAATACATATATTTTTTAGGAAAATTATTATTTAAATTAAAATTATGTACAAACACTAATACCAGAGATGAAACAACCATGTGATACAAGAGACATAACCCTCGACTAAGATCGATTCCATCAGTAAAATCTAATGAAGTTCAGTGAGGGAGAACATAAGCCAATACCCGGGTGATAGGAAAATTCTTCGATTGACAATCATATAATCGAGCATATACAAAAATCTTTTTAAAAAAGTATCTACAATCGATGGAATATTCCGATTGATCAAAAGTCAGTCACTCGCAGCACAGAGACTACAACAAACTCCACATGACCCTAATACTAACGGAATTCATAGACATGTACTGCTAGAAAATAACTCAAGTGGAACCCACACATAAAAACAAATCGAAGGTGAGGGAACTATCTCCTTTATTACTAAATAAACTAAAACACAAAACAAAGCATGAATATAAAATACCATTGCCTGTTAAATTCTCGCCTAACATGGAACCACCACTCCGCCCACATGCCAAGACTAAAAGGAAATCAATCGGCTCGATTGGCGGTAAGAGATCGCCACACTAACCATCGGATCACCAAAGCCTCGCCGGATCCAAAATCATCGGAAGCTCACCGAGTTAGATTTAGTCGAGAAACTCCCAATTAGGACCCTTTGACTCCATCTCCACCAAGATCACCGAACCGATGATCACCTTCGCTAGCCATGGTGGTGGAAGTCCCATGCAAAGGGTAACATTACTTTATGAGAATTTGAGAGAAAAATGGGGAAAGAGAAAACCCTTTTAATCACAATTATTTTAATATATTTTTTTTAGGTAAAAAATATTAGATTTCAAATCATTTTGTAAATCCATAAATTATTTTCTCAAAAAAAAAAAAAAACAAAATATTTATAAAATCAACCCAAAACTTCAATTAATTCCAAAAAAAGCCCCACAATAACAATCAAACCCTAACCCCTGAGAACCCTTCCCCAGCCGCCTAGCCGCCAGCACACATAGATCACCGGGATCGCAAGCTCGCGCAGAGCGGGGATTCGCAACAGTTCCTCTCAGATAAAGGCCCGCAATGACAGGATTCACGACACCCAGTCGTGCCTAAAGCGATCGCGATCGCGATCGTGATTGCGATCCCATCGAAATCGCTCCGACGTTTCCTGGATAGAGCTCTGCGATGGCGGCTGTCCGGAACAAAATGAAGCTTGGGAGTGAGACGGCTTCGCGCGTTGGGATTTGAAGACATTCTCTGGTAGCCAGCTCGGCTATCATCTTGTCCGGGGAGTGAATTTCGTTCATAGTAGATTTAGAGACAGACAGAAGGGTAAGAGAGAGAAATGGAGCGAGAGAAAACAATGGTAAATTTGGACATAAAATAATTTTATTTTAAAAGAATAATTAAAATATGCTATAATTTATCAACTTTAAAATATGCTATATATTTAACGAGTATCACTCAATATGCTATTGGTATAATTTTAACCATAATTGAGACGAATTATCTTTCAGCTTAGATAAAAGTACGATGAAAGATTGTTTTAATTTTTGATAAAGGGAAAACGGATTTTCATGCATGGCAGATCTACTTGAGCATATATGTCTATTTTGATTATAGCGACTCCAAAATTTTTTCTAATTAATTTTCTCAAAACTTGAGGATTCCGCTCATGATTCATCACATAATTGCACACCTTTTAGGAAACTTAGAGCTGCATAACTTATTCTTCGACTTGCTTAGATTAATCAATGGCATAAACCTATCAAATTGGAATATTTCCAAGGAAAACTTGACGATTTGTGGCAAGATTTTGCAAGTAATTCCATATTTTGGTACTATAATTTACCGAATCTCATCATATACTAAATTTATTTTCTTCGGAAAGTGATCCAAAAATTTAAGATAACTATTAGCCATTGTGGTGAAATAGGAGGTTGACACTATAAAACTTCAAGGAATGTGAAATCTGCATCCATTTTTTTTGCAAGAAGTACCAATTTTATTGGCCAAAAAAACAGAAAGGAAATGAAAATTCCATTGCACTGGAGGTTAGAAAACTAATTGAAATTTCTGCAAACCGATTTGAAAAGGCAGTCGATATGTTATCGAGTTCAAAAATGTAGTTGCAGACATAACTAACTTATTCCGCAGATCAAGAATGTTAACCAAAAATACTGCCTTATTAGATACAGCAATACTTTTTAACTTTTTTTTTTTTTTTTTTTTAATGCTTGTAGCCATTCTTGCAACCAAACTATCTGGATCACCTTCAACTGTCATTAATAAAAGTAACTCATTTTGAATCTCACAAACTTCCAGAAAATACATATTAACCGTCACCATATGAAGAGCCAATTAATTTCATAGCTATTTCTAAAAAATAAAAAATAAAAAATAAAAACTTGTAAGAAATTTCACAACTTTCGCATTATCCAAATCTTCATAATATGGTGGCCCGTCTTTCTTTCCATCCTCGACTTCACCACATTATTTGAACAACCTTATTATTATTATTAATTTAAACAACCTTGCAGATGGCGATAGAACATACCTTATTGTGTTATTAATGCTAGAAATTAAATGATATTTTTCCTTCATTTCTACAGTCATAATTATATTTGTAGGCAATTTTATCTTTTCAAATTTTTTACATACTACCAATTCCTAACTCAATTTTTTTTTCCTTTTATTAACTATTTATTTTAACTATTTATTTTAATTTCTATTCTTTTAAAAATTATATTTATAGGCGATCTTCTTTTTTCTTATCTTTTTAACTTTTTTGGTGAATAGTCTTCTATCTACTACATTTGTAATACTTAATAGTATCCATTATAAATAAATCATAACAAAAAAAGATAAGCTGGTCCTATCTAACGGAGCATTATTGGTTTAAACGACAAAGACATTATTGAGAAAAAGATAGTTTTTTTTTTTCACATGAAATGGTTGTTGCTCTTCTATCAGATTGATCGCTCAAGACAATAAATACTTTTAAATTTAATTCAAAAAATATATAACAATGTATATTTTTTTTAAATCTCGCATTGTAAAACACATGATTACAACTGGTGTATCTACGAATAGATACACTCGCAATAAATGAGGTGGTTTTATTGTTTGAAAGTGACCATACCTCTTGGTTGAACCTGTAACTCATTTGAGTGTGACAATCGTAAGGCAAAATTAATAACTCGAAAATGAATAACAAGAGTGGTATTATTTTATTAGAATAAATTTCGTGGTATATAAAGTTAGGTTATTAGAACATTTGTAGTCACTAAATAAGGGCAAACACTTTGACTTAAACAAATGTGTCATCTTTAGAAAAAAAAAAAAAAAGAATAATAATTTTATCTCTAATGGATATGAAACAATTGCATTTGGCCCATTCCTCTATAAGTCAAGAAAAGGAAGGCAATGGCATAGAGTGACGTACGGTTCGCGTCTCAAGAGGATGATCAGCCTCATATGAATTAGGAGGGGCTCAACTAGATTTAGACTTTTGACTTTTATGCTATCATTCTGTCAAATTTTTTATATATCGAGAGATATTGCGTGGAATTGAGGGTGTAGTTATTGTACATCAGTTCGTGGTACATTTTTCAGTATCGTCTTTCATTAAACTTTCAATTGATTATTCACGTCTTTTTTATGGTATTGATTCATTTTTATCGGGTTTTAAGTTTTATTTGAAAAAGTTATTATTAAAAATTATGGTCTTGTTTGGTAAAAAATTTTGTTTAAATTAAACTGTACTTTTTTCATCATATTTTTGTCTTTTTCCTCAAAAAGTGTTTGTTCTTTTCTGAAAATTCAAAAAATTACTATTTAAACTTACCAATCTTAACTCAACTTACACAACCAAACAAATCTAGACTAGAGTTTTGAAGATATTAAATTTTGAATAAGATAAGTTTTAAAAATATATGTTTAATTAAAAAAAATCTATCTGAAATAAAAAAAATATAAAAACTTGAAATGTATTCAGAAAAAAAAAATTAATACAAATCTTATTTCGTTCTTATTAAATTTTTATGTAATTTAAACAAAAAAAATAATCTCATTTAAACTTAAAATAATAAAGTTATTGAACGACCCCCACAAGTTGTGCTGCTTCTTTCGCAAATTGTACCGATCTTTTTCCCGGGTTATATACATATATGTATTTGGAAATGTGTTCGGATAAGTTCTAAAAACCTCCTTAATTCCGATATTTGTTTCTCCTAGACACTGGCGGATTTTTACAATCAATAATTTGGTGTTAAAAGGAGGACATAAATTGAGAGATTATTAAAATTAGGAGGTACATTTATGTAACTAATAATATATATTCACTCTAGTCTAGATGTTCCTTTCATTCCATTCCAAGGAAAAATAAATAAATAAATCCTTTTATTCTAACTTTTATGTCAAATATTTCCCCCTCTGAATTAGGACTTGCATCGTCAGTCTAAAATTTTATGTCCCAAATGATGTCCAACTATTCTTATGATGTCACCTCACAAAGATCACTCTACTCACTTTTTCCATCACTTATTATGTTTGTTTAACCCACTAAATCTCCTCTCTCTTCACTTTTATCTCGCTCCCATCTCTCCTCTTAAAAGTTTTTGATTTCCCTCTCTTCCCTTTTCTTTCGCTTTTTTAGAACTCTACTTATAAGTTTTATCCCTTTTTTTTTTTTTCCCCTGGAATTGAGGTTACGAGCCTTCAAAAAAAACAAAACAAAACAAAACACTACAAAAACAAAAAAGAATTGTGGTTTTAGAGGTGCATGCATCTGTACACTCTGCAATAAAACATCCATTATGCTCCTATCCACCTGACTTCTCCAACCTTCCCCCCAAACCCAACATCCACCCCACCCCCCCCCCCCCCCAAACAAAAAAACAAAAAAGAAAGTGGCTATATTACAAGCTTCCGATTATATAATCTTTATGCGTTCTGGTCTTATTTCGGATTAAGGAGTTCAATTACGATGGGAGTATGAAGGAGTTATTTCGATGGGAAGTATTTAGAGGATATTATCGACTAATAATTCTAATATTTTTCTTTTTTGCCTTTTCAGTATTTTTTTACGGAAAGCAACTTTATTTTTTAATTAAAAACAATGTAATTTTCTCTTTTTTCTTCTTTATGTCTATATTTGTTGCTCAAGCTTTTATTTCATATTATTCTTTTTTTTTTTTTTTCTGGGAGTTGCTATGCCATTCTTTTTCTTCTTTTTCCAAGAAAAAAAGAATAAAACTTTAAGTAGAGTTCTAAAAAAAGGAGAATGACAGTGCAGAATAAAGGAGATTTATTTGAGAGGGGAGAGAGAGAGAGAGAGAGAGGGTTTAGTCGTGGAGAGGAGAGAGAAAGAGAGTTTTGTGGGTTAATAAACGGAATTTAGATGGAAAAGTGGGTAAGTTATCTTGTGGTGGCCCGAAGACACAGACACAGAAGAGAACCAGACAGAGGACGTGGAGGAGGAGGGACGGGGAAGAGTAGTCTGAATGTTTGTGAATGGCATGATTGACTCGACGGAATTTAACATGACGAGATGTGTATAGGCGGGAGGTGACTGGATCGAGACAAAGATAGGCACTATGGGTGGGAGAGTAACCAAGAAAAAACACAAGGAGTGGAATGAGGAGCAAGTTTATGGAAGGAGAAGGGATGCAACTAGGGATAACAGAGACAACCAAAGCTCCGAAGTTTGGAGTAAGTCGGAGGTGTACCAAAGAGTTTGACATATGGGGAGAGTAGTGGAGGTGGGGGTGGGTAGACGATTAATGAGATAGACAGCAGTGGAAAATGCATACGACCAGTACGACAAAGGGCATGGACGCATGTGAAAGAAGTGACAACCCTGTTTCTACATATGACGACGACGACGTTAGGAGTGTGTGGAGGTGATGTTAGATGAGATATCCCATTAGAGCTGAGATATGATGAGAGTGCTTGGTATTCCCCCCGTTATCAGAATAGAATGTGATGATTTTTTCGTTGGAAATAGTTTTCCACTAGTGATTTGAAGTGTGTAAAGACAACATAAACATCGGATTTTCTTTTAAGTGGATAAAACCATATGTATTTGGTGCAGGGATCAACAAAAATAACATAGTATTTGAAATCATTAATTGAGTGTATAGGGGAGGTCCAAACGTCGGAAAATATAATTTCAAGCGGAGAAGTAGAAACAAGAGTGGAAATAGAGAATGGTAACTTGTGACTTTATTGCATTGACACGCATTACAATTGAAATTCAGGGATGACGGACTCGAGACTTCTAATTGAAAAGCAGAAACAAGATGCGTAAGTATTGAAAGTGACGGATGACCTAAACGATGATGCCACTCGGACGAAGTGGTCTTGACACTTGAGAAAGCTACCAATGGAGAGGACTTGATAGAGTTGACCGGCCATTTATACACAACCATCCTTAGTCCGACCCCGTAAAAGTGTTGCCCCCGTGCGAAGATCCTTCACAAGAAAAGAAGTGGGTAAGAATTCAATGGAAGTGTTATTGGTTTTGCAAAATTGGGAAATAGAAATAAGATTTTTATGCATGTTAGGAACACAAAGCACATTATGAAGAGAGAAGGTATGTGAGGGAGTGTATAGAGATGTAGAACCCGTGTGGGAAATAGGAAGACCCGTGCCATCGCCAATCACAACGTCGTCAGATCCTGAATAAGGAGCATGAATAGAGAGGTTACTCAAGTCGGTGGTGATACGGTGCGATGCACCACTATCAAGGAGCCAATTGGACTTGTCGGAGTTGTCCGTAATAGCAACATTGGCACGTGGTTGCCATGGAGAAGGAGCACGAGGTTGCCATTGTCGAGAAGCTCGTGATGGTGGAGTTGACTGCGGATTCATTGGTATCAGGCGAAATAAAGGACATTGTTGAACTGTGTGACGTTGAGTACGACATTCTTGACACTTTCCAAGATATGGCCAAGGAGAAGGGCGATCAGACCGCTAATTGGAGTTGGAAGGTGGTTGTCCTCATGACCGTTGATTACCCGAACCATGATGGCGAGGATTGGGCCGAGTTGAGGTTGGGTTTGCAGAGACCGGAAGGGGAGTTAAATTTGACGTATGAGAACGCAGTGATAATTCCTTGTTAGTCAACTTCTCATGGAGTTCATCAAAAGATATTGTGGTGTCCCGAGCATTGATGACATCAACAATAGGCTTGTAGTCGGCATCTAACCCATCAAGAATCTTTTCAATGATATCTTCATCGTCCATGGGCTTGCCAAGCATGGCAAGTTTGTCAGTACGTGTTTTGATGAATTGCATGTATTCTGAGATTGTCTGTGACCCCTTTGTCACCTGCTTAATTTGGACTTTGATCTGCTTGATGTGTCCACGAGAGGGCCGAGCATAAGTGTTGGCAAGAATCATCCAAGCATCACGTGAAGTTCTGGATTGAGTAATGAGAGGGATGAGATTTGGAGAGATGGACCCCACTAATGCTCCAAAAATCAATTTGTCTTGACGTAGCCATGTCATGTATTCGGGATTAGGATTGGGAGCTTCATTGACAGGGATCGTAACCAGTGGTGCCGAAAGGGATCCATCGATGAATTGTTGCAATCCGTAACCAATAAGGATGGCTTCAATTTGCAGTTTCCAAGATAGATAATTGGTAGATGTGAGTTTCACAGAGTTGTGTATGTTGATGGCAATAAGGGGTTTTGTGGGTTCCTGAGTGTTGGGTATGAAAAATTGATTGTTTTCATTGTCCATGGCTGAAGTTGGTTGTTGTGATGACCTGGTTGAGTGGCGTGGTGAAGTGGGCACGGCGGCGCTGAGACGTGGGTGCTATTGCACTGAAGGCTGGCGACTGCTAGTCCAGGAGAAACGCTAGAGCTACGTGAGAGGGAGAGAAAGAGATTCTGGAATGCTCTGATACCATAAAGAGGTTGGAAGATTGATGAAATTATGGTACATCTTTTCATTGAACAGTATGAAATATATATACGGTAAATCAAAGAATCTGGAAAGGGAAACTAACCTCCTACAAATAAGGAAATACAACGAAAGGGAAACTAACCTTCTACAAATAAGGAAATACAACAAACCGTATTAATATAACAAAAGATTGAAATGGCAACTAGATACATGTATCCTTATCAGTAGTATCATAAAAATGGTTGAATATTATCAGTAGTATCATAAAAAATGGTTGAATATCATTAGGGACATGAAATTTTGGACAGAAAATGCAAGTCCTCTTAATAAGAAGAACTTCAATTCATTCTAAGAGGTGACCAATTTTTGAAAAAAGTTAAGGAATCCTTGTAAGACCCAACGCACCCTTATTATCAATAATACGGTGGTTGGTTTTTTTGTCTATAAGATTCAGAGTGTTAAAAGTTATATATAGCTCAAATGTACTGGACTTATTTTGTCTGTGACCCACATCCACACTTGTCTAACTGCTAGGAAATTCAAAAGGAGAAAAGTGATGCACTAGGGCTCGTCGTTAAGACCTTCAATAAGTATTCATATAAACGTCTAGTGGAGTTGCAAATATAGGGGGGACTAGACAGGCTGGGTCCGTGACCCGCCTATTTGACTACTCATGGGCGGAATCCACATTGACGCCTCGGCCCATAGCCTTTGGGATAGCCTATTTGATAACGCTCAGAAGGGATATGATAATGTCAGTTGCTATATTTCCAAGACAAAAATAAAATAAAATAAAATAAAACTATTTTTATTAGTTGGAAAAAAAGTCATTGCGGACCCAAAATAAAGGTTAACCTACAAAATAAAGATCAATTACATGATCTTGTGTTGACTCGCCAGAAACACTTGAATTCAATTAAGTTGTTTATTGTCTATTTATCATATTGTAAATTAGAAGGGTACGACAATTGGAGCTGGTGGGACAACCTTTCAATAGGTGAACAATCCATCCATCTTTCTTAGTGTAGACACAGTAAAATGCTTCGGAACCCAAGTTTCGCCTCTTGATTTTCTCTCTGTCAAGAGCTCCCTTTGCTTTTCCTCAACTCCTTTCTTTGCTTCTCTTGCTTTTTCCCCAGTCGTTGCTTATTATTCCTTGGTTCACCTCACCCCATACTAATGCTGATTCACTTGGCCACAATCCCTATCAAATATTTGAAAATGTTGAATTACATCGCAATATATATATATATATGTATATATGTATATATGTATACACACAAATGTACATGCACATACATGATTATGTAATAGAAAATGTATGGTTGTTTCATGATTTGTGTGGAAGATGAAGCATTAGTTACGTATTTAAATGTTCCTTAAAAAAAGGCTGAACATAAGTATCGAACAAGTAGGTGTAACTGTTGAGTTGTAGAGCGATGATATTTGGTCTCGGACCAAAATTGAGAACGTGTTGATCGGAGGAACTTAATTCGCTTATATTTGTGGGGGGAAAAAATAATTAAAAAAAGTAGATGTAGTAGATGCATATGACGATATGATAATAGATTGATATTGTAGTAGAAGGATGAAGCATTAATATTCCTTTATATTTTTACCTTGGATCCTTGACAATAGGAGTTTTAAGTCCTGAAATGGCTTCTTTTGCATTGTATATGACTCTAACTTCTACCCTCGTGAGATCCTTTACTGTGACAGTCCTAGATAGAGAATAAAATGAGAAACAAACTTATTATATAAAATCAACTAGGTCGAAGGTTTACCAAAAAAAAATATATACAAAAATAAGAACACTGACAGTTTATTATTGATGAATTATTTCCGCATCTTAATATGTAAAAAGTTGTCAAAACAAATGCTTTCAATCAAGATAAAAAATGCTTTCAGTTGAACTAACAACTTACTTATCCGAATGGCCATCTATCTCAAAATAGGCTTCGCCGAAGACACAAAGAAGATCTTTCCCTTGACCGATTTTGGGTTCCCTTTAAAACCTAAAAAGGATTTTCCTCCATAAGTGATCTCAGCTTCAAGATCCGTCCCCTCGCACCGAATTCTTTGAGTACCGGCCCATTCAAACTTAGGTACTGGAAAAAACTTGAACAAAAGTTTTGGAGGATTAATTGCATAAGTTTCTCCATGATTCAGGAGCTTCAGCTCCCTTTTTCCATGCATCACAACTTCCACTGAAATACCTGCATCCCTAGTTCTTCGTTAAGCTAATTATAGAAGTTGTTAACGAATAATTTTAGTTTTTTAGTTTTTTTTTTTCAAATGAACTGAGAAGAAGGAACAATTGGCATCAAGATAGAGCGACATAGATACATATACATACCAGAAAATTTGGGAACTGCATGTTGACACCAATAGAAGTTCAAGGTGTTGTTTCTCATCTGTTGCATGCAGGGCAGCAACTGGAGGGTGGTGTGAAATCTGTAGGGAGTTTACAGCAAGTAAACCAAAAACACCAAATCAAAAATATTGATAAACTATAAGCAAGGGTTGGGAAAACCAATGTACATTCCAGTGTCAAATCCGAAAATTTAATTCTAAGGGCAATGATTGGGGGCCAAAAAAAAAAAAAAGAAAGAAAAAAAAAAACTCAAAAAGTCATTCAATAATTAACTTAAGAACTTAATTGTTGTAATAAAATTAATTCTTCCTTTATTAATATTGTTATTACTACTAGAGAAATCTCTTTCTATTCTAATTTTGTTCTTCTTTATTTTTATTTTTTCTCAAACGAAGAAACCAAATAAAAGAGAGAGCATCATTCACACACGTGCCCCTTCAACCTTAAGAACTATTAGTCCCAATTACCCTTTATTATACTTAATGTTAAAAACAGAAGAAGAACAAAGGCTAGTGTGATCACATGGTCATTTTGTTAAGAACTAATGAAAAAAAGCAAAAAACTATGTGATCACATTAACTTCTCTTTTTTTTTTTTTCCGTATATTTTTTTAACAAAAAGAGTTAACAAGAAGAATTCTTTTGGATACCAAACCTAATTCCTCTAAAAGTGGAAAGAAAATTTAAGGAAATCATCCCCATGCAATCGGAGTCCCAGCAAAATAATAAGATTAAGCTCAATTTGACATCTCGCTTCAAACACATTTTTAAACATTTTTCTACAGTATTTCTCTTATAAAAACTAAAATTTACTATTTGAATTGTTGGTTTCAACTTATGTTTTAAAAAGATCCCAAAATAAACAAAGTATACTAGCTAATGTCATATATAAATCATCTTCTTTCCTCAAGGAGTAGTTATATACACACACACACACACGCACTGAATAGCACGAGGTGTTACTTTTGTGGTAGAAGGTCTTGACCCGTAGAATTATGTAAAAGTTTAATTAAATACGCAAATAGGATAATGAATATTTGATAATTTAACAATTATATAAAATTATGCGGCTTTCTAGTTATGAAAAATCGATGATGGAAATTGTATTTTTATTTTATTATCAATATAGTTACTGTTAATTTAGCTGTTGGATTAACTTTTTGAACATGTCTTATAGTTTTAAGTGTCTATGTTATAAATTTATAGCACAATATGTATAATTGCTTTTAGTTATAGATGAAAGAATTAAAAAATTAATCCGGAAGGTAAAACATTTATGCTTACCGGTAAAAGAAAGTACAATTCCTATCATAAATTTTTCCTATTAATTAATAAGATATTCATGAAATTTGGAACCATCCTACTTTTTTTTTTTTTTTTTGAAGATTAATTTTTACCATAGGATCTTCATTTTTTATCTGTTCGTAAGAACCATATTTAATTGTTAGATTAACTATTTAACAATCCTGATTTACAAGAGTTTACGTTAAACTTTGCTGCTCTTAACATGAAACTGCTCCAATTCAACAGTTTCTATGGTAGTTAAAAAGGTAGGTACTCCCTTCTTTTCTTTTTTTTTTTTTTTTTTTCTTTTTTAATATTTATTTTGTAATTCATTAATAAGTTGACTTGTGTTACAATAAATTAAAAAACACCATGAAACATGCACCCCATGTGTTTCTTCTGCCACATAGGCATAGATACACACACATGGACGTAAGCCACCAATCTTGCTTTTTTTTTTTTCCTTGCACTTTTAGATGTCAATTTTTTTTTTTAAATTTACATATTAATCCCTTAAATTTACTTATTTTGTTTTGTTTTTGTTTTTCACTGATGTACATATCCCAAACGATCATAAAATTATCAAAACTATAATTAGCATGCATTTGGTTGATAAGTTTGAAATGAAATTTTAGGATTGAAATTGTTTGACTTTTCAAAACCTAGTTAAAAAAACTTGTTGAATTTTCAGGGAAAAAAAAAAATTGAGTTAGAAATTTTTTATTTGAAGTGCTTAACCAAACGGAGCATTAAAATTTTTTGATTTCATCATTATTATATACTAGTTTAAAGCATGTGTGATGCACATGATTAGACATATTTGTGAAAATTTATCTAGATAAGGTAAAAAATTTATAAGTAAACATTAGACAAAAAAAAACAACAAAATACTTGAAAATTAAAATTAAAAACATAGGCATGAAAAAGACACCAAAAAGACAAAAAGGACTAAAATGTTAAAAAAAATACCAATAAAAAAAAGGACTAAAATGAAAAAAATAATATTTTACCAAAAAATCAATAGAGTAACTAAAAAAAAAGGCGCATAAAAAATGACTAAAAAGATGAAAGGACTAAAATGTTAAAAGTATACCCATAAAAAACTACAATGAAAATTTTTTTAAAAAAATGTATGAAAAAACACCAAAAAGATAGAATGATTAAAATGTTAAAAATATACCAATACAAAAAAATAATAATAAAAATAAAAAACTAAAATCACAAAATAAAAAAAAATTGTGCCAAAAGAGAAAAAGGAAAACTAAGGGATAAAAAAGTTTTTCAACCAAAAAAATCAACAAAGTACCTACAAATAAAAAAAATAATAATTAAAAAAAAAGAGATTATGAAAAAAAAATTTAAAAAGACAAAAGGACTACAATGTTAAAAGTATATCAATACGGAAAAAAAGATTAAAAATTAAAAAATTAAAAAAAATTGGGCTAAAAGAAAAAGAAAACAAAAGGACCAAAAAAAATATATAAAAAAAAAAAGATTTTCACACTCTTGTATATTGTATAGATATGGATAGAGCTGGGAATTTGGGCCTGGTCAAACGGGCCGGCCCGGTCGTAGCTCGGCCCGACCAGCATTCTATGAGTTCGGTAAAAGCCCGGTCCAACAGTAAGAGGTGGGTTGGGCTCTCCTTTTAGGCTCGGCGGGCCGGACCGACCGACCCGAAATATTTAAGACCAATGGCCCGGCCCGGCCGCCCGTTATTAAAAAAAAATTAACAAATTTATACATATATAAAAAATAAAATAAAATTAAAAAAAATAATTTATATATATTATTTTATTAAAAATAAGTTTTTCTTTTATATATATCAATATAAAAGAAAATAAAAAATAAAAATTTATAGAAATAGTATTATAGAAAATTAATAGAAATAGTATAAATAAAATTTTTTTAACAAAGTATAAAATTTTTAATTTTATATAAGATAAATTATTAAATTATCAAAATATACAACATTTATTCAAAAATTACAAATAAAAAATAAAATTAAGTAAAAATTTTAAAAATTGAACTAAGTCCGCGGCCCGACCCGCTCTAAACCCACGGGCCGAGGCCGGGATTTATATTATATTCAGGCCCGGTTCGGCGCCCGAATTCCAGCTCTAGATATGGACGGAGGGAGATGGAAGCCAGTGGGCACATGCTCCCACTGACACAGTAAAAGGGAAAGTTATACATGCAATAGTACACCATTTGGGCTTTGTTTATCTGGTTTGTGCCCCCACTAACATTGGGCTTTCTCTTTGTTAGAGCATTTTGTTGGACTAAATTGATTTGATTTTAAATATTTTCAAAATAGACTTTTCATAAGGCTTCCTCATACCTTGTCCTCATTAACAATTATCACACTTTCCCTTTTTTAATTAGTCTTTTAAATTTAAATTGTTTTCACTTTTCACAACCTTCATAGTTTATTTCCTTCTTTTCTTTTCTTTCTCTTTTTTTTTTTTAATCTTCAATTTTGGTCTGCACATGACGTATTATGCCTTATTTATCTTACTTGTTTATAATCTTTCACTTTCTTCTCTGCAACTCTAATGCTATTTCTCATTATTAATTTCTAAAATCTTTTACTATCCAAGAAATGTTCTATAATATAACGCAATAATATTAAAAAGATGAGAACTCGTAATGGAAAAAAAATTGGTAGAAATTTTAATTGATTTTTATTTAAATAATTTAAAAAAAATTCGTCAATTTTTGTGCTCCTACTAAGTTGAAAGTCTAGCTCCGTCCCTATATATATATATATATATAAATAGATGTATATATATGAGTACCTGCTCAAGGATAACATTGAGGGTACCCCTAGAGACGTGGTGGGTCTCACCAAGAATGGGGTTGTAAGGAGCAAATCCAAAAACCGAAGGACGAATGGTAGAGATGCTCCATGCTACTACTTCTGTAAACCTTTCCACAGGGCTCTTCCCACGATTGCATTTTCCCAACATATCTTTTCCAACACAATACACTGGCTCACCATAAAGCTGTAGCTGTGACTTTGGAAAGTTGAACTGTGGTGGCAGCTGAACAAATTAAAAAATATATATACATTAACACTATAAATAATTGGTAACAGCATAGGCTATTTTGACTTCGTACAGAGTCAATTCTGCATCTCTCATGTGGCGAGATCTAGATCAAATTGAATCCCATGTACACTCTTCATACAGAGTTGACTCCAGATAAAGTCTTTGAGCACATTCAAAAGTATATGTACTTCAAAAACATTGAATCGCTCGTTTTGTGTATCTTTAGTTTTTTCCCCTTTTTTCAATAAAATTATTGCCTCTTTAAAAAAAATATAAATAAAAATAAAATAATGCTAATAAAAAAAAAAGATCATGGAACTTACTTGCATTGTGGTGAGATCAGATCCTGGCCGTATATCTTTTAAGAGGCTAAGAACCCGTTGGATGACATTAGGAAGCTTGTGATCTCCATGTGGTGAATCTCCTTGATCTAATGAAAATGGCTTTAAAAGAACTATCCTTTTCTCTTCTGTCCGTTCTGTGCCCTAATCAATTAAACACTCAAATTATCAATTCCCAATTATTTATAATTGTGGAAATGAATATTCTCTTGTGTGTATTCTTTGCAACTTAACAATGCTTTGACTTTCATCAATCAATGTAAGGTACACAATGATGGGTAAATTACCCAATCTGAGTCGAGATCACAACACGTGTTGACTTGGACGAGGCCAATCTTAGTATCTAGAGCATCAAAATCAAGAAGTACGAAACGAAAGAGTTCGAAAACTTTGAGGGTTTTGAGAAAATGGAAAGATGATTGAAATGATGGAAACATTAGAGGTGTACCCCTTGAGAACTCCTTGAAAATCGACCTAATTCCCATAATTAAGGAAGATTTACATAACAACCACATGGAGCTAGAAAGGCCGAGAAAAGTTTTAGACGAGATACATGGGAAGCCGAAGAAGTTCTTGTGGTCATTTTTATGAAGGGAAATTCCTTGAGATACAAAAATCCTAAGAAATTGGCGACTTTTATCAATCACAAGGATGTGCTAAAACCCTAACATCTAGCCGAACACAAAGCAATTAAATCCAAGAACATTAATATAATAAGAAGAAGAAGTATAAGTATAAAAGTTGGGGAAAAAAAAAAAACCGGATTTCTTTAGGTCTCGCAAATAAAGAGAAATAAAATTGAAAGAGACAATTTTTTTTCGAGAGAGAAAAGATATAACACGAACCATTTCTGAAGAGAAGAAGCAACTCTGATTGTTGAAACAGATTGGTTGGGATTTCTGAAGAATCTGCTTTTGAGTAGTATGGAAATTTGGCAAGAGAGAAGACAAATATGACTGGTGTTTCTTTAATAGAAACTAATTAAAAGATATTTTAATAGTTTTCCTCATTTATACTAGCTAGCAGTCACATGGCCCATGTTCTTCTACGTCCTAAATTAATTAACCTTGAAAAAATAAATGTCTATGTAGTTCTCTTATAAGTCAACGAGACTCTAATTTTTTTTTTTTCTTTTCTTGATTTTTTAATTGAATATAAATTATTTGATGTTAGTTGCTAAATAAAAAGGATAAAATACATTGGACTAGATCACATAGTCTTCGTTCCACAGTCAAAATTGGAAGTCTATTAATTATTTTGTTTTTAAGAGCATATAAGGATGGAGTTGGTTTTGAAATGTTCTTAGTTTGACAGTCAAAATTGGAAATCTATTAATTATTTTGTTTTTAAGAACCCACATTTTAGAAATACTTTGTTTGTAATAATTTTTCCCTATTCATGTTTCAGCTTTCATGTCATGATTTTAAACCTTTTGTTGAAGAGAAGGGAATTCCATTATTTGTTGCTGAGTTGTTGGCAAGAACCAAGAAAATTGATTTTCTATATATAATCTATGAGTTATATATCCAATTCAAGTTTTAGAATTCACAACTCAATTGGGTAGATCCCATATGAAAAGGATGATAACAATATTTAGATTTACTCATTCATTTCATAGTTTTCTTTTCTTGTGAAATTACTTTAGCCACTTTAAATCGATGAAATATGGAGGGAGATTGACCATGAATATATATCTCCTCTCCCCCACATGTCCCCTCTCCTCTTTCTTGCTCACCCCCAAAGGGTGAAACAAGTTAAAGTAACTTGAGAAATCCACTGCCAAACATCCCTTAGGTGAGTTGGTAGGACGTTATTTCTTCTCGTTGAATACTTAGGTTCGAGTCATCAGCATCGTGTTGGCCGGGGTATATGGCAACCCACTTCGTAAGTGATCCATATATCACGTGGGGCGCATCAACCTCCCCGGCGTTATTTGGGCATTCCAACATCTATTCTTATAACCCCAATCTATTTTATCAAAAAATAAAAAATAAAAAATAAAAACTTGAGAAATCCACTATTCACTTAAAGTATCACGATGCTCCACACACCAACATTTCTCTTTCCATTGTAATAATTGTAAAGACAATTAGGTCAACTAAACGATTCAGAAGTGACTTCGTTTTTCTGATTCCTCTTTTTTATTTATTTATTTTTTTTTTTTTCATATCAACAATGGAAGGTGTACAAACAATAGGAGCAGGTGAGACAATCTTCTCCTTAGGTGAGCAGTCCCACCCATCTTCCTTGTTATAAGACACAATAAAATGCTTAGGAATCCATGTTTCACCTTTCGATTTTCTCTCTCTCAAGAGCTCCCGCTGCTTTTTCTTCAACGGCCCTTTTCGCTTCCGTCGCTTTTTCCCAATCTCCGGTTAGTATACCTTCGTTCACCTCTCCCCACACTACAGCTGCTTCACTTGGCCACACTCCCTATCACATTGAAGAAATTCAATCGCAAACATTGTAAATTTTTATCAAGTTATAAATCAAGCATTCCCTTGTAGGTTTACTAGTTATAATTGTTACGCCGTGTTCTACGAATAGAAAATCAATCGACGAATGTGTTGAGCGGATGAATCGAGAAACTGCATCCCAAATATGGATGAAATTCTACTTGTACTAGGACTTTTGAACGGAAAATTTAAGAAAAATTTTGTTTGGGAAATTAGTGGGATGAGTAGCAATTTATTAGTTACCTTTGGATCCTTAGCAATTGGAGTTTTAAGTCCAGAAAGGACTTCTTTTGCGTTTGTATATGACTCTGACTCTCGCCTCTATCTAGGTCCTTCAGCGTGATAGTTCTGCATTAAGAAAAGAAAATTCAAAAAATATAAAAAACTCTAGTCAATTTGTTCATAACAAAAAAAATTTCGTATTTTATGACAGAAAAAAAATTCAAAAATTTTCCATTTACAGGCCGTGAGTTACCCATCCCATTGGCCACCAATCTCGAAAAGAGGCTTCGACGAAGACGAATCAAAGATTTTTCCCTTGACTAATCTGGGATTTCCTCGAAAACCTAAGAAGGATTTTTTTCCGTAGGATAACTCGGCTTCAAGACCCGTCTCAAGGCATCGGATTGTACAAGAACCTGTCCATTCCATTCTAGGTGGAATGAACTTGACCAAGAGATGTGGAGCGCTCAGTATATAGGTTTCTCCATGGTTCAGAAGTTTTAGCTGCCTCTTTCCATGCATGAAAACTTCCACTGAAGTACCTGCATTATTATGAGAATTAACAAAATTTGGAAATTACCAAAAAAAAAATGTATATATAATTAAAAAATATACATACGAGGAAAGTGAGTGGAATGAGCATTCTTATCATTGAATAATTTTTCTTTTAATTATAAACTAAAACATGGAGATGAGAAAGTTGTTAATTAAAGAGAATAATTAGTAAAGCGGTGAACAGAATTCAATATTGCAATGTTATAAAGTCATAAATGTTTTAAGTACTAAATTACAAGATCGTGAAAGAACAGAGTTATTCTTGACTTTCTTTCATCTATTTATTTCAGCACTTCAAAATTCTAACTATTGTAACATTTTAATTGTTTCAAATTTTAGTAAATTAACATTCACCCAAAAATAAAATGTAAATTAACAAAAAGTATGCAAGGTTGCAATGACCAATATAATAGGATGGAGTTGTTGCAAGTATAATCTAGTGATAATACCCCACCTAACTTCATCTAAGTTGTAGAGTTCGAATTTCCTCCACCCTCAATTTCCCAAAAAAAAAAAAACTATAGATATAGTAGGATGGAAGATGTGTTTTAAATTTTTTACAAAGTGCAAACCAATCTTCATGCATGTCGGATCTACTTCTAGTGCACATATTGTCCGCTTTGATCCTAAACGATCTCCTAATTTTTTTTATTACTTTTTCTCATAACACGAGGATTCTGCACATGATTCATAATGTAACGACATATATAAATTTTTAGGCAATGTGGTAATAATTTATAAAAATTTATGTTCTTCTGAAAGTGATCTAATTAATAAGTTAACTAATCAATAATGGCAGTGAAAACAAGAGGAAATTACCATAAAATTTGGGATTTGGATATACACAACATAGAACTTCAAGGTTTTCTTTCTCGTCGGTTGCATGGAGGGCAGTAACGGGCGGGTGATGTGAAACCTGCATGCATTTTGCAAGAAGTGCACCATTTTCATTGGCCAAAAAGAGAAACAAATGAAAAATACTATTTCACAAGAGGTGAGAAAAATAATTGAAATTTGATTCGGAAAGGCAGTCAATATGTTATCGAGTTCAAAACTTTCGGGCATCGGCATTCCCAGGGTAGAATTCCATCCTATATGATTTTTCCTTGTCTTAGCTTACACACACACACAAATAAAAAAAATAAATAATAAATAAATAATAAATAAATAAATAAATAAAGATTGCAAACATAGCTTGACAATAATATCACTCTTAATTACTTCATCACATGATGTAGAGTTCGAATTATGTCTACCTCAAGTTCCTAAAAACAAAAGGCACACAAAGAAATGGTCTTTTTGTAATCTAGATATAGTATCAGAGCACGAGGAATTTAGTTCAAATTTATAAAGCGCAAAGCATACCTCTTTAGCAATTGGACAATTTTATGTAGGATAAAACTAATACACATTTAACAGAGGCGGAGCTGTACATTTTATATCAGTGAAAGCATATACTAAATTTTCTTTTTTAAAATAAATAACATCAAATAAAATTTTTTTAGTAGAATTTTCAATTTTAGTGGGTACGAAGTAGAAAACCCTTAAAATCTTTTAATATAACTAATTCTAACGGGATTATGGCCATGTGAGATTTTTTTTTTTTTTTCACTGAGGAAAAAGTAGAAAAATTATAAAGTTTTTGGGGCGGTAATAAAGGGAAAAAAAATTTTCAATGGCGACTACAGCCCCCTCTCGTCCTAATGTAAATCTGCATCTAATTATATGTATGTGTGTGTGTATATACCTATCAGGTGTGTGTGTGTGTGTGTGTACATGTAATTACCTGCTCAAGAAGGACATTGAGGGTTCCCCTAGTGACGTGATGAGTCTCACCAAGAATAGAGTTGTAAGGAGCAGATCCATATATCAAAGGTCTCATAGTAGAAATACCCCATGCCACAACGGCTATAAACCTCTCCAATGGAGTCTTCCCACTATTGCACTTCCCCAACAGATCACTATTAACACAGTAAATTGACTCTCCAAAATACTGCAGAAATGACTTTGTAGAATTGAAATGGGGTGGCAGCTGAAAATAATAATAATAATAATAATAATAAGGATCAATAATAGCTAAGAATAAAAACATTATTTGGTGTACCATTTCAAAAACAACAATTGTAGGGTTCCTTTTTTATTTTAAGGAAATTTGGACCATTAAATAAATCAAGTCATCACAAATTTAACAAGGCAAATGATTTTAATGAGATATTGGATTTGTCTGGGTAAATCCTCTAAAATAGTAAAGTGGGTTGTTTCTGTGTTTTTTCTTTTATTGCGGTTCTGTTTTAATTTGGTCGAATTTCTTGGTATTTCTTTTAATTATGATTAATTTTATGTGGGATGGACAGATGATAAGGGTGCTAAAAGAGTGCCGATCTAGTTGGTATGTCTTAACACACCTATTAATTCTTGTTTGTATTTATATGTATACGACTTCACAAAATTTGATTCAGATGGAAACTGTGATGTGCCTTGTAAGTAAAGCTGGACTCATTATGAAAATTTTATGTGGCGATCCAAGCTACCAAACTTACAATTATCTTGCTAATAGAGACATGACTTTGGTATGATAATTTTTAGCATTATAGAAATTAATTCTCCATCTTTTGATTTGTGCTTTCAAGAATTTTTTTTCCCTTTCAAGAATTTTTTTCCATTGATCTTCTTTTTAATATCTTTTTAGTGAATTTTGCCTGTAAGAACTGCCGTTTCTCACCATTAATATACAAATTACTTTTTAACTAATGGATAATTTTTTTAATGGATTGATCTATAAGTATCCACTTTAAAAAATTACAACACACTATCTAAAACTGCTCTCAATCATAAATCAAACTATTGAAAAATTAATCACACCGTTTAAAAACCAATGGTATCTATTAATAGGAGAGAGAAAAAAAAAGTTTTCGATCATAAAATTTCCAAATTTTTAATGAGACATATTCTTAGTGGTATATTCAAAGAGTTCTTACTTGCCAACTGAACACTCACTCCAGTTTTTTTTTTTTTTTTGCTGGCTAGTTAATTTTAAATAAATTTACCTGCAATTTAGTGAGATCTGCTCCTGGCCGCACATTTTTAAGAGACTAAGAATCAGTTGGAAAAGATTAGGAGGCCTTTGGTGGTCACCACATGAATCTCCATCCAACGAAAAGTATGGCTTCGTAAGAACAATCCTTTTTCTCCTCCATGCCCCACCTGCACAGCATTCAATTGTTCCCATCACAATAATGGAATTTGTTTGTATATAATATATATATATATATATATATATATAAATGAAACATGTGATCTAAGATCCTTCAAAAGACCATCCTTTCTCGTGATATATTAAAATGTATTCAAACTAACAATGATCTGTGGTGGAATCAGAAAATTTTTTCGATGGGGACACTCAAAAAATTAGATATAAATTTATTGAATAGGAATGTAAGTGCATCTAAGTTAAGTATTGGCTATGGAAGTCACTACAGTTTTGTTAGAAATGGGGATATTATTAAAATTTGGAAAACTTTTCGAGATAAAAGTTTTAATAAATTTGAGTGAAGGCACAAAGTTTTAATTTTCTTCTAATAAAATTGGGACTTATAAAACTTTTTAGGAAATTGGTATGGGTCAAATTTAATTTCCAAAATAAATGTGGGGACAGTTAGTTGTGGCCTCGCCAATGACAAATGTCACTAATTTTTTGGTATTATGTTTGAAGAAAGAAGTACTCTATTAAATAAATATCACTCTTTATGTATGTTATGGACCTTTTGGAAAGTAGACCAAACTAATTAACATATTTTTTGGAAAATTAAATTCATATGCTTAACGTGAAAACAAAACATCAACAGCATATGTGTTGCACCAATTAAATTGCTATAGTCAAATTGTTTATCAAATGTTTTGCTTCTTGAAATTAATTTAAGACCTGAGTGATATGATGAAGCAATTATTTAGTGGTTACAACTCAAAAATAATTTAACTCTACTAGTACTATCAATTTTTCATCATATTTCATCGTGTTTATATATATTTTTTTTTTATTAATATAAGAGAATTTTTACCATGCAATATAGGAATTGTTATTGTTTTAACTAGTGAATTAATGTTCCAACGGTATAGTCTATGACTCCAATTGTACACTATAAATTTTTAACATAAATACTCATAAATAAGATTATTAAAATAATTAATCTAGTGACTAAACAGCAGTTCAATAATTAAAATAAGAGGTCTTTAACATTATAATAATATAATATCAAGTGATTTTATTGACACACCCCTCTTTATTCTTTACACCTTCTTATTAATTAAATTCTTTAATTACAAAAAAAAAATCTCAAACAAAATGACATAAAAAGACAACAATGATACACTTAATTACATAAATAAAATTCTTTCATAAAAAAGGAAACACAATTATATTTCTTTTTTTTTTCTTTTTTGCGCACACCTATATATCAAATTCCTAAAATATATAACTTATAAATATTACTAATTTGATATCTATAACAAAACCCTAATTTTTGTTCTTCACTGATGTAGTCCAAAAATGTTAGCGGTATGTTAAATGTTGCAGTTTTTTTTTTTTTTTTTTTTTTTTTATATTATATACTTTTACGTTGCGGTGATTTTTATTTCTTTGTCTATGTTGTCCTTTTTATGTATTGTTCGTTGACCTTTTTTTTTTTGGGTTCTATAATCATTGTTCATACGGTTTTTTCTTTAATTTTTTCTGGTTGTATATGTCGTCGTCTCTTTCATTAAGTATATATATATACACACACACCACATATATAGATTATATTAATATTTTATATATATATATATTTTTAATCTTTTTCTTGCAAAATTGTTATTAATCTATTTTATGTATATATACATGAATATGTTATGTTATTTGTCTTTTTTAAACCTATTTTTTTCATGTAAGAATTTTAATTTAAACCTACAATAGAACATCAAAATAAACGAAAACAAAAAAAAATGGGTGTGAAAGAAATTTGAAGTGGTAGAGTACTTTTTATTTATATAATTAGGGTAATCTTGGAAATAAAAGGGGTGGTGTGCATTAAGAAATCATTTTGAATTTAGAGAGGGTGTAATTTAGAAGAAATTTGTGAAGAGTCAACAGTAACAAGTGGGTGTGCAATAAATTCCACTTACTATATTATAGGTATTAAAAACAAAAAGGGACTACTATTGACTGGACGCAAGCCGTATTATAGAAGCATCATAAATCCCTTTGCATTGGCCAAGTTTAAAGTAGTTCAATATTCAAAACTTACATGAACGTGTCTTAATCAAAAAAACTATGCAAAAATATTTGATGGAACTGACAATTCGAAATAATTAGCGTTTCAAAACTTCAAATTAATAGTTGAAAACATGGAATTATTATTATTATTATTTTTTTTTTTTTTTTTGTTAGAAAGGGCCTCACAGAAGATTCAATATGTTTGACGAAAAAAAAAAAAAAAAAACATACACACATCTGTTTACGAGAAAACGTAGAATATATCCATCCCTTTTACACACAATTCCCTTGACCCCAAAAAAAACAAAACAAACCTTGCTAAATGAAAAAAATTCTTGCTTCCTTATTCTGTTTTTTTTTTTTTTTTTTTTTTTTTTGCCGAAAATAATTGCTTCCGTATAAATACAAACCTTCAGCAACAAAAACAAAAAAAAACAAACAAAAAAACATTACAAAAAAAAAAACAATTAAAAAAACAAAACCAACAAAACAAAAGGGAAAAAAAAGGGGGGGGAAAATATATGTATGATTAAATTTACACAAATAGTTTATATATAAAGTACATAACTCTTATCCCAGAAAGAAGTAGTGAGACTGGAAAGATAAGAAAAGGCCAGTCGATTTCCATATATAAATGAAGCAGAGTCTTGCAAAACAAAACATAAAAAAGAACTCGAGAGAGAGAGAGAGGAGAGAGAGAGACGCACAAGTTTTGAAGGATAGAAATTAGAGAAGAGACAAAGCTGCTTTCTGAGTTTGGAGCTGAAACTACTGCAGAAATTTGGAAGAGCTGATCAGGTTATTGGTGGAAATTAGTTGTATACGTATTTAAAGTGCTCTCTCAACTGATGCAAATGAGATGCACAGATAGTTGTCTAGCATGTTGGCACATTTATATGTACATCTATTTTATGTTGAAAAAATGTGGGTGGTGGAAAAACTTTATGGGTTTAAAGAAACGAAACAGAAAGAGAAAGAAAATCAAAGGGTTTGAGGTTTAAAAATTACATTTTTTAAGGTTTTATTTATTACGAACAGTTTGTTATCGGATGTTGTGGTAAATTACCTCCAATATACAGCAAACCTATGAATTTAATAAAAAGCTATTTTATTAAATTTCATAATAAGATATGAAACTGACATAAAAAATTGGAGTTTTATAGTCTTTCATATGTCTGTTCAAGCTAACTTCAGAAATTGGAAAAATTGTTTAGGTGTAAAGAAATAAAACAGAAAGAGAGAGAAAATCAAAGGGATTGAGGCGTATGAATTACATTTTTTAAGGTTTTATTAACCCCTACTACTAACAGTTTGTTATCGGGTGTTGTGACAAATTACCTCTAATATACAACAAACCCACAAATTTAATAAATAACAATCATATTAAATTCTAGAACAAAATATGAAACTGACATCAGAAACTGGAGTTTAATAGCCTTTGATATGTCTATTCATGAAGAGTTGTAACAAATACAACATACATACTTTTTAAATTTAAAAGGTGCATTTTCATTCAAATTAACAGTTTAAATTAAATCTGAAACCATTCAAATCCGACCATTAGATCGTGCCCGATTAAATCAACGGTTCAGATTTATTTTGGACAAAATACCACGCCATAATAAGCACCTAGATTCAAAGTGCTAAGTACACCATAATAAGGGCCCTAAATGCCCAATTGCCCTCGCACGTGTGTGGTGGTGCACAATAGTAGCATAGTCCCTATTACATACTAATAATCCTTACACTTCATTTGTTTTAATTTATACCATTATGTTTACTTATGCTTTTTCAATATAAGACTTTATTATTTTTACTACGCAATAGTAATAGAATAGATATTATAATCTCTCTAATATATATTATATATATATATATATTGATAAATAATGAGGATAAGTATCAATAGATATACCAAAACAACCCGATTATGTAGGCACCTCTGTACATTATACTCTTCATGCACTCGTCTCAATATATTATTAGTAAAGAAAATAGATTAAAAATACAAATGATCTGTCCACCAAAAAGGGAAAAATAGACACAACCATGACAAAGGCAACCTAAAATACAGCCAGAGACCTATCTCGGAGAATTAAACCGTAATTTCCATCTTGAAATTAGGAATCAAATATATGTCTGGTTAAAAAACTTCTTATCAAAATCCAAGGGCGAAAAACATATATGTATGTGCATTTTGGATATATATTTATGATGTGACATTGACGGTGCGTTTTGTTATTAACTTTTACCAAAGATGTATTCTTGTAAATGACAAAGGATGAGCAGATCAAGGAGGAATAAGATAATGAATGTGGCATTGAACAGAAAACTAGAGGGTTTAAAAATATTATAAATCCTTCGTTTTTTACTTTTGGGGGACTTATAATAAATTAATCACGAAAAAACCATAGTTAAAAAAGTAATTTGTAAAAAAATAAAAATGAAAGAAGACGCATTTCAGAGACTATCAATACTTTTAATCAGTCTTAATCCAAAAATTTAAAAACAAATTATGGTATGTTTTATAGAAACCGGACTTAATTGATTGGAAAAGTCTTAGCAATCTCCTTTGAATGTAAGTTTTAATATGAATAACTGAATACCCCTCCGGAAATTAGGAAATTCCTTTTTGAATTTGAAGTTTTTTACAATTTTGACACTATATGTTTCGTTGAAATAGTAGAGCACTCTTGAAAAAAAATATTAAATAATAAATAAATAAATAAAAATCAATGGATCCAATTATATCCTAATCTTAGCAAGCCTTTGATTTATTACCCTAAAAATCACATGGAGAGGTTCCCATAAGTCTGTCGGCCGCCACAAGCCATCCACTATTGACATGCCAAATTGCATCGTTTTAAAGAATATAGGGACCTTTTAATCACATAATAAAAAAAATGGAGATCAAACGAATAATTTATCTTATTTCTTAATAATAGTATTTCTTATACTAGGGGTACAATAAGAAATTGATATTTATATTCGTGGAGATAAAAAGGGATATTTGAGGATGACAAGAAATATTTGTTAAAGTCTTTAAAATATGTATTTTAGGTGAGTAAGATTTACTTATGAATTTTTTTTTAAAATTTTACTATTAAATGAAAAATATAGTTAAAAGTATGAATATCAATTAATCTCGTATTTTAGTTGTAAATAAGGGTAAAAGGGAAATTTTCAACCTTGTACACAGTTAGGAGCAATAAAAATTCTGAGAAGGGCATTTTTGAAAATTAAAAATATTTCTATCACAGTCAATTTAAAATAAAAAACTGTAGCAAAAATCGTGCGCTGTGCGAAGACAGTAATTTTGCATAGGAAAAAGTCCTTTAGTTACTAAAACCAAACTTCATCTATCTCTCTTAACACCTTTTTCCTTTCAAACCCAAAATTATAGGCATTATTCTATTTGATTTTGGCATAGGTATCACCATAATAAAGGTCACCAAAAGACTTACTAGGTTTTTCTCTATTTATTTTGTTTATTTATTTATTTTTTATTATTATTATTATTATTTTGCATAAGACTTAGTAGGTGTTATGGATAAATCAAAATTAAAGTATCTTCTATAAATCATTCTCTAAGACCAAAGGTAGATCTTTCATACATATTAAATACAAATACCCCACCAAAGTTATAGCAGAAAATAAGGGGAGATTAGTTGGCTGTTGAATGAACAATTTTCATTAAAAAGAGAATTAAATATCCCCACCTAAATTGAAGCTTTCTTCTGCTACTTGCAATAAATTTTGCAGATACTGATGTTTTTGTTTTTTTTTTTTTATTATTTGGCAAAATAGAAAGACAAAACTACATATTTATTTCTAAATTTCGCTCGGATTATTTTATAAAGTTGAAAATTTTTAGAATCAATACTTGAATTATTAGTAGTCCTTCCCTTTAAGAAAAAAACAAACAAAACTATTAAAACTAGATTATAATTTACTTGATTATGGTCAACTCTATCATTCATATTTCAATTTTCAATTTTGAAAATCATAAAATTTCAAAACACTTGTATTTTAACATCATAATGATAAAATTAATCTTGATTAAAGCACGTTTAATCTTCATATGGTAATTAAAATTTCATTTTTACCAATTTTTGAAGGAAATTATTCTAATTAATGAACATTTTAAATTACAGACTAAAATAAAATTATACCTATAATTCAAGGATATAAATGAAATTAATCCTTTTTTTCCTTTCCCTATATATTTATATTGTTTTGGTGAGCCAGTGAAACGAATGTAAGCATAACCACTTCGATTTTTTTTTGTTCGTTTAAAAAAAAAAAAAAAAAGTCATAATCGCACTATTCATGACATGCTTTTTCTTTGACGTGTTTACTTTTCATTTACTTGTGTCCGTATTTCTGTCGTTTTCGTTAAGTTTAAGTTGCCCATTTCATATATATATATATATATATATTTTTTTTTTTTTTTTTCTGAAAATAGATAATAAATATAAGTTGCCCATTTTATAGAATATCAACATATACAGTTTTCGTAAATCTATGTTTAATGAACAAGTGACTTTTGACTTGCTTAATAAAATGTTTCCCTTCTTTTTCTTTCTTTTCCTACACTGGTTTATCTTAATTGTCAAACGTGACTTCCTGTGTCCATCAATAATGATGAACAAAACTTAATCAATCCATTTATATTTCGAGATTATTATATTTATAATCAATAGTGATAAATAATATTATTTATGTGAATATGATAACGTAGCATTTGAATATGTAAGATGGTATTAGTCATGTTGAAAACGACCTCCTATAACAAATAAATTTCATTGTTAATTAGATGTTACAAATATTTTTTTATTTTCAGTTAACATTTAACATTTAAATTTTTGAATTAGTTCTATCTTTGAATACTTATTTTAAAAATAAAAAATCGTTCACTCAATAGGATGTTGGTTAAGGATGTGCAGCTGCAAAACTGGGCTTAGCCTGAAGCCCAACCTCCATTGTAATGTTTGAGATGATTGGTAGGAAAATTCCCTAAAAAATCACTTTTAGGCTGTGTAGTATTTTTTAATCACCTAATCTAATAAATGATCCACTCTTTTTTTATTTAAGAAACTGGTTATTGTTATTTTTCAGATTTGATCAATCAGTGATTTAATATGAAAATCGATGATTGACTAATGGCCAATTACTGATTGACTATAAAATTTGATAATTTATTTTATGGTTAATCAGTGATTGACCGTAAGTCAATAACTGATTGACTATTATGTGATCAACCATTTAATAAAAATTGATTAATCATTTTATAAAAAATTGTCTTTTAACTAATTTTTAAAAGCCTCGGCCATTTATTTAAAAACTTCTTAAAGCAAAACTATTTAGCTATAAATCCCTTTGAATTATTACCATATATATATAGTAGCTTCATATTTATGTCTTCTAATTCAATAAGTTAAAAGTCAACACAATATGTTTTATCAAAACTATCATGCAAGTCAAAAAGGTAATCTATTAAAGTACAGGCAATAATCTACCAGATGTCAACTATTTCAGGTCCAAATTAGTAGTGATTGACATTTGTCATCCGACAGTAATCTAGTAATAATCTAAAAGATTGTTTTCCCTTCTCAACAAGTCGGCCATGTCCAACTCCGGTCAATAGAGAGTAATCTGGTAGATTTTACAATCTACCGTATTAGTTTCCCTTCTCCACAAAGATGGTCATCTATCTTCGGCTTTTGCTATCAAGAGTATTTTGATATATTACTTTTTATAGTATGTTAATATAATTTTTGTTTTTAACAAATGTCGTCATCTCTAGTTTCGATTGTTAGAGAGCAATCTAGTACATTACTTGATAATCTAGCTTATTAATTTTTTATTCGCAATACAAATTGCTAATCAGCTCCTGCTAGGATTTCTAGAGGTGATCGCCGAAGAGTAGTCTAATAGATTACCTTTATTAATCTATCACGTAATTTTTCATCTTCATGACAACATTACCCATCATCAGAGTGTGAATTACTCCAAATAATCTACCGTATGATTTTTCAAAAATCGGACAATTAGTGATAATCTATCAAATCAATACTCCTTATTAGGAGCAACACCTCCTCACCATTGTCCGTATCTATTATGTATAATGAGAAAAATCTCAGAAAGCTCTGTAGGAGTTTTAAGCCGTGTATTCACTCGCTCTTATCAATGAAAGTAGCCTCATTTTCAGATCATATTTGCTTTTACCTATGTCGTTGTGGCCTTGTTTGCTTCCTTCTTGTTATATGCTTAATTATGTGCTTATTACGTTTTGTGCTAACATCTTGGGTATGTTGCCTTGCGGGAAACTTTCTAGGATGACGTACTAGGCTTGAGTGTCTAGCAGGTGCCTCATGGTCCGTCTGCGATAGACAGACTGTCGGTCCATGAGCCACAAAAATTATAGCAATTAATTAAATTAACATTAGATATATATATATATATATATATAAAAGAGTGGAAGTTTGTTTTCTGTCCAACTCAAACTTTCATTCACGTGTTGCTTCCTCATATGTTTGTTTACTGTTTAAAATTTTTTTCTCACTTTATTTTGCGTGATTAGATTTATACTTTATGTATTTCAACGTTGTCGTGATTCATTCCCCTCTCTCTCATTCTAACTTTAATATTGTTTCATCGTTCCTCGTGAAATCAGGACATCACAGTAGGGTACGTTTGGTTTACCGGTTAGAAAAGAAATTTTTAAATTAAAGTTGGTTGAATTTTAAAAAAATATGTATAATTTTTATTGATTTTTTTAAAAAAGACAAAAACTAAAATGAAAATTTTGAGTTAAAATTATATTATCAAACATAATAATGGGGAAATTTCCCCATCTGGGTCGAGATCACAACACGTGTTGATCCGCGAGACGAGACTAATCTTTAATCAAGACTAAAAAACTTTCAAGGGTTTGAGAAAACAAAAAGCTAATTTAATTAATGGAATTATTCATGGGACCCCCTCGAGGACTCCTCGAAAATCATCATAAGTCCCTAATTAATAAAGACATGAGGATCCTATCAAGTACCCTTTAAGAGAGAGTTCAAATCTGCTGTCTTATTTTCATGTCTCAAAGGCTGTCCCCTCAATAATGTTTTGACAACTCATCAATTTGTTTAAGAATTTTTAATATTTAGTGTTTTTTATGTTGTTAAATTATTAAATTCAAATTATATGACATAACACTAATAAAATAGGAAATCTGGTACAACAGATCTCTATCTTCAAAGGATATGTCGAGTTTACAAGACTCATGGAGCTTACTAGACCGACATAATAAGCACATATATGGAGCTAGCAGAGAGGCTAAGACAAGTGTTAGACGAGTTATTCTAGAAATCAAATTAGAATTTCTTTTGGTCCTTTTCAGGAAGGGAAATCCTAACAAATTGGCGAATTGTCTCAATCACAAGGATGCACTAAAACACTAGTGATTGAGACAATCATCTCTAAATAGAGCATTTGCCTCCATCCTAAGACTACTTCGCAGAAACTCTGCTTCTCTCTATTCTACCTTCAAGTCTTCATATGTTTGTTTGACTTGAGCATTAGAGTACCTTCCGTAGGTACATTCCGGCACCCCAAGCAACGGGGAACAGAGAAATACGACAAAGAGCAACAAAGAAGGTACGTAGAATGACGTTGATGTAAAGAAAATCGCTCCAAGATAAAAAATAAAAAATAAAAAAAAGGTTATATTCAAGAAAGATTATAATGTAGTTTACAAACATACTCTAGCTGTAGTTTTACACTCTGTCACCAGAAGAAGAAGAATAAGAAGAAATATAATATATAATAGTTGGGAAGAAAACATGATTTCTTAAGGTCTCGCAAATAAAAAGAAACAAAATTGAAAGAGACAACACTTGCAGAGCAATTAAAAAGAACAGGGAAAAAAAAAACTTAGAAAATTGATAATATGATAATATCTTTCTTTCTTGAGGAAAAAAAAAAAGAAAAAAAAATAAAATATATTAGACGAACCATTTCTCAAGAGAAGAAGCAACTCTGATTGTAGAAACAGATTGGTTGGGATTTCTGAAGAATCTGTTTATGAGTAGTATGGAAATTTGGCAAGAGAGAAGTTAGTACGGCATTTGTGTTTTTCTAAAGGACACTATAATTTTATTTTATTTTCCCTTCATTTCATACTTGTATGGCCCATTTTCTCACACGTCCTAATTAATTGAACTTGGGGGAAAAAAATTTAAGGGGAAAAACATGTATTTGGTAAAATCCTTTTTTTTTTTTTTTTTTCTAACGGTAACAATTTTATGGGTTTAAGCACGAATTGAAGTTCTCTACTTCTCTTTCTCTTCCTCATTCCACATGTCACATTTGTAATAGGTATTTTAATTTATCAGTCCTTCTCAATAACTTAAATTATTAGAATGCGAATCAATAATAGTTTAATGTTTTACATTCCTCTTCACATGTAGGTCGGATAATGGATAAACAGTGGATAAATATTCATTATAAATATTAATACAAACAAGAAACGCAAAATAAGCTCAAAAAAAAAAAAACACAAAACATATTAAAAGCCCAACACAAGGTGATACTAAAAGGTACATAGAGTGCAATTATGTAGGTTTAAAATTAGGATATGCTACTCTAATATCATCTCAATTTGCCAATTTATCCCAAAATTTTAAGCAATATTAGATGAACCAACGATATAATAACACAGTAAATTACTCATGTATGTGTAAGATATGAATATATATAAAGAAAAGGTCTTGTTTCCTATACCAAACACTATCCGACACTTATAACTTTCTGTTTAGAAACTTGTAATAACTAATTGATTTACATGTAATTTCTTATTTAGAATCTAATGACATAGTAACTTCATGTGTAGAACCTTAATGTCACATGGTATTAGTTGAAAAATATTATATTAGAATCACATAATTAATACAACATATCACCAAAACGTTACAAATGTCATATAATTAGGAGAGTGCTAGGTAGAAACCCCATATGTATATAGGGCCGGCTTCTATCCGATGGTCGATAGAATGCGGTGATGATCTGTCTTCTAGATTTGTCAAGACAACGCAGAAAAGAAGACCATTTGTAGCTATGCAGTGGGTCTGGTATTGTTGAAAAATGCTAAGAAACTGGTGTGAATGGAAGAAATAAGTCATGGGATTTGTTGGAGAAACAAGAAAGAAATTGTCACAAAGGCATAGAGGTAATTCCAGTGGCAAATTGTTGAAGGCTTGTATTGCTTATTTGGTTTTCATACAATTCCAATAAATGAGACAATTTTCATGCAATATTGAAGTAGGTCCGAGTTAAAAAAAGGGTCTGAATTTAGTGTTCATACAATACTAGTAAATGAGACAAAAGTCATGCAATATTGAAGTGGATTCGAGTTTTAAAAAAAAAAAAAAAAAAAAAAGATGTGAAATTAAGCAAGTAATTAAGAGATGCAAATCAATTATAGCAACATAGTTCCTAGGACATGATAAATTGTTAAAAACTGATATTAATAATCTCATTGTAATGTATTTGAATTTAGAATTAGTAATTTATGATTGGTTAAATTTTTTAGATTTAGATAAATTTATTTGATGTTCTACCAGTTATTTTAGCAATACAATTAATCGGAATTTTTATTTTTTATTATTTTTTGGTAAAAAGCCAAGGCATTGTGGAAATGAAAGATTCGATTCATAAATGTCAAAAGTAGTGGAAGAAAAACAACTTCAATCTCCGTTTTATAAACAAAGTCATACTATGGGTTGTTAGAACTTAGTTAGTCGAATTAGTGATGTTTGCTGCGAATGATATACATAATAAAAGAAAATTAGAGTTGGTTTTTGGTTATGTATAATTTTCAACAATCACACTTAATGCCTATATCAATAAATATAGATGATTTGAATAATTAACGATGTTTTTTTCTCAGCCTACTCTCGTCACAGTCAGATTTTTAACTGACTATCCCTTAACTTTGAAGAACAATTGTGAGCCAACGATTTCAGTTAAACGAACGGATACATATGATCACCTTATGAGAAACCATATATATATATATATAAATACTCCTGAATGGTAAATAAGATTGTTTAAAATAAAATGGTTTCTTTGTCGTTGTTTTTTTTAATATATACAATATTTTATAATTTGATGCTAGTTTCTAGAAAGATAAAATATTAATTAAAGGACAGTGTCACAACTCAATTGTGAAATGTGTATGGGCAGTACCTCCAATTAATGGATCTGGTGTGGGGTGCATCTACCAAAGTCGCAGAAGCACCTAGAGGGTGTGTTTGCCTCTTCCCTATATTCCGTTTGGAAAAATAAGATAAAAAGAAAATTTATAAAAAGTAGAAAATTAAATTTATGAAAAAGGAAATCAGTTTTTTTTATGCTATATTAGATAGGATGAAAGAAGAAGAAGAAAGAAAGTGGGAGGAGGAAAACTTTGATGGAAATCAGTGATTAGATTGCTTGGTAAGAAGGAAAGAAGGGGAAGGAAAAGAAAATATAGTGAAAAAAAAAAAATTTAAGTTAGATCTATTTATTTAATCTTTTTTAAAACTAAAAGAAAAACCAAATTCACTATATATCATAACTAATAGTATTTTTTTATCCCTATTTTTAAAGAGAAACAATCTTAATTATATAAATATTTTATTTTCTTTCCTTCCTATCCATCTATCTAGTGTAATTGCAAATTTATGTTTTCCCTATATTATGTTTTTAGAGAATAAGAGAAATAGCATAATGAGAAAGGTGATTTTAAAATAAAAGCTTTTTTTTTTTTTTTGGTGGTGTAAAATAATAGCATATTCCAATCCTACTTTTTTTAAACTTCCAATTTTACCCCCTGTCACTTCCTTCTTCTTCTCCATCCAAACGCCGGAAAACTTCACAGCCACCGCTGTCCATGTCGAAGTAACGTCGCCGTCGACCCGCTGTCAGAGTTGTACCGTCGCCGTCGAAACCAACCAGCGCCGCGCCGACAAGAACATCTAGCCTGAGACGGCAAGAACCGCGACTGACACAGCTTCAAATTCCGTCGACGACGTGAATCGCGAGGTCGGCCTCGCAACGGGGCGTCAATCGCGGAGAAATCGCGATCTTGGTCTCGCGACGCTGACGGCAAGGGACAAACGCGACGCCGTCTTGCTGCAATGGAGAATCCCGACTATCGGCGGAGAGCCAGCGGATTCTTGTCCGGCAACGGTGGTTTCAGGCGACGGTTTTGCAGATCTACAGATCCGTATGTTGCAACCTCGCCTGAGCTCCCCGAGCGACGAGCAAAGACCTCCGGTCGTGAGATCGCCGGCCATGTCTGTCGTCGACATTGTCTACTTCTCCGGCATTGTGTACAGTAGCAGGCAAATCTGCGAGTGGAATGAGTTACGATTTTTTCCATGTGGGGGTAGTTTTAGGATTTCAGTAAATATGGGGTACTTAAAAAAAATAAAAACCTAAATATTTATATTTACAAGATTTATCATATTACCTTATTTACTGGTAAGAAAATATTATTTATTAAGGGGGTGTTTGGTGTGTAAGTTTGAGTTAAGATTTGTAAGTTTAAATAATGGGTAAATCTGTGGTAGAGCCCCTTTTTAGGGGCTCTACCACAACTTACGGTAGAGTCACTTTTTGGACCGTTAAGATTAATCGGACGGTTCAAATGTTGATGGTGTATCATATTATCATACACCTTGCCTTACATAATCCTTCCCACCCAAAGTCTTCTCTGTTGCCGGCGATCTTCCCGCCGCCGGCGACCGACGCCGGCGACCACCTCCGGCCACCTGCCGCCAGCGATTTTCTCCCTCTTCTCTCTCTCTCTCCGTGGCGACCACCTCCGGCGCCCCCACCGCCGGCCGGCCGCCGGCCACCCCTCTCTCTTCCTCTTTTTCTCTCTCCTTTCTCTCTCTCTTCCCCTTTCCTCTCTTCTCCTCTCTCCTCTCTCGCCGCCCCCCACCCTCGGCCCCAGCCCCCAGGTCCCCCAGCCTCCCCCCACCCCCCCCCCCCCCCGAGGACCACCCCAGGTGTCGTCTTCTCTTTTTTCGGTTTTTCGCAGTGGCGTCCAGCGCGTCGGGGGAGGTCCTCGGGGGAGGGGGGGGGTGGGGGGGGGGGGGTGGGGGGGGGGGGAGGGGGGGGGGGGCAGGGGGGGATGGGGCGGGGGCGAGGGTGGGGGGGGGGGGAGAGAGGAGAGAGGAGAGGGAGAGAGAAGAGAGAAGAAGAAAAGAGAAAGAAAGAGGAAGAAGAGGAGAGGGAGGAAGGGCGGGGGAGGGGGGGGCGGGGAGGGTGGGGGGGGGGGGGGGGGGGGGCGGTGGGGGGGGGGGGGGGGGGGGGAGGAGGGAGAGAGGAGGGAGAGGAGGAGAGAGGAGAGAAGAGAGAGGAAGGGGGAGGGAAGAGAGAGAAGAGGAAGAGAGAGAAAAAGGAAGAGAGGGGGGTGGGGGGCGGCCGGCCGGCGGGGTGGGGCGCCGGAGGTGGTCGCCGCGGGAGAGAGGAGAAGAGAAGAAGAGAGAGAAATCACCGGCGGCAGGTGGCCGGACGGCGGCCGGAGGTGGTCGCCGGCGTCGGAAAGATCGCCGGCGACGGAGTAGACTTTGGATGGGAAAGATTATGTAGGGTAAGGTGATAATAATATGATATACCATCAAAATTTAAACCGTTCGATTAAATCTTAACGGCCCAAAAAATGACTCTACCGATAGAGCCCCTAAAAGGGGCTCTACCACAGCCACACCCTTAAATAATAAATTTTTTGAATTTTTTTGAATTTTCAGAAAAGACAAACAACTTTTGGGAAAAAAGACAAAAAACATAATGAAAAAAATACAGTTTAGTTTAAACTAAACTTTTTGCCAGACACCCGCTAAGTAACATATTATTTACTAAGTGGAAATAAGTATATTTACAAGTAAATAGAGATATTTACTTTAGTTGAAAAATAGAAAAATTAAAAAAAATTAAAATAGTAACAATAATGAATTAAATCTAATATTTACTTGATAAATCCATTTTATCTTATTTTATGTTATTCAATAAAGTCAAATATTTACGAGTAAATAAATAGATTTAATTAGTAAAATATTATAGATTTATTAAGTACAATGCAAAAATAAGTAAATTCAATTATTTACCCTTAAATCTTATAATAAAAAGCTGCTGCAACTTTATCACTACCTAGTAAATAGTGATATTTAATTTGATAAAAATAATAAATAAAATATTTACTTGGTAAATTTCATTTTAGTTAACACAATAAATCCAAATATTACAGGTAAATATTTAGATTTACCAAGCCAAATAAAATGAATTTACCAAATAAAATTAATAAGATAGATAAAAATTACTAAATCGAATTATTTATTCATAAATCTTCAAGTTATTTATAAATAAGTTAGTTGATTTAGTTTACAATTTTAGTTATTTTCAATTGAAAATATGATATTTTATAAATCCTTTTCTACGGTAGTAAATCTAAAATTTTATACCGTGTAAGTAAATTTATGTATTAAGTTATATATATATATATATTTATTTATTTATTAAGTGTAAATAATAATTCACAAGTAAATTTTTAGATTTCAGATTATTTGGTAAATCCGATAATATAAAAATTATCAGGCAAATTTAATAGTTATTGAGAAAGATTTAGAAGGTAACTCTCATATTTATCTGTAAATATTCAGACTATCTTATAAATATCAATATTTTCAAGGTAAAACTCATATTTGTAAAAAATGATTTTTTTAATGTCAAAAATACATATATTTTTTAGGAAAATTATTATTCAAATTAAAATTAAGTACAAACATTAATACCAGAGATGAAACAACCATGAGATACAAAAAAAACACAACTCTCGACTAAGATCGATTCCATCAGTAAAATTTAATGAAGTTCAGTGAGGAAAACATAAGCCAATACCCGGTAATAGGAAAATTCTTCGAATTCCTTAACAATCCTATAATCGAGCAAATACAAAACTTTTTTAAAAAGTATCTACAATCGATGCAATATTTCGATTGATCGAGAGACAGTTACTCGCAGTACAGAGACTGCAACAAACTCCACATAGCCCTAATACTAACGGAATTCATAAACATGTACCGCTAGAAAATAACTCAAGTGAAACCCACATATAAAACAAATCGAAGATGGGAGAACTATTTCCTTTATTACAAATTAAAACTAAAACACAAAATAAAAACATAAATATAAAATACTATCGCTTGCTAAATTCTCGCCTAACGTGAAACGACCACTCTGTCACATGCCACGACTAAAAGGAAATCAATTGGCTCGATTGGAGGTAAGAGATCGTCACACCAACCATCGGATCACCAAAGCCTCGCCGGATCCAAAATCGTCGGAAGCTCGCGGGGTATATCTGGTCAAGAAACTCCCAATTAAAACTCTTTGACTCAATTCCCACCGAGGTCACTGAATCGATGATCACCTTCGCTAGCCATGGTGGTGGAAGTCCCATACAAAGGGTAACACTACTTTTATGAGAATTTTGAGAGAAAAATGGGGAAAGAGAAAACCATTTTAATCACAATTATTTTAATATTTTTTATAGGTCAAAAATATTAGATTTCAAATCATTTGTAAATCCAAATTTTTCTCAAAAACAAAAACAAAAAATATTTATAAAATCAACCCAAAACTTCAATTAATTCCAAAAAAAGCCCCACAATAATGATCAAACCCTAACCCCTGAAAACCCTTCCCCAGCCGCCTAACCGCCAGCACATATAGATCACCGGGATCACAAGCTCGCGCAGAGCGGCATTCGCAACGGTTCCCCTCAGACAGAGGCCCGCGACGACAGGATTCGTGACACCTAGTCGTGCCTAAAGCAATCGTGATCTCGATTGTGATCCCATCGAAATCACTCCGATGTTTCCCTGGATAGAGCTCTACGACGGCGACTATCCGGAACAAAATGAAGCTCGGGAGTGCGAGGGCTTCGCGCATTGAGATTTGAAGACATTCTCTGGTAGCAGCTCGGCTTCATCTTGTCCGGGGAGTGAATTTCGTTCAGAGTAGATTTAGAGACAGACGAAAGGTTAAGAGAGAGAAAATGGAGTGAGAGAAAACAATGGTAAATTTGGAAATAAATAATTTTATTTTAAAAGAATAATTAAAATATGCTATAATTTATCAACTTTAAAATATGCTATATATTTAACGAGTATCACTCAAATATGCTATATGGTATAATTTTAACCATAATTGAGACGAATTATCTTTCATCTTAGATAAAAGTACGATGAAAGATTGTTTTAATTTTTGATAAAGGGAAAACGAATTTTCATGCATGACAGATCTACTTGAGCATATATTGTCTATTTTTTATAGCGATCTCCAAAATTTTTTCTAATTAATTTTCTCAAAACTTGAGGATTCCGCTCATGATTCATCACATAATTGCACACTTTTAGGAAACTTAGAGCTGCATAACTATTCTTCGACTTGCTTAGATTAATCAATGGCATAAACCTATCAAATTGGAATATTTTCCAAGGAAACTTGACGATTTGTGGCAAGATTTTTGCAAGTAATTCCATATTTTGGTATCTATAATTTACCGAATCTCATCATACACTAAATTTATTTTCTTCTGAAAGTGATCCAAAAATTTAAGATAACTAATTAGTCATTGTGGTGAAAATAGGAGGTTGACACTATAAAACTTCAAGGATGTGAAATCTGCATCCATTTTTTTGCAAGAAGTACCAATTTTATTGGCCAAAAAACAGAAACGAAATGAAAATTCTATTGCACTGGACGTTAGAAAACTAATTGAAATTTTGTTCTGCAAACCGATTTGAAAGGCAATCGATATGTTATCGAGTTCAAAAATGTAGTCGCAGACATAACTAACTTATTCCGCGGATCAAGAATGTTAGCCAAATATACTGCCTTGTTAGATACTGCAATACTTCTTAACTTTTTATTTATTATTATTATTTTTTTAATGCTTGTAGCCATTCTTGCAACCAAACTATCTGGATCACCTTCAACTGTCATTAATGAAAGTGACTCATTTTGAATCTCACAAACTTCTAGAAAATACATATTAACTGTCACATATGAAGAGCCAATTAATTTCGTAGCTATTTCTAAAAAATAAAAAATAAAAAATAAAAACTTTGTGAGAAATTTCACAACTTTCGCATTATCCGAATCTTCATAATGTGGTGGCCCGCCTTTCTTTCCATCCTCTACTTCACCACATTATTTGAACAACCTTTTATTAATTTAAACAACCTTGCTGATGGCGATAGAACATACCTTATTATTGTGTTTCTAAAGCTAGAAATTAAATGATATTTCTCCTTCATTTCTACAGTCAAAATTATTTGTACGCAATTTTATCTTTTCAAATTTTTTCCATAGATTACCAATTCCTAACTCAATTTTTTTTTTTCCTTTTAACTATTTATTTTATTTTATTTTATTTCTATTCTTTTAAAAATTATATTTATAGGTGATCTTCTTTCTTTTCTTTTTAACTTTTTGGGTGAATAGTCTTCTATCTACTACATTTGTAACACTTAATAGTATCCATTTATAAATAAAATATAACAAAAAAGATAAGCTAGTCCTATCTAACGGAGCGCTATTGGATTAAATGACAAAGACATTGTTTGAGAAAAATATAGCTTTTTTTGGTTGAAATGATTGTTGCTCTTCTACTAAATTGGTCCCTCAAGACAATAAACACTTTAAATTTAATTCAAAAAATATATAACAATATGTATTTTTTTTAAAAAATCTCGCATTGTAAAACACATGATTACAACTGGTGTATCTACGAATAGATACACTCGCAATAAATGAGGTGGTTTTATTGTTGAAAGTGACCATACCTCTTGGTTGAACCTGTAGCTCATTTGAGTGTGACTATTGCAAGGCAAAATTAATAACTCGAAATGAATAACAAGAGTGGCATCATTTTATTGGAATAAATTTCGTGGTATATATAGTTAGGTTATTAGAACATTGTAGTCACTAATAAGGGCAAACACTTTTGACTTAAAACAAATGTGTCATCTTAAAAAAAAAAAAAAAAAGAATAATAATTTATTTCTAATTGATATGAAACAATTGCATTTAATTGGCCCATTTCTCTATAAGTCAAGAAAAAGAGCAATGATATAGAGCGACGAACGTTCCGCATCTCTAGGTGGGGCTCAACTAGATTTAGATTTTGACTTTTTGCTATCATTCTGTCAAATTTTTATATCGAAAGATATTGCGTGGAATTGAGGGCGTAGTTATCGTACATCAGTTCATAGTACATTTTTAGTATCGTTTTTCATTAAACTTTCAATTGACTATTCACGTATTTTTATCCTATTGATTCATTTCGATCAGGTTTTAGGTTTTATTTGAAGAAGACATTATTCAAAAATAGAGTTTTAAAGATATTTAGATTTGAATTAAGATAAATTTTAAAAATATGTATTTGGTTAAAAAAAACTATTTGAAATGAAAAAATATAAAAATTTAAAATGTGTTCAGAAATTTTTTTAATACGGATCTTATTTCGTTCTTATCTAACTTTATGTAATTTAAACAAAAAAATCATCTCATTTCAACTTGAAATAGCAAAGTTATTGAACGACCCCCTGAGAGTTGTGCTGCTTCTTTTGCGGATTGTACCCCTCTCTTTCTCGGGTTATACTGTCGGACCGAACGACGGCCAAACAACATAGCTTTCATATATATATATATATGTATGTATATATGTATATATATATGTATGTATTGTATTTGGAAATGTGTTCGGAGAAGTCCTAAAAACCTCCTTAATTCAATATTTGTTTCCATAGGCTCTGGCGGATTTTTACGATCAATAATTTGGTGTTAAAAGGAAGACATAACTTGAGAGATTATTAAAATTAGGAGGCACATTTATGTAACTAATAATATATATTTACTCCAGTCTAGATGTTCCTTTCATTCTATTCCAAGAAAAAATAAATAAATCCTTTCCTTCTAACTTTTATGTCAAATATTCTCCCTGAATTAAGACTTGCATTCTCTGTCCAAAATTCTGTCTCAAATAATGTTCAACCACTCTTATGATACCAACTCACAAAGATAACTCTACTCATTTTTCATCACATTCCGTTTGTTAACCCACTAAATTCTCTTTCTCTCTCATCTCCTCCACTTTTCTCACTCCCTCTCTCGTAAAAGTTTATTTTTTTCTCTCTCTTTTCTTTTCTTTCGCTTTTTTAGAACTCTACTTAAAGTTTTGTCCTTTTTCTAGAATTGTGGTTAGAGCCTTCAAAAGAAAAAAAAAAAAAAAAAAAAAAAGAATTGTGGTTAGAGGTGCAGCATCTGCGCACTCTGTAATAAAACATCCATTATGCCTCCTATCCACCTGCTATTTCTCTTTTCATTTCTTGTTTTTTTTTTCACCTAAAAAGTGGATAAATTGCAAGCTTCCATTATATATAATCTCTCTGCGTTCTGGTAGTATTAGGGATTAACGAGTCAATTATGATGGGAGTATTAAGCAGTTTATTTCAATGGGAGTATTTAGAGGATATTATCGACTAATAGTTCTAATATTTTCTTTTTTCCTTTTCAGTATTTTTTTACGGAAAGTAATTTTATTTTTCTTAATTAAAAACAATGTAATTTTCTTTTTTTCGTCTTTGTGTCTTTATTTGTGCTTAAGCTTTTATTTCATATTACTCTCTCTCTTTTTTTCCCCTGAGAATTGCTATGCCATTCTTTTTCTTCTTTTTTCCAGAAAAAGAATAAAACCTTAAGTAGGGTTCTAAAAAAAGGAGAATGACAGTTGCAGAAAAAAGGAGATTTATTTGAGAGTGGAGAGGAGAGAGAGAGCGGATTTTGTCGTGGAGAGGAGAGAGAAGAGAGTTTTGTGGGTTAATAAAGGGAATCTAGATGAAAAAGTGGGTAGAGTAATCTTTGTGATGTCGTATCATAAAATGGTTGGATATTATTAGAGACATGAAATTTTGGACAAGAATGCAAATTCTTTTAATTAAGAAGAACTTCACTTCATTCTAAGAGGTGACCAATTTTTGAAAAAAGTTAAGCAATCCTTGCAAGTCCCAACGCACCCTTATTATCAATAATACAGTGGTTGGTTTTTTGTCTATAAGATTCAAGTGTTAAAAGTTATCTATAGCTCAAATATACTCGACTTATTTTGTCTGTGACCACATCCACACTCGTCTAACTGCTAGGAAATTCAAAAGGAGAAAAGTGATGCACTAGGGCTCGTCGTTAAGACCTTCAACAAGTATTCATATAAACGTCTAGTGGAGTTGCAAATATAGGGGGGACTAGACAGGCTGGGCCCGTGACCCGCCTCTTTGACTACTCATGGGCAAATTCACATTGACGCCTGGGCCCATAACTTTTAGGATAGCCTTTTTGATAACGCGCTCAGAAGAGATATGCTAATGCCAGTTGCTATATTTCCAAGACAAAAATAAAATAAAACTCTTTTTATTAGTTGGAAAGAAAATCATTGCCGACCCCAAAAGGTTAAGCTACAAAATAAAGATCAATTACATAATCTTGTGTTGACTCGCCAGAAACACTTGAATTCAATTAAGTTGTTTATTGTCTTTATCATATTGTAAATTAGAAGGGTACGACAATTGGAGCTGGTGGGACAATCTTTTCAATAGGTGAACAATCCCATCCATCTTTCTTAGTATAGGACACAGTAAAATGCTTAGGAACCCAGTTTCGCCTCTTGATTTTCTCTCTCTCAAGAGCTCCCTTTGCTTTTCCTCAACTCCTTTCTTTGCTTCTCTTGCTTTTCCCCAGTCGTTGCTTATATTCCTTGGTTCACCTCACCCCATACTAATGCTGATTCACTTGGCCACAATCCCTATCAAATATTTGAAAATGTTGAATTACATCGCAATATATATATATATGTATATATGTATACACACACATGTACATGCACATACATGATTATGTAATAGAAAATGTATGGTTGTTTCATGATTGTTTGGAAGATGAAGCATTAGTTACGTATTTAAATGTATGTCCTTAAAAAAAAGGAACAGAATGTAAGTATCGAACAGTTTGGTGTAACTGTTGAGTTGTAGAGCGATGATATTCGGTCTCGGACCAAATTGAGAACGTGTTGATCGGAGGAACTTAATTCACTTATATTTGTGGGGGGAAAAAATAATGAAAAAAAGTAGATGTAGTAGATGCATATGACGATATGATAATAGATTCATATTGTAGTAGAAGGATGAAGCGTTAATATTCCTTTATATTTTACCTTTGGATCCTTGACAATAGGAGTTTTAAGTCCTGAAATGACTTCTTTTGCGTTGTATATGATTCTAACTTCACCGCTCATCAGATTCTTTATTGTGACAGTCCTACATTAAGAATAAAATGAGAAACAAATTAACTTGTTATAATAAAATCAAACTAGTTCAAAGGTTTACCAAAAATATATATATTTAAAAAAATTAGAACACTGGCAGTTTATTATCGGTGAATTTTCTGCATCTTAATTTGTAAAAAGTTTTCAAAACAAATGCTTTCAATCAAGATAAAAATGCTTTCATTTGGAAATAACAAACTTACTTATCCCAATGGCCATCTATCTCAAAAATAGGCTTCGCCGAAGACACAAAGAAGATCTTTCCCTTGACCGATTTTGGGTTCCCTTTAAAACCTAAAAAGGATTTTCCTCCATAAGTGATCTCAGCTTCAAGATCCGTCCCCTCGCACCGAATTCTTTGAGTACCGGCCCATTCAAACTTAGGTACTGAAAAAAACTTGAACAAAAGTTTTGGAGGATTAATTGCATAAGTTTCTCCATGATTCAGGAGCTTCAGCTCCCTTTTCCATGCATCACAACTTCCACTGAAGTACCTGCATCCCTAGTTCTTAGTAAGCTAATTATAGAAGTTGTTAACGAATAATTTTAGTTTTTTAGTTTTTTTTTTCAAATGAACTGAGAAGAAGGAACAATTGGCATCAAGATAGAGCGACATAGATAATATATACCAGAAAATTTGGGAACTGCATGTTGACACCATATAAGTTCTAGGTGTTGTTCTCATCTGTTGCATGCAGGGCAGCAACTGGAGGGTGGTGTGAAATCGTAGGGAGTTTACAGCAAGTAAACCAAAAACACCAAATCAAAAATATTGATAAACTATAAGCAAGGGTTGGGAAAACCAATGTACATGCCAGTGTCAAATCCGAAAATTTAATTCTAAGGGCAATGATTGGGGCCAAAAAAAAAAAAAAGAAAGAAAAAAAAAACTCAAAAAGTCATTCAATAATTAACTTAAAGAACTTAATTGTTGTAATAAAATTCATTCTTCCTTTATTAATATTGTTATTACTACTAGAGAAATCTCTTTCTATTCTAATTATGTTCTTCTTTATTTTTATTTTTTCTCAAACGAAGAAACCAAATAAAAGAGAGAGCATCATTCACACACGTGCCCCTTCAACCTTAAGAACTATTAGTCCCAATTACCCTTTATTATACTTAATGTTAAAAACAGAAGAAGAACAAAGGCTAGTGTGATCACATGGTCATTTGTTAAGAACTAATGAAAAAAGCAAAAACTATGTGATCACATTAACTTCTCTTTTTTTTTTTTTTTCCGTATATTTTTTTAACAAAAAGAGTTAACAAGAAGAATCCTTTTGGATACCAAACCTAATTCGTCTAAAAGTGGAAAGAAAATTTAAGGAAATCATCCCCCATGCAATCGGAGTCCCAGCAAAATAATAAGATTAAGCTCACATTTGACATCTCGCTTCAAACACATTTTTTAAACATTTTTCTACAGTATTTCTCTTATAAAAACTAAAATTTACTATTTGAATTGTTGGTTCAACTTATGTTTTAAAAAGATCCCAAAATAAACAAAGTATAGTAGCTAATGCCATATATAAATCTTCTTTCCCTCAAGGAGTAGTTTATATATATATATACACACACACACACACGCACTGAATAGCACGAGGTGTTACTTTTGTGGTAGAAGGTCTGACCCGTAGAATTATGTAAAAGTTTAATTAAATACGCAAATAGGATAATGAATATTTGATAATTTAACAATTAATAAAATTATGCGGCTTTCTAGTTATGAAAAATCGATGATGGAAATTGTATTTTTATTTTATTATCAATATAGTTACTGTTAATTTAGCTGTTGGATTAACTTTTTAACATGTCTTATAGTTTCAAGTGTCTATGTTATAAATTATAGCACAATATGTGTAATTGCTTTTAGTTATAGATGAAACCATTAAAAAATTAATCCGGAAGGTAAAACATTTATGCTTACCGGTAAAAAGAAAGTACAATTCCTATCATAAATTTTTCCTATTAATAATAAGATATTTCATGAAATTTGGAACCATCCTACTTTTTTTTTTTTAAGATTAATTTTTACCATAGGATCTTCATTTTTTATCTGTTCGTAAGAACCATATTTAATTGTTGGATTAACTATTTAACAATCTGATTTACAAGAGTTTACGTTAAACTTTGCTGCTCTTAACATGAAACTGCTCCAATTCAACAGTTTCTAATGGTAGTTTAAAAAAGGTAGGTACTCCCTTCTTTTTTTTTTTCTTTTTTTCTTTTTAATATTTATTTTGTAATTCATTAATAAGTTGACTTGTTTTACAATAAATTAAAAAACACCATGAAACATGCCCCATGTGTTTCTGCCACATAGGCATAGATACACACACATGGACGTAGCCACCAATCTTGCTTTTTTTTTTTCCCTTGCACTTTTAGATGTCAATTTTTTTTTTAAATTTACATATTAATCCCCTTAAATTTACTTATTTTGTTTTGTTTTGTTTTTTTTCACTGATGTACATATCCCAAACGATCATAAAATTATCAAAACTATAATTAGCATGCATTTGGTTGATAAGTTTGAAATGAAATTTTTGGATTGAAATTGTTTAACTTTTCAAAACCTAGTTAAAAAACTTGTTGAATTTTCAGAAAAAGAAAAAATTGAGTTGAAATTTTTTATTTGAAGTGCTTAACCAAACGGAGCATTAAAATTTTTTGATTTCATCATAATTATATACTAGTTTAAAGCATGTGTGATGCACATAATTAGACATATTTGTGAAAATTTATCTAGATAAGGAAAAAAATTTATAAGTAACATTAGACAAAAAAAACAACAAAATACTTGAAAAATAAAATTAAAAACATAGGCATGAAAAATACACCAAAAAGACAAAAAGGACTAAAATGTTTTAAAAAATACCAATAAAAAAAAGGACTAAAATGAAAAAAATAATTTTTTACCAAAAAATCAATAGAGTAACTAAAAAAAAAGGCGCATAAAAAATGACTAAAAAGATGAAAGGACTAAAATGTTAAAAGTATACCCATAAAAAACTACAACGAAATTTTTTTAAAAAAATGCATGAAAAAACACCAAAAAGATAGAATGATTAAAATGTTAAAAATATACCAATAAAAAAAAATAAAAATAAAAAAAAAAAACTAAATCACAAATAAAAAAAAAATTGTGCCAAAAGAGAAAAAGGAAAACTAAGGGATCAAAAAAATGAAAAAAAAAAAAAAAAAAAGTTTTTCACCAAAAAAATCAACAAAGTACCTACAAATAAAAATAATAATAATTAAAAAAAAAGATTATGAAAAAAAAAATTAAAAAGACAAAAGGACTAAAAGTTAAAAGTATATCAATACGGAAAAAAAGATTAAAAATTAAAAAATTAAAAAAAATTGGGCTAAAAGAAAAAGAAAACAAAAGGACCAAAAAAATATATAAAAAAAAAAAAAAAAGATTTTTCACACTCTTGTATATTGTATAGATGTGGATAGAGCTGGGAATTTGGGCCGGGTCAAACGGGCCGGCCCGCGGCTCGTAAATTTAGGCCCGGTCGGTAGCTCGACCGACCAACATTCTATGAGCCCGGTAAAAGACTGGCCCTACAGCAAGAAGGGGGGCTCTCCTTTAGGCTCGACGGGCCGGACCGACCCGGCTCGAATATTTAAGGCCGAGGGCCGGCCCGGCCCCCAAAAAAAAAAAAAAGATACATAGAAAAAATAAAAGAAAAGGAAACAAAAGAAGGAGAAGGAGGGGAGGAAAAAAGAGGGGCATAGAGATATATATATATATATATATCAATATAAAAGAAAAAAAAAATAAAAATTTATAAAAATAGTATTATAAAAATTAATAGAAATAGTATAATAAAATTTTTTTAACAAAGTATAAAAATTTTTATTTTTATATAAGATAAATTATTAAATTATCAAAAATATACAAATTTATTCAAAAATTACAAATAAAAAATAAAATTAAATAAAAATTTAAAAAATTGACTAAGTCCGGCCCGACCCGCTCTAAACCTACGGGCCGGGCCGGGTTTATATTATATTCAGCCCGGTTCGGCCCGAATTCCCAGCTCTAGATATGGACGGAGGGAGATGGAAGCCAGTGGGGCACATGCTCCCACTGACACAGTAAAAGGGAAAGTTATACATGCAATAGTACACCATTTGGGCTTTGTTTATCTGGTTTGTGCCCCCACTAACATTGGGCTTTCTCTTTGTTAAAGCATTTTGTTGGACTAAATTGATTTGATTTTAAATATTTTCAAAATAGACTTTTCATAAGGCTTCCTCATACCTTGTCCTCATTAACAATTATCACACTTTCCCTTTTTTAATTAGTTTTAAATTTAAATTGTTTTCACTTTTCACAACCTTCATAGTTTATTCCTTCTTTTCTTTTCTTTCTCTTTTTTTTTTTTAATCTTCAATTTTGGTCTGCACATGACGTATTATGCCTTATTTATCTTACTTGTTTTATAATCTTTCACTTTCTTCTCTGCAACTCTAATGCTATTTCTCATTATTAATTTCTAAAATCTTTTACTATCCAAGAAATGTTCTATAATATAACGCAATAATATTAAAAAGATGAGAACTCGTAATGGAAAAAAAATTGGTAGAAATTTTAATTGATTTTTATTTAAATAATTAAAAAAAATTCGTCAATTTTTGTGCTCCTACTAAGTTGAAAGTCTAGCCGTCCCTATATATATATATATAAATAGATGTATATATATGAGTACCTGCTCAAGGATAACATTGAGGGTACCCCTAGAGACGTGGTGGGTCTCACCAAGAATGGGGTTGTAAGGAGCAAATCCAAAAACCGAAGGACGAATGGTAGAGATGCTCCATGCT